>JANBPO010002596.1:20812646-21289635 GCA_024336825.1 Amorphophallus titanum
GGATGATGGCTTGATGGAAGGTACTATTCTAATTTATTCACATCCTACTTTCGTACCATTTGATACTGGTGCTTCTCATTGCTTTATATCTACTACTTTTGTAAAAATCTTACTAGTTTCACTAATTCCTCTACCATCGGACCTAGCTATTACAACACCTTTAGGTCCCGGAACTAAACTTACAACCCAGTACCCAAATAGTGAGGTAATAATAGAAGGCC
This sequence comes from Amorphophallus titanum, assembly GCA_024336825.1. NCBI lineage: Eukaryota > Viridiplantae > Streptophyta > Magnoliopsida > Alismatales > Araceae > Amorphophallus > Amorphophallus titanum. The sequence goes on from JANBPO010002596.1 coordinate 20,812,868, forward strand.
ATAATCTCCCCGCGAACCTCATATGCCTTGATATGGAAGGCTACAATGTCATCTTAGGCGTAGATTGGCTTGTTGATCATTATGCCAATATTAATTGTCGTAATAGGAGAAATTTGTCGACGATGCTGATGATAGATGACGCCGGGCGCAGGGTGACGTGGCCGTGGTTCACCTGCGCGAGGTAATGGGCCAGCATGCGGCGGTCAGCGGGGGTCCAGTGCGTGTTGTTCATTGCGGATCCTCTGTGCACAGAAGTCACATGTTTGCTCGACGCGGTGTACTGCCGAGTCGAACCGGGTACCAGCAGCGGCCACGTCCTCGAACGTGGGGAACAGGTACAGCTTACTCCCGCGCTTGGACGCCGAGCGCAGGCGCGCCATCGGCTCGCTCAGCGTGTCGCACGACAGGCACCGCACGCAGATGGCGTTGGCGGCTGCGCGGTTGGGCGCGCGCTGCCCGGGCGGCGAGGTGCCTACCCAACCGTCGGGGAAGCGGTGCATGCACACGACAAGGCTGAACAGGTCGTCGATGACGTAGGCGGTGCTCATGGCCGGGTCGCTACGCAGAACAGGGCGAACCACGCACCGGCGTACACCACGCAGTAGGCGAGGCAGCACAGCGCTTCACGGGTCTTGTGGGTCATCGGGGCGTTCCTTCTGGTTGAATGGTTGTTCGCACAGCGGGCAGGTGCGGAAGGCGGGAGGCGATGGCTCATGACGCATGTCGCTTACAAGGTAGCGGTACACCGTGCGCATCATCAGGCGCTGTTGCAGGCAGCTTGCGTGCATAAAGACGCGTATGTTGCCGATACTGGTGAACGAGACCACGTCGTCGCCTGCCGCATGCACCGCGAAGGTCAGGGCGTCCATTTATTCCTCCGACCACATACACAAGCGGTAAAGTAGCACTCCGTGCCTGCTGGCGGCGTAGGTACTTGCTCGCTCTTTGCGACTATACGACTGACATACTCGGAACTGTTGCGTTCTACGAAGACCCACTGCAGGCACCGGGCGTGCCAGTGGTCTCCGTCACGGTCACGGATGCAGGCCGTCGGGTCGTGCTCCGCCAGCACCATCAGGGTCAGGGCGTCCATACATCATCGACTCCGAATGCATGCCCGCACTCCCAGCAGCGGGTAGGCAGAGCAAAAAAGCGCAGCTGGATACGCCACCACCGGGGGCGGGAATACGCCCATGTGCCGCCAATTGAATTGCCGGCCACACGCTGTACCCGCTCCATGAGCGGCCAGCAGCAGGCGCACACGTCGGCGACCAGTAGGTGTGTTTTGCCGTCGTAGCGTACCCCTAGTTTCACCTTCAGATGGGCGCGTGGGTTGTGGGCGGCAATCACCGCGATGGTCAGCGCGTCCATGTGTCCTCCCACTCCAGATTGCACTCACACTCGTACTCGGCGTTGCCGTCATATAGCATCGACTCGTCCGCAAGCTCGGTGCGCTCGATGTAATAATCAGGGCGAGAGGACTCCATCGAATAACGGTAGCTACAACGGGCGCACCCGACTCTAGGAATAGCGAACGCGTCGCCGTCGCGCAACAGCACAGCACGGCGCGGCTGCCGTTCGATGATGATGGCGAAGGTCAGCGCGTCCACGTCAGCGGGCCTTCTGCACCTGCTGGTACGCCTCGGCGGCGGCCGCGCGCAGCGCCATCGGGTCGAGGCCGGGAAGCAGCGAGCCGAGGTCGTAGATCGAGGTTGGCGTCGTGCCGCGCCCCACATGGTTGGCGCCCATCTTGAGCAGGACGCGCGGCGCCTTCGTCGGCGCAGCGCGATAGGCGGCGAGGAAATAGCGCTGCATCAGCGCGGCACGTTCTTCATTGTTCTGTTAAATTTTTATTTATTATTATAACAATACAATTTCTAGAGTTATTATTACCCGTATATCAAATTTTATATTCATCAATATCTTTAGCTTTATGTCATTTCCACCTAATTTATTGTAGGCAAGCTATGCTAACCCTCCTATCCTTCATTAACTTAACCAATTCTAAACCCTTACACGTTAAAGTTCCTATATTCCAAGTAACTAAACGGATCCTACGTTTTTGGATTAGCTTCTTTACCGGTGAACGTCCAACTCCGCACGGGAACCCTTGCCAATTTAACACCGCAATCGGGCACCATTGCTGCGCGTCACTTACGGGGAACACCCTAGCTAGCCCTACCCCACTTATCATTCCATCTGGGTTCTGATGTCACGCGTCGCTTCCGGGGGACGCCCTAGCATTAGCACAAAAAACTGCAACATAAATATTAACAAAAAGAAGATGGCCTAGAAAATGAGGCAAGGACCTTGATGACTATGGAACCCACAAGTTGTTAGGGGCCACTTTGATAACGGAATAAGACTTGCGTAGGGTAGCTTCTTCATCTTATCCGAGTTTATCCGCCTTTGGTTGCATCACTCGAGTAGGGTAGTTTATTCGAGGTTGGGTATGGTAAGTGAAGGTTAAAAGTGGGTAGCTAATTCAACCCAAGTGGCGGAATAGGCTACCCGGGGGTCAAGTAGGGTAAAATTCTATGGGTTTCTTAATTATGAAACTTTTAATTATTTTATCTATTTTATTTTTTCTCATTTTAAGTCAGGTAAGGTAAAGTTATCAAACTCGGTTAGGCTTAACTCTCGAGTACCTTACCAGGACTTATCCTAACCCATCTTGCCCTATTCTATTATCAAAGCGGCCCTAGAGGTCAATGCCTTGTCCTGAATAGAATATTTTGAAACATTGCTTAAGAGGAACTCCTCATAGGAGAAGAATGCATTGATAAACTGAGGCAGATAGAAGACAAGTGAATCAGAAATAGACACAACTGATTTGGTTGATATTTCTTGGTTGCTGCTCCCTTGCTTCCACAATCCTGTAATTACATCTTTCACCTTCATTAGAGTTTGGAATATCAATGCAGTTCAAGGAAGGCAGAATCGTGGATCAGAATCTGATAAGGGGCCCAGAACCCGATTCAGATCGGCTAGATCGACCAATCCAAGGATGGCAGATTCGGTTTCGGTTTCCCCCGAAATCAAATAAAATACTATTTTTTACAAGGGAGTTGGCGTCCGATTTCGCCCGATTTCGCTCAGTTGGTTTCGGATCGTCCAAGGCCAAAACCAATACGTTTCGGCCGAAACTGCCATCCATGGACCAATCCAAGCTCGATCCGCATGCGATACGAGCAAGCCTGTTTATTGTTTAAGCCTTTGAGGTTATATGGTATGCATAAAGTTTTACAATGACTTACATTTAAATTACCTTTCACTTTACCTTTTGCCCTCACCAGGGAGTCTCCTATCTCGAGACCTTCGCAGTTCGCAGCCCTACCGGATGAAGCAAAGAAGAGGAGGGCGACGTCGATGGCTGAGGAGGAGGCCGATGGCAAAGGAGGAGGAGGAGGAGGACATCGACGGCGGAGGAGGTGGCGCTATGGTAGAGACACTACGACCGTGAAGAGGGGTGAGCAGGTTCTTTTTTTTCCCTTCCATTTCTTCTTTTTTTCGCTTCTTCTTCTTCTTCTTCTGCTTCTTCTTCTTCTTCTTCATTATCACCCCATTTTCGCTCGCGCTAATCATACCCGGTTAGCAAAGCAGCCCTAAGTGAAAGAAGAACACCCCACTGTGTCATTTCCTGCATGCACTTAGTTGGTGTACGTACGGCAGGAAGAGGTGAAAGATTAATGGTTAAGGATGGTAAATTAAGTATGTATAGCTTGTCCTTCGAATTAACTACAAAGTTCTTGGAGCTCATAGATGTGTTCATTTATCACCTGCTATCTGCCACCATGATGTTCCGCAGGCACAAGTATGCATGATGCGTGTTAGTGAACTGCATGCAGATTTGATGCCACAAACTGCTGTTCCACGTATTTACTCTCACTCAAAACTATCCTTGCCTTTGCAAAAGAAGGAATTGTAAGAGATTGGAGTACGTAGGTGACTGAGGTGCATGAGCGAGCGTGTGATCAACGGCCTGGATCGCAGCTTCGCCCCTCAAGATCATTTTTAAGCACTTTTTTTTTGGTGCAGGAGCCACAATTGCACCCAAAAAAAAAGTGCTTGAAGGTGATCTAGATGTTTCAGCTGCGATATGAGCTCACATGCCTGATCATGCTGCGGAATGAAGAGGACCTAATATTTAGGGTGAAAGCGATATATCCTTGTGACGGTTTGTAGCCAAATGTTATAAACACGTTATATTTTAACTCGTTTTCAATACGGGACTAATCTATTTAACCTCTATTATGCAGACCATAAAAAATATGAGATGTGCGGTCCAGATCATAATCATGGTCTCTAATATCATATTAAATTTTATTAGATTTGGTCACCAAATTAAAAACTTCAGATGCCGACCGTCTGTACTCGATTGCTTTTTCTCCTGCTCAGCTCCAGCAGCATGAAACATCAAACAGTAGAATACAAGTAGACCCGGCCATCAAATGGGGGATGGAAGAAGGTACTTTCCGTATATATATAAATACAGCATGCTAGCTAGACAGCGACTGCCAGACCACAGGGTTTGGAGTTGGGTTGGGGATTCCAATGCCACCTTGGGGTTCTGATCTCAAAATGGAGAACCTCGATCGATAGATAGATCGAGGTTTAGTTAGATCGAGTGGTTTGTGGTTCTCATCTCTCATGGCAGCTGAGGTTGGGTGCTGTCTTGGAGGACTGGTTTATGTCTGAAGTCTGAGCAAGAACGCTGGCTGGGAGATGAAAGGAAGTATGTGCATGCAGTGTGGTCTTTAATTAGGGCTGCAAATAATTAAGTAGAATATTGTGCATGCAATGTGCAGTCCATGAGTACTGCAGGTGATGGGTTAGATCAGTTGAGGGAATGGTTAATCTATATGGTGCATGTGTTCTTGTCCATCCCAGATCACAAGCACTACTGTGTTAGATGCTTGTTCGTGTGCTGATTAGCACAGATATGGTTTATTTTTTTGCACAGATATATAATTCGATTATACCATGTATATGTTAGAAAATAATTAATTTTTAAATTATCATAGGCATTTATCAGCATGCCAAAGGTTAGATGAAGTTAGAAAGAAAGACTAATTAATCACTACTTTGGTAACGAGTTAAGTTGGGTTAGGATGAGTTAACTGGGGTCGGGTGGATTGTTCCTTATTTGATAATTTTTTTCTTAACGCGGGTCGGATAGGATTAAAGTAGATTAACTCATTCTTAAGAAATAGGTGGAATGAGTTAATCCACCCGAGTTAGAGTTAGGGGTGGGGTGAGCTAATCCGGATAAACCACCCACCCCTAATCTAATCGGCAACCCAAAGTGAATCAAACTAAATCTATCGGTTCGATTTAATTTTTAAATTGAACCCAAATAATACTCACCCCTAATAGCAGGATGGATTCTTCTTTCACTCCCCCTCAAACTTGGCATTAAAGGGCAGCATCAGGCCAAGTTTACTTCCAAAGTAATTGAACGATGCACGAGGGAGTGGTCTGGTGAACAGATCTGCAAGTTGGCAGCTGGAGGATACATGCCCAGTCACCAACGCCCCTTGTGCTACATTCTCATGCACAAAGTGATAATCTAGTTCAATGTGCTTCATTCGAGGATGGAAGACAGGATTGACAGTCATGAACAGAGCACTCATACTGTCACAGAATGCATAAAGTGATAATCCATTTCCATGTGCTTCACTCAAGCATGGAAGATAGGATTGACAGTCATGAACATAGCACTCAGAATGTCACAGAATAGCTGCAGCTGTCGGGGAAGAGTCATGCCAAGATCTCGCAGTACATGTTGAAGCCATACAAGCTCAGTCGTGGCAGATGCCATGGAGCGATATTCTACTTCTACACCTGAACATGCCACAGATTGTTGTTTCTTAGCACACCACGTGAGACAGTTGTTGCCGAGAAATGAGTAGTAGCCTGAGATGGAGCAGCATGAGTTCGGATACCCAACTCAATCTGAATTGAATATATGCATAGAGATCCATAGAGGACTGAGAGTAAATTTGGAGGCCATATTGTGTGGTGCCCTTAACATACTGAAGGATCCTCTTTAAGAGTTGGGGAGTGTCACATAATGGGTGCTTGCATGAACTGGCAAATGTAATTCAAACTAAAGGTAAGATCTAGGCGAGTGGAAGTCAATTATTGGAGGGCACCTGCCAGACTCCTTTATGAATGAGAATCCTCGTACAGTTCATTGGAAAGAGTACGAGGATGAGTAACCATCGGGGTGGATATGTTGTTGCATGATGCCATATTTGCTCGTTGAAGAATTGTTTGTGCATGTTTTGTTTGAGAGAGCAGAAGCCCTTGACTGTGGCATTGAACAACAATGCCCAGAAAAGATTGAAGCTCTCCAAGATCCTTCAAGGCAAAGTTCATTCCAACCAAGCTAGCGACGTCAGATAATAGTGACACATCATTACATGTTAAATATCATGTACATAAAGTAAGAGAAAAATGATATGCTGGCGAATATGACACAAACGTGGAAGGGTCAGTCGTACTGCATGTGAATCCCAGAGATAATTAAGAGAAACTGACTAAATTTATTAAACTAATGCCATGGCACTTGCTTGAGGCCATATACGGCTTTCTTTGATTTCCAGAAATGAGAGGGATGATTAGGGTCTTTGGAGAGGGAGAAATTCACGACTCACTACACATGCGGCCCAAATGGCCCATCGAGGCCTGTCTCGCCCATTAAGTGACAACTCCAGCAAGGCCCACTCAACAGAAGGCCCAAATATGCAGGCTCTGGCTTGGATGCTCGACCGATTGCACCCCCACTGCTCGGGAAAAGTCACAAAGCGACAGAGCATAGCCGGCTATAGGTGGACGAATGCTCCCTAAAAGGGCACCCCAATCTCGGACCCCCAGCGTAAGCAAGGGATATCCTTTGTAAGTTACAGATCAGCTCACCACCTAAACTCCTCTTAGGGGTGGGACGTATTCCTCGCAACTGGGCGTCTATCCAGGCGAATGTTACTTTGTTGTCCGGGAGTAGAAAGCTCAAAATGATAACTAATTGGGCTAGTCTGGACCTGGTTCGGCCACCCTAATCCGTGCATATAGAATGGCTATGAATTTTCCCCTCTCCACTTGCCCCCTACTCTTGAGCCAAAATTTGGGCTCGGAGAGTAGGATGCTCTGGGGTAGCGTTGGTGGCTCAGGTGGGGGTGTGGTTGTCGACAGGGGCCATTTAGTGCAGCTGTCCTGGGGGCATGTGTATGATGATAACGCTTCCCCTCCAGCCGACACGGGGGAACCCTTCTGGGAGCTTGAAACATCACCACGCATCCCGCCAGGGAAATTGGGAAATATATGCAAATGCTCTTGTATGCTTGCGTCTTACATTTTCTCTGCTAGGCCTTTTTCCCTCTGTCGTGTCGGTGTTAAGAGGATCTGTACGCCATGAGGGTGCTCTGAGGGATCGTAGAGCAGTAGAAGCATTCGGGGAGTTCGGTGAAGATCACAGTGGCAGTGGTCCGTCCACTTCTACCTCCCCTAACCTCTTCTAGTTTCGTGGTCCCTTCTTCCTCTTTCTGTCCTTCACGACCGTCCATGGCAGAGCTCGATCCTGCGGTTGAGACCTAGGGGCTCAAACAAGGTGCAGGGGGTTTGGCACCCAGTCATCCTCTGCGCAGTGAGCTAGTTGAGGCCGAACTGAAGGAGATTGAGGCTCTTTACAAACTGCCATTTCAGTGCTTCTTTTCTCTAGTCAAGCCTCACAAATCATTCCTGGATGCTCGTTCGGGCCTCTTCTGCATTTTCCTTCTGTCTTAGAAGTGCGGCTTTCACCTTCATCTCCATCCCTTTGCTGCGTAGCTGTTGCAATTTTACGAGTTGGCACCTATTCAGTTGGTCTCCAACTCTTTCACTTTCATCTTCTCCTTCATTTTCCTTTGTCGCCAATGCGACATCGATCCCTCTCTGGACCTCTTCCATGCTTTCTTTGAACTGAAGGAGCACACCCATGCTGGGAAAGGCTTCTTTTTTCTTCAGGCGAGAAAGGGGAGGGTGTGCATGGTGCTTTCCCCTCGGGATTCTTTGCATAAGGGATGGAAGACTCAGTTTTTCTGGGTTGGGTCTTCTAAGGGGAATCCTTGGGGATTCCCCAAGATGCCCAACTTTCATCCAGTGTTTCCTTCGAAGCTGACAGTGATTCCCTCAGAGCTAGGGGAGGAGATTAAAGTCCTTCAGGAGAATCACAAGACCACCGCCAGGTTGATGACTCTGGCCAATATAGAGGAGTACACTTACTTGGCACTGCCACCCGGTGGTAAGGATCTCAAACTTTAAACTTCATATTTTCTTGTCTCGGTCAGTAGAGCCTCTTGCTAATGACTTGCCCTTTGATGAACAAAACCAAGGCGTGATGGAGACGAGGGGCGACCAGCCGATCGAGAGGTCGTCGAGCTAGAGGAGACGACTACCCCAAGTTTGCTTCAAGCACTAGCGGGTCCTTCCTTCACCCGAGACAAGGGCAAAAAGGTTGTTCGGGATGAGGCCTCTAGGCACCAAGGGTCCAAACGGAAGTATGCCAGGGAGCATCTGCTCCTATCTTCGATGAAGGCGTTGACCACTGAGAAGACGTGGTTGAAGAAGGCGAGGACTTGTTGCCTGACTAAGGAGCCTGCGGTCGAGGGTATCTGTCACCCAAGCCTTCTTCCTACCGAGCCAGAGGTGCCAACAACAGTCGAGAGGACTTCCTTTGAACTGGCGGACGCGCAGGGGGAGGGGTTCCACTTGAAGCACCAAGAGTCACTACAATGGCAGTGAATGTGGTGACCACAGAAGAGGAAGATAACCCCTTCATCGATGTAACTGAAGGGACCTCGGGAGAGATGCAGATCCCGTCAACCCTGGATCCCATGATCCAGATGATGTTCAAAAAATACCAGCAGGAGATTGATTCTCTCAGGAGACAGCTAAATGAGAGAAATGAAGGCGCATCGGTCTCCAGACACCCTGAGCTTGTTGGGTAGACTTCCAGCTCAGCCGAAGTGGCTGCCCTAGCTAATCCTCATCCAGTTGATAAAGGCAAGATGCCAAGCCAACCTGCTCCACATCAGGCAGTGGCTCAGCTCTCTGCATCTCAAACGCAGCCCGCCATGCCTGCTTTACATGCAACTGTTATGACGACTCCCTTCAGCCAGCAGCAGGCTCATTTCTATCCAGAAAGCATAGACCCAGCTGTAGCCAGCAAGCTGATGATAGAAAAGATTATTGAAATGAAACTGTCTGAAAAGGTTGGGGATGATTCCAGCACTTACGATATCTACAAGGTGCCGTACCCTGCATAGTATGCTGCTAAGAGGCTGCCACCAGGCGTCAGTAAGCAGTCAAAATTTGAAAAGTTCAACGGCCAAGGCTCCCCCAGAGAGCACATCGCTTATTATACTACAGTTATGGGCGACTTAGCAGTTGATGGAGCATATTTGCTGAAATTCTTCGGCTCATCCCTCACAGGTCTGGCTTTCGAATGGTATTCCAGCCTACCAGCCGAGTCGATTGCTGACTGGCCTGACATGCAACGAAAGTTCTAGGACAGATTCCATGTGACAGAAAGGGAAATAACAATAGCTGAGCTATATGCATCCAAGTTGAAGCAAGATGAAACCGCCCTGGAGTACATCAAAGGATGGAGGAATATGGCCATGAGATGCAGGCGACCTCCTCATCAAGAAGATGCTGTGCAGATATGTAAACAGAATCTCAGAAGAGAGGTGCTGGAAAAGATGATCGGGGCAGATGTCAGAACATTTGACCGATTGAATAATATAGTTGCAGAGGTCGAGACATTCCTATCTAGGCGCCCGGCCGCTAATACCCCTCTTATGCCGAAGGGTAAGGCTATTGATCGACGGTCGTCACATTCAGAAGCCAACTCTATCGACTTCAGGGTTTTTGAACAGCAGAAAGGGAAGAACAGAGCAGTTGATATTCCCCCGCCAGCAGTAGCAGCCGAAAGAAAAGAAAAGTTCTCCTTAAGGGACAAGATGAGGAAAGCATATTCTTTCCCCAAAGATAAGATAGGGGCACTATTCAATTGGGCTTACAAGTTCAACAAAATAACACTGCCCGAGCCCAAGAGACCTGCTGATGCAGCAAAAAAAGATGACCCGCTGTTCTGTCCGTACCATCGGGCACTCGGTCATGCTATAGAAGACTGTTACATCTTCAAGGATGTTATGGAAAGCATGTTCAGGAAGGGTGAGCTGCAACTGGGAGACTACCAGGTGAACCCTCCGTGCCCGCATGAACCTCCAGCAATGAGGATGGCCGCAAACATGATATCTGTATATCAGTAATTGCCCCAAGAGGCTGTTGAGGAGTGCACCAGGCACACCTATGAAGCTTGCTTCCTTACTCCATTGAAAGATCATGAGGGATGGTAGACAAAGCCGATGAAGGCCAGAAACAAGGTGTCAGCCACTAAAACACCCGATGTATCTATTCGGAGCACTACTCCAAAGCCGGGTCCACCCCCGATGAAGCCAGTCTGGCATGAGACAGAGACAAGGCCAGTTATCAGAATTCCTACTCGCAACCGGAGGAGACAGACCCTGTTACCTGCACACAAAGAAATAAGTCTTGAGGCGAAGCGCCTTCAGTAGTACATCAATGGGCTTGATGAGTATGAACAAACTGAGCCGAAGCCGCTGCTGGTAAAGGATTGTATACTCTGGGAGCGGCTAGAAGGGCTGACCAATGAAGAAAAGCCAGAGGAAAAATAGGAAAGTGATGAGACTGAACCCTTCTGGGGATAGGAGCCGGAAAGGCCGAAAAATCAAAAGAAGAAAAGGCGGCCGAGAAACAAGAAGGAAAAGAAAGTTACAATAGTACAATGCAACACCCTCTCCATGCTGTTCACCTTGCCAGGAGAGAATGATGATGAAGGGGCGTCGGCCGCGCCACTAGAAGCTAACCATGCCGAGGCCTCAACCTCGGGACATGTTACCCGTTCTGGGAAGAAATGGGGGCGTTTGCCGCCGGCCAATCACAATATCATCTTCAGGGGAGAACAGCCATATCAGACGCCAGAGCCAGAAGTGCGAGGCGCTGAGATTCCCCCTCCTGCAAGTTTATATCAAGAAGAGAAGAAGAAGGATGAAGCTCCATCATTTCTGGAATTCCTGTCTAGCCTGGAAGGCAAAAAGTCGATACAAGCTGCATCATCTAAAAATGGCAGGCATCAGCAGACACCGGCTCCGAAGCCCAAGCAAGGTGATGAAGAAGAAATGGACGCTCCGGTCACACCAGAGGATGTTCCAGCAGAAGAAGAAATCCCTCAACAAGCTGGCCAAGAGATTAAGAAGAAAGGTGTGCAGGCGATGCCGCAGGCACCCCACGAGCCCCCAAAGCCCCGCTGGGCAGAAGAAATGAGGCTCTCCCATGTCCGGGCAGGTAGCCGGATTATGAAGATGCTGAAAAAGCTACCCACCAGGTTCTCCATTTGGGAGATTCTCTCTTTGAGTGAAGAAGCCCGCCAGGCGATCATTGATGCTCTGCAGTCGCCGGCACAGTATGAGGCACTGGTAACAGAAGTAAACTCTGGGCCAGCAGTTACATTTACAGAAGATGACATGTTAATTCCGGATCCCAGCCACAACAGGCCGCTATACATGAGAGGGTATCTCAACTGTCAGCCATTAAGCCGGATATTGATAGATCCAGGGGCTGCTGTGAATATTCTGCCGTACCGCATCTACAAGAAGTACTATTTTGATCTGCACCTTACTAAGGTCAGGGACATGAAGATTGCGGGATTTAACCAGAAGTGTGAGACACCTTTGGGGGTGGCAGATTTCAACCTCACATTGGGAGATCTCACTACCGTGGTGCGATTCTATGTGATCGACTCCAACACCACGTATAAAGCCTTGCTGGGGCGACCATGGCTGCATGAGTACCAGATAGTGCCATCCACACTGCATCAGTGCATCAAGTACTGCCATGATGGAAAAGAAGAAAGGGTGTTCGCAGATCTGCACCCCTTTGGGGTCTTCGAATGCCACATGCTCGATGCATCCTATTATATAGATACTTCGATAAAAGACAAAAAGCAGGAGGCGGTGGCTAGTCAAAAGAAGTCAAAGGCAAAAGCACAGGACTGGTCTCCACCACCGCCCCGCGGTTATGTCGAGAAGCATGAAGTGTCTCATGTCTCATACACTGGGGACTTTGCACGGATTGCACCTCTAGACGTCCATCCCAACATGACTGATGAAGAGATGAAAGAAAAGTACATGGAAGTCGGGGTTCCTGAAGGGTTAGTCAAGCCCATCGCTAGCTTGGAATGCCAGACTGTGCTGCCACTAAAAACCATGGAGGTCCCTCGCTTCTGCGAACCTCCTACAATATTCTACACTGGGGAGCCCATCGAAGAGGATGACCAGGACTGCATGATCCCCGAAGAATCCACAAGCCACATGGTGCCAGTCGCAGGCTTGGATTATACCGCACAGCAGGTCGCGCAGATGTTTGCCAGAATGCAGATGCCGTCATTACAGCCAGCTGATCAGAAGAAAGCGTTCCAGGAACTATGGGATCCGCCCAGGAATAATAAAGAATTGAGAAAAATCACTAAGTATCCAGGATTGGGATACACCCTGCAAGAGTACTATGAGGCCGAGGTGGACGTCATCTCCGCTTTCTACTCCCATGAAAACCCTCTTGAGGTAGGGTATGATGATTACCCCTCAGAAGATGAAGAGATCATCTACCAGTCCTCTGCTGATAACGGACCTTCAGATAACCGATCAAAAGTAGAGGAGCCTGGTGAAACTGCTGCATGTCGGTGCTGGGAAGAGCTGTCTTATAAAGATGATCTATTCCAGGCTGAGGTAAGATTTGACACAGGAACTCCGGATGAAGAATGGATTTCTGATGAAGTAAGGGAATTCGCCCGCATTCTAGAAGAAGTGCGAGCTCTACAAGACATGGGTCCTCAACGTGTTTCGCCATCGGCGACCACACCAGCAACGACGCGGCGTTGGGCACCGGCAGCTACAAGGCCGGCATCTCGGCCGTGGGGCTGGAGCCGAAGACTGAGGAGAGCAACGGCGACATCGGCACCTGCATGGCCCGCGGCTTCCAGCCCAAGCCCGGCCTGCTGCGCAGTTTCTACGTGAACGGCACGCAGGTGGCTGCGGTCACCGAGCGGGCTTTGAAGATTCGCCAGGACGCCGGGATCGGCCCGGCCCGGGCGGTTGTCGAGGCCCCCCGCGACCTGCTGGAGGACCTGGCCGAGGTCATGGGAAGCGAGCCGATAGGCGTGGCCAAGCTGCCCGCACTGCTGACCAACCTGGCGCCGCGTTGGCAGCCGTACAAGACGCTGACCGGTGGCCCTCTCGTCGACCAGCTCGCGGAACTCGGAGTCAAGGTGCCGTCCACCGGTAACAAGTGGCCGGTCGATCCGCAGCTCATCAGGCAGGCCCTGATGAGCCGCCAGGCCACCGAGGGCGACGACGAGGACGCCAGTTAAGTTAGCGCGCCCCCCGCCTCGAAAGTCGCTCCTGAGGGCTCTCAGAGCCTCTGATCTAACTCGCTTGAACGACCTAACTGACCTAACTTCCCGCAGGTCAGAGGCCGATTAGCTCCAGACCGGGCCCGCGTTAGAAACCTAACTCGATTTCGCCGATCTAACTCGTTGATCTACCTCGGCGAGCGGTGGTTGCGGGCGCTCTCCCAGCCTCTTGGGAGGGCCGCCCGGAGCGTCCGCTCCACGATTCCCCACACACCCGACCAGTACAGGAGACAACCATGTTCGACCGGATGAAGCCCGAGAAGCTGGCCCGCGCCAAGCGCCAGAGCGTGACCACCAACGAACTCAACGCCCTCGCCCACGTCGCCAGCGGCTACGGAGGGAACGGCGCCAGCGCCACCAACGCCGAGAAGCGGATCGCACAAGACCTCCTGCTCGACAAGGTCGGCGAGCGGGAGGCCAAGAAGCTCATCGGCCAGGCCCGCCGCCGGGTCGTGAAGGACACGTTCTGATGGGCGTCTTCCTCAAACTCGCCACCCTCGGCCTGGTCGTCGGCGTCGGGTCGCTGCTCATGATGTGGCTGCTGTTCGGCGGGCACGTCGCGCTGGCGTGGCTGGCGCTCGTAGGGACGGCGGCGACGACGTTCGGCGTGATCGTGGCTCTCACGCGGGAGACGCGGCTCACAGATCAGGCGCAGCGGTGATGGACCGGTGGCGGGTCATCGTCCGCGGTCAGTCCTTCGAGTCGACGGCCACCCGGCGCGGCGCCGACAAGGCGGCGGAGCAGGTGCGGGAGTACGGCTCGGACGCGCACGTCGAGCGGACCCGCCGCTGCCGGGTGTGCGGCCTGCACGCCTGCACGCCGGGCGAGTGCCCGGACCAGTAGCGCTGAGGTTGCGGATCCCCGCCCGCTCGCCGGGCGGGGTGTCCGGAGCGGTCAGCTCCACCACCGACCAAGAGGAGAACGTCGTGAAGAGTGAGATCAAGTACAAGACCGCCGGTGGCAACACCGTCACCTGGACGCGCGACCCGCACCTCAGCAGGGACTGGGGGAGCTTCACCTGCGGCGGCTGTGGCACAACCGGCGACAACGTCGTCGCGATCGCCGACTCGCACGCCCAGAAGTGCCGGGCACTGTGAGCCGCTGCCCGCGCTGTGCGACGGCGTTGGACGAGGGCCCGATCATCTACCGGTTAGTGCCACCCGACTCTTGAAGCGTCGATCTAGTCGTGTCCTTTTTTCACTTTATTGAGTCAATCATTGTAATTTTTTCTTATTGAGTCAAGATGTGTCCTTAGTAACTATATGAGGTTATGCAATGGATTTTATTAAACAGTTATCATGAATAAAAGATTTGGTTATCTCTACTTTTGCGCACTTTGTCTATGTGTCGAATATGCTTATGCTCTGATTGACATGATTGATATGAACTCGTCACGCATACTGGGTTCCTTCTGCGCTCGGGGTGTGACATCTTTTGTATCTCTTTTTTTTTTATTTTTGTTTGTGGGCTAGGTGTTTTACGTAGACCAGCTTGGGGGGGCCGGGCTGGTCCGCGTAAACTGCTTCCCCCCAGGGGGGTTTACGCTGGAAGAAATGGGGGTTTTTTCCTCATTCTATAAAATTAGATATTTTTACCCTTTTGGGCCCACTTTGACATCGTGTGACTGCAAGAGGACAAGGATACATGGCTTGGACTGGTTGGCTGGCCGCATGTATGAGTAGACTGGGTAGATTGACCCAGGTAATCCCTAGACTCTATCTTCATGAGTTTCTTCAGGTTGGTACATCGATCGACCTTGCACGGAACTAGGGCAGAGATGAGTCCACGTTGAGATTGACCGAGCTGGGTGGAGGGGGCACCCCCTGGGGGAGTTCGCCCAAACCAAGGCGCAGCCGTGCCTCAAGCAAACTCCCCCAACCCTCGGGTTAGTTGTTGCCCCTGGTGTTGTGAGCGGTCGTGCCTCGGGCGAACTCCCCCCCAGGTGAGTCGTTGCCCCCGAGGGGACCCCGGGGGCCTTCTTTTATCACTCGGCATTGTCCTTTGCAGGAGCTGAGGCTCTGGGGTGCTAAGGTTGGCCCATGGGGGTCAATTGCTTGGTGTGGTCGCAATCGCTCACAAGGTGTTCGGGAAAATTCTCGACACATTGGGTTGCCGAACGGCCTGAGTAGCTGACTGGTGGGCCTTAGATTTGGCCCTGGGATGAGGATGGTAGCTTGTAGGAGCCATAGGGAGGCATTTTAGGACTATGGGCCCTGTCTTGGTGAGTTGTGCCACGTGGCACGGTGGGTTGATGGGGTAGCCCTGGGTTGGCCTGGGTGTTAAAGATAAACTACTCATCGTCATGCATCTAAGGGTCGGGAGTGGCCCCAACTTGCTGGAGGGTTGTCGTAGGATACGGCTAGGGCTTTCAAGCTGCGGGTTGGCCCCTAGCTTACTGTAGAATGGCTGAGAAGTACGCCCCCATGGGGTGTTCAGGAGAATTCCAGATACACAAGCACGGGACGTATGGGCTTGGCAAGGGCTCCCGGAGCGCGTAATTGACTGGGAAAGTCTTCCTTGGACTTTTGAATGTTGGAGGGAGGCGTCTTGAGGATAAACCCCGGCCTCATTGGTGGGTGCCACCTACAGTGGCTTGTGGTCAGGGCGCCCTCGGGTTGGCCCAGTGGCTTAGTTGAAGGCAAGTAAACTTGCAAGCTGGGTGATCGGTGGTTGCCCCAATCAATTGTTGATGTCACTGTAGGTCACGGATAGCTAGTTAGGGCCATTGGCAGGGCCCAGTGTGATGTAGAAAGGGCTGGGTAAACAATGCCTTAAAGGTGTTCGGGAAAATTCCTGAGCCCTTATTTCTTTTTATTTTGCTAGGAAAATACTTGGTACAACAATCATCTTGTTCCTTTCTTCAATCCGCTCCTCTTTCGTATTTAATACTTCTGAATCTTCATCACTCCATATAGCCCTCATAGCTTTGTGCTTTTTATCTTTTCCTTTCTTCACTCTCTTCTGAAGCTCAGGGCACTCACCTCTCATATGCCAGACCTTCTTGCATTCATAGAATATAATTTCTTCTTTCTTGCCAAACTGTCTCCTCTTTGCAACATTTCTCTTCAAAAACTTTCTTGGAATATTTCCTTCCCTCCTAGCTTTCCTGAAATACCTTTTAACTCGATTAGTCACAAGAGCCATATGCTCCTCCATATCACTATCAATTCACCACTTTCCTCTGAAGACATTGAATGAACTTTCAAAGAAATAGTCTTCTTTTTCTTGCTCTCTTCCTCAACTGGCTTCATGATGTTAATTTCATACATCATCAGCAACCTGATCAATTGATCCACTGTGAGTGTGGTGAGAACCTTTGAATCCTCAATGACCGTCACCTTTGTGTGCCATAACGGTGAGAGTGATTGCAACACTTTTCTAACCAAATCTTGATTTGAATACTCCTTTCCTAAGGCTTTCAATCCGTTTGTGATCTCACTTAGCCTTGCATACATATCACTTATACTCTCCTCAGGCTTCATTGTAAATAATTCATATTCTCAGACCAGCAGGTTTGCCTTTGTCTCACGAGCTTCTGAAGTACCTTCATAAATCAGCCATAACTTTTCCTACATCTCCTACACAGATGAGCACATTGACATAGGTGAGTATTCATTAGGATCTATTGCGCACTAAATGATATTCATAGCCTTATAATTCAAACAAGATTGCTTGATTTGATCTTCATTCTATTTATGCTCATCCGGAGGCAATTGATATGGTCCTTTGCTGACCACTCTCCAAACATCAAACTCCTATGCTCTTAAGAACACAATCATCCTATTCTTCCAGTATGGGTAATTTTTTTCATCAAAGTATGGTGGACGATGGATCAAATGTCCCTCAGGGAGCATTCCTTTGTTAGCCATAAAAAATATGATAGATCTTTTCTCTACAATTGCAAGATTGATTAAAGATCAGAGACCCGCTCTGATACTAGTTGTTGGTCCCAAATAGAGCAATGCGTGGATAAGAAGGGGGGTTGAATTGTCCCTACAGTAAAAGTTAAATTCGAAGAGAAGCATTGAACTAAAATTTAGAATGAGAAACGAAGCTATCTATGCTTAAGATGAAAAAAAGATCGAAGCGATTCACTCTGTCTTGCAATCTCACTTGACAAGTAAGGGCAGAATAGACAATCGCACCACAACAAGTAGTCACACAGTGCAAGAGAATTTTTAGGTGATTCGATAGGACCTTTATGTCCTCCTACATTCACACCTCACCAAAGCGGTGAGGATTCACGTGCTCCAACAAGAGCGCACACGGAGTGTTACCTCCACACACACACACGGAGACTTAGTCTCCAAAACGATCCAACAACCGGATCTGCAAAACACACACACACGCTGCCAGATATGCAGCAAGCTCCACACGACCGTGCACAGATGGTCACACACACTCAGAATTTCTCTAAGTTCAGAAGAAAAAGAATGTTCAACACAAAAAAATTCAAGATCTAAAGATTAAGATGATTTCCATGATCCTCAGCGAAAATGCTCTAGGAGAGGAAGGATTTAGATGCAGCTTCAAGAGAATGCCCTTCTTCCCCGACAACCTTTCTTCTCTTCTTCTTCGTCAAGCTCACAGATCTCCCCCTTTTTCAAAGTAATATTAGCATAAACATGGGATTTCTTAGATCGGGGTTCAAAATAGCAGTACCATTTTTGAGTTTGAGAATATCCAAGAAAAATGTAGGGAACCGATCTAGGAGATAATTTATTGCAATCTAGATCAAGTGAGTGAACAAAGCATTTACATCCAAACACACGGGGAACAAGAGAAAATGGAGAAAGGTATGGATGTAAAGACAAGAATGGTGATAATCCATCTAACACCTTGCTCGGAACACTTTATAAGATAGCATGAGGTAAGAACTACATATCCCCAGTTTTGTTTCGGTATATGCATATGAAATATTAGAGTACGAGCAACATCAAGAAGATGGCGGTTCTTCCTCTCAGCAACTCCATTTTCTTAAGATGGGTAAGAGTGGGAGGTTTGATGGACAATTCCATGTGAGGAGCAAAAGGTAGCAAACATAGTCTGAGTGTACTCCAAGGTGTTATTTGTGCACATGATTTTGAGAGATGCAGAATGCTAGGTTTTTATTTCAACATAAAAATTTTGGAATACAGACAGAACATCAGATCTTAAATTGAGAAGAAACACCCAAGTCATGTGAGAGACGTCATCTATAAAGGTAACAAAATAATGAAACTTGAGTCTGGAGGGAACAGGAGAAGACTCCCAGATATCGAAGTGAACAAGATGGAAGGGAGCAGTGATCCTTTTATTATGACTCAAAGGAAATGACACATGATGGTGTTTGCCCAGTTCACAGGCATTACGATGAAGTTTATTGACTGTAGAAGGAATTGGTGTAGATATCCTAAGCTTCAAAAGAGGAGGATGACCCAATCTGTAATGCCACTGATATAGATCCTCACTAGCTGACAGAGCTCGAGAGTTCTGGAGAGGTTTATTTACAGCGAGATAGTAGAGTCCACCAGGTTCATGCCCTCCACCAAGCATCTTCTTCGTTCGGAGGTCTTGAAAAACACAATAAGAAGGATAGAATGTCATTGAACAATTCAGGGAATGAGTTAGCATGCTAATGGAAAGAAGATTGACAGGGAACTTGGGAACATAAAGAACATTCAAGGTGAGATTAGATGAACAAACTATGCCTTTCCCTGGAACTGATGAGTGAGAGCCATTAGCTATAGCAACTGGCCCATGAGAACTCGAGGGTGAAAGTGAAGAGAAAAGGGAGCGGTCACTTATCATATGACAAGAGACTCCTGAGTCCACAACCCAGAAGGGATTGTGAGCATTCACTACCTGAGGGAGTAACAGCATGAAATGATCAGGAAGAAGCAGCCGCAGAGCTCTTTATGATATGTTGAATAGCCTCATATTCCTCTCGGGACAAAGTAACTCTGCCATCCTACCGAGAAGGTGTCGTGGGTAAAGGGTCAGACTGCTGCGGGATAGAGACAACAGTAGACAGAGTATCAGAAGCAACTCCAAGTTTAGCCATAGGGTTTGATTTGCTGCCACCCTTTCCATACTTCTTCCAGTAGAAATCAGATTGGTGATTAGACCTTCTACAATGTGTGCATGGTTAATGACCACGGTCCAATAGCGGCCAGCGTAGATGCACTTCCCATATCTCTAGTGACAATTGTCTGTGTAATGTATTCAGGTCTCAGATCGTATTGTCATAGGTTACAGATCGTGTCCGTATTAATTTTTAGCATTTAATATTGAATCTTTAGACCCTTAGATGGTATTTATGGAAATTATTATCCTTGATGGTGCGATGACATGTTTGCCCCTAAAAGAGTAGCAATGAGTTCTTTATCTTCTTCCTTGATATTGATACCAACCAGTTCACTTTTCAGGAAGTTTATCTTGAGGCCAGTGACAGCCTCCAGCAATCTTAACAAAATTCTTAGGTTGACAATCTTATCCAAATCAGCTGAAGCAAAGAGAATGGTGTCATCTGCAAATTGTAGGTGTGTGACCTACTCCTGGACGCTCCCAACGGAGATCTCACTGATCAGATTTGCTGCCTTTGCTTTCCTCCATATGGCACTCGACACTTGCCCTACAATGACAAAGAGCAGAGGTGATAGTGGGTTCCCCTTCCTCAGCCCTCTAGAGGTTCCAAAGAATCCATGAGGTGACCCATTCAGCAGCACAGAGAACTTGGCCGTCCGAACACAACTCCGGATCCATTCCACCCATTGATCTTTAAATCCCATGCAGCGGAGAACATGGAATAAGCAGTCCCAACTAATTCTATGATATGCTTTCTTGAATCTAACTTAAACAATGCACATTCTTTCTTCTTTACCTTCTGTTCATGTAAACACTAGTGGGCAGCCATGAAGTTGTCCACCGTGTATCTACCAGAAATAAAAGCGCTGGTTGGCATCTGCCAGGTTGCTGATCACTCCTTTCAACCTATTTGCCAAGGCCTTAGTGATGATTTTATAGCTCCCATTCAGCAAGCTGATTGGCCGAAAATCATTTAAAGCTTCAGCACTCTCTGTCTTGGGGATGGGCACTATATAGGTGGAGTTGAAGCACCCCATTGCTGCTGGATTTTTCTGAAACTCTAGGACTGCCTCCGTGGCATCCCCCTTCACCACCTCCCAGAAATATTGGTAGAAACCAATTGAGAAACCATCGGGCCCAGGTGATTTTTTCGGGTCCATGCTGAAGACTGTACTTCTAATCTCCTCCTCCATGAAAGGTTTGATGAGATTAATGGCTGAAGATTCCGAGATCCTATTGAAGCTTTCCCTGCTTATGTAGAGGTTGTTACAACTGTTACTTCTGGTTATCTAATTTTGTTGCACTATATCTTTTCTTTTCATTGTAAATATTCTTTTTCTTTTCCCGAGGGTCATTTTTTATTCACTGCCACAGGTAAAATTATGGTGTGATTGTCCATTCTGGCCTGATGATGGGATGTGCCGTCTTCGGGATTGCAGTGTCTGTGAATGCCCAGAAAGTGAATTTCCTGAGCCATTTAAGAAGCCCAACCATGGGCTTTCTGCTGAGGACATGATGTGCCAGGAGGGAAAACCACAAGCTGCTGTTGACCGCACAATTGATACTAAAGTATTTAGAGGATGGATGGAAGTTGATAATCCATGGACATATGATGATGAAACAGATAATGGTGGAATTCACTTTTCTGCTAGTTGATTACTTATTTTGACAAAGCCATATTAACCTTTTAATGCTTTTTCTTTCATTTTGCAGCTGAGATGACGTATGTGAATCTACAACTAAACCCTGAACGTTACACTGGTTACTCTGGTCCTTCAGCTAGAAGAATCTGGGATGCTATCTATACAGAAAATTGTCCAAAATGTCAGTATTGCCATTTGCATTTTATGTTTTTAATCATCAAGGCCAAAGTTGTAGATCTAGTTGCATTTTGCTACTTGTGATCAACTTGCTTTGTTTCTGCTGCATTTGTTGGTTCTTATTGTCAGAATGTGTTTAATGCACATTCAACCTAGTACAGATATTTTGGGACATTCCGCTGGCCAAAAATAGTTCGAACTAAACCATCGTTCTAAAAATCGATGATCCAACTAGAAAATATCATGTGATTAAAGATAAACCACTGAGATCAGACCACACATCCTCTATCAGGGTATTAAATGAACTCAAAGAATAATAAAATCGCTCTACACATTTGAGAACAACTTTCGAGCATTATATAAGTTCCAGTCTAACTCACGTCTCACATTATCTAAACTCACTAAGAAAAGCCCTAATCAAACGGGGGGTCCTCATGCTAGCTTACAGACTACTCGACACAAACCAAATATTAACAGCAAGCATTTCACTTACCGGGCCGGTGACAATAGGGCTCAGCAAACACAGGAGATGAAGCGGTTGTCTTCTCCCCCAAACCGGGAGACCAAGCACGGAGAACAGAAGGAACCACTCCTCAAGGGGGGGCTCTGCATCTGCACACATCAGGAACCCAGAACACAAGCATCAGCACAAACAGCAGGAAGTGACCACCAAAAACCATATCAAAGGGCAAACGGGGCCAAGGTACCCAAGAGTTGACCCACATCAGGAGATCCCATAGTGAGCGCAAAAAACAGCGTTAGCCAAGTGGAACTAGCGACTTCGACGCCCCCTGGTGAAAGCATGACGAGGCTCCCGTCTGAAGGAACCTCCTCCTCTGCTAACACCCGAGAATGCAAAAAGAAACCCTAAAAAAGAGAGAGAGAGAGAGAGAAAGAAAGCGAGCCGGAAAGAAACCCATTTACGGACCAGCAGGGGAGAAGGGAAGCCAGCGTTTTGGGTGCCCCGTGTTGATTACTCCAGCGGCATGCCTCCCAGGCCGACGAAGAAATGCCTCTCCATGAATCTCTCGGAGGGGATGGAAACCGTCCCACACTGTCTCAAAGAGGGGACACAGAGAACGAAAAACAAAAAAAAAAGATGGGACTTTGAGAGAGAGGCGGCAGACAGCCGTCCCCACGACAGCGCAGAGGGGACCATACAGGGAACGAGAGCACTGTGGGAGTGTGAACGCAGTGCCGAGGCACAGCGTAAAAGGTCGAGTAGAGGGTGGCATAAAAGGTGGAGTAGGCACACCGCAGGGCGGGACCGACGATTCCATAGACCATTGCAGAGACCTCATGCATTCTGATGCGCAAGGGAGATATACGCTCGGGAGAGTAACTGGGTTTGTTTCTTTGACATCCCATACTTGTCATGCAAGATGTAGATAAGGTTATGAGCCTATGTCGTCGTCGGAACCCTCCAGCTGCTCTGTTTTCCTGCCCTTGATCACCCTCGTGCACGAACAGGTCAAACATCGGTGCGCATCGAATCTCCCTGAGCGCTGGCGAGGAGTTGGTGGAGAAGCACTGATTGCTGTTTTGTCGTGGTTTGAACTTTGAAGAGCCACGCTGCTTTGGGTCAGGAAAAAACGCAGACCCTGCGGCGCAGCCGCGCAGTTAACGCAGTTAACATGTCCCCATCTTGGCCGCCCAATTGACCGGGAACAGGGAAGCCCTTGAACAGGGGGTGATTAACCCCACTTCCACTATTGGAGCCGACGGAGGGCTCTCCACTGTCTCCTTTTCCTCCCACAATTTCTCCTTTTTCCTCTCAGGATTGCCGTGGTTTATTAATGTAAAAAACACCAAAGTGATGTAAAATAATTGTATCTTTCGTGTCGAATAAATGTGATGTGTCTTACATTATTTTATGATATTTTGTAAAGAGTCAGTTATTCTCAAGCAGAGAAAGGGTGAGACCGCGCTGGACTTCATCAAGCGATGGAGGGACGTCAGCATGCGCTGCGATAATCCTCTAACGCCCGAAGACGCGATCACCATCTGCCGTAGGGGCTTGTCGGCGGAAGTCAGTGAGAAGCTTCTGGGCTCAAATATTAGAAGCTTCGACCAGCTAAATACGGTGGTGGCGGAGATTGAAATGTTCTTTGCTGACCATCCAGCACAAGCTTCTGGCACAAGCTTATGCCAAAGGCAAATCCTCCAAAGACCGTCTGGCCAGCTACAAGGAGGTGAACGCTGTGGACTTCTCCCCGACGAATGGAGACAAAGGGGAAGAAAAATCAAAGGGCAATGGCAAAAGTTTGATGCCAAGGCGAATGCGTCTCTCATAGTTGAGCGCATGAAGACGCCTTATTCCTTTAGGAAGGAGCTGTTTTAAGACGAGGACGAATGCCTCCTTACCCCGGACGACTTAAGGGAAGCCTTATATTTTCGTTTGGGTTTTGGAGGTTCCTCTGATCATGGAATGGACTCTCTCTGAGGAGGTAGGGGTGCACATTGAGGGCTATACGAGTGGCCAGTGCGATGTCCATTTCATGGGGTGCACATCGTACCAGACGATTAGGGTTTTGAGTGTTGGACCTTTCCCCACTGACCGCAGTCAGTGTTGATTTACATCGATATAACTTCCGAACACCATTGTTTAATTGTCAACGATAAGGCCTAAAATTTCTCTCCGAGGTTCTAGTTGAGAACACATCAGCACAGGTAACTTGCATCGCACTTTTGACTCCCAATAGGTGACTGTAAAAGCGTGTGAAGGGGTAGGGCTTGGCTAGGACCAGGCTGAACTGGGCGACACCCTATCCTATCTGGGGATAATGGTGAGCTCAGGGAGCTCAGGAGTGCCCTAGGGAGCCCAATTGGTTACCTAGACATCGAGGGTATTTTGGTAATTATTAAGCCCGAAGATATTGTGGTAATTTTAACTCACTGGGGGCTTTATTACAATTTGGGGTGACTGCTAGGCAAGGATTGACTTTGGCAGGCTTAGAGGCCATTTTCGAGAGCTGTTGGGATTTATTGAGGCATACCCAGGTTGGAAGGGCATTTTTTGTAATGTGGTGCGACCACATGCATGGGGCTTTTATGAGAGGCGCTGGGGCCGGAGGGTCATTTATAGGCATTTCTCAAGGGTGGAGAGGTCACGAGGTCATTAAAGATAATACACATCTTTCACTTCTAAAGAAAGGCCATATATGTAATTTCTCTCGCGGGAAGGGTTTATTTGCAAATTTTTCTTAGCTGGCACGCGCCGGGGGTAGCATCACAGAACTTTGCAAACTTTCATAAATTTCGTTGCAAACATTGTCGACGAGTTGTCAACTGTACACAGTGTCATCGCCCTCAGATGGGTGTATGTTCAATTCTAATATCTTCGGGAAGAGCATTATAGTCATTTCACATTTTCATGACGAATTAAATTTTCCCTTATTACCCGAGAGACATAAGAAGAACGAGACCCGGAGGGTCGTCATTACGAGGTCCGCATAGGGACGTAAGTACAAATCTCGCGTAGGGGTTTAACAACCGAGCCCACATAGGGGCATAAATACAAAACCCACGTAGGAGTACAGACACAAAGCCCACACAAGGGCATAAACACAAGCCCGGGGTGTTACATACCCCAAACAGACTAAGTCAACGAATAAGAGCTTCTTTTTCAAATAACACAGACTAAAATGACACAAAGTTTACAAAAACAACACGACGTATAAGAACAACATGGACTAAAAATGACACGAAGTTCACAAAAATGACACGACATATAAGAACAACACGGACAAAAATGACACGAACATATTACAGTGTTCATAGTGTTAACACCATCAAAAATAATAGGGACATAATGCAACAGCTTCCTCCGTCTCCCATGTCGCATCTTGGTCTATACTTTTAGTCCATTGGACTTTCACCATGGGAATAGTCTTATTCCGAAGCTGACGTACCTCCCGGTCAATTAATTTGATTGGCTTTTGTTCGTACGTCAAATCCTTTTGAATTTGTAGATCGTCATAACTTATGACATGGAACGGGTCATAAACATACCTTATAAGCATTGAAACATGGAATACATCATGAACTCTAGCTAATTAAGGAGGCAAGGCAATTCGATATGCGACCTCACCAACCTTTTCAAGGATTTCAAAAGGGCCAATATATCTTGGAGTAACTTTACCCTTGATGCCGAATCTTTGAATACCTCGACCTGGAGAAACCTTAAGAAATACGTGACCTCCTACTTGAAATTTCATGTCTCATCTTCTATTATCAGCATATGACTTCTGCCTATCCTGAGCTATCTTGAGTCTTTTTTGAATGAGCTTAACCTTCTCAGTAGTATCTCAGATCAGTTCAAGGCCTAGAAATTATTTTTCTCCTACTTCCTTCCAGCAAATAGGTGAGCGGCAACTCTGTCCATATAATGCCTCGAATGGTGCCATTTGTATACTAGCTTGGTAGCGATTATTTTAGGCAAACTCCACTAAAGACAAGTGGTCGTGCCAACTCTCACCAAAATCAATAACACATGCCTTGAGCATATCTTCTATCACCTGGTTGGTTCTCTCAGTCTGCCCATTGGTTTGAGGATGGAAAGCAGTGCTAAAGTTAAGTCGGGTCCCTAAAGAATGTTGTAGACCCTTCTAGAATTGGGATGTGAAACGAGGGTGTCGATCATATATAATTGTAGCAGGGACACCGTGTAACTTGACTATTTCCTTCATCTATAAGGCTTCCAATATATCCACAAATCATCAACTTTTAATTGGTAAAAAGTAAGCAGATTTAGTCAATCAATCTATGATCACCCATATACCATCATGTCCACCTCTTATCTTTGGTAGACCCATGATGAAATCCATCCCTATACTCTCCCATTTCCACTCGAAAATCTGTAAGGGATGTAACTTTCCCGTGGGCCTTAAATGTTCCACCTTGACTTGTTGACAAGTGAGGCAGCGTGATACAAAGCCCGCTACTTCTCTCTTCATATTGGGCCACCAAAAATTCCTTTTCAAATCCTGTTACATCTTGATAGCACCAAGGTGAATGGCATACTTGGACTTATGAGCTTCTTTCATGACCAACTTCTTAGTGTCGACGTGATCCGACATACAAATCCGACCCTTGAATAATAATCTCCCATCAGTTGAGATAGAAAAATCTGGTCGTTCATCAATATTAGCCTTTATCTCCACTAGGACAGGGTCATTTTCTTGTAACTTGGCCAGTTCTTCTATTAATATAAGTTGCGATCGGATATTTGCAATGATACAACCTTCTTCTTCCGCATCAATATCTAGATTTAAGTGAGAAATTTTTTTTATAAGATAAGTCATACCTTTCATGAGGCTTGCAAGAGTCGTCATAGGTTTCCTACTGAGAGCGTCGCCGCCTCGTCGATCCCACGATGGTTCCGTCGAAATCAACCTTGAATCTTGAATCTTGAACAAACGATTCCATCAAACTCCTCCGCTTGGAGGAGGTTCGACCTCGAACCTTGTAGCTCAGGATCCCGGTCTGATGGAACAGCCCGATTCCCTAAGCTCTGATACCATTTGATGTGAAACGAACCTTCCATCTCAATATTTTCTTTTCTTTTAATAAATGTCCCCCTTGGAGACATGATTTTGGTACGCCATGAATAACATCTCTGACGGAACTAGAAAACTCGTAGTGCTCCTTCAGGTTTCGTCCGCGGGTGGCGTTGTTGCTGCTGCCGTGAGGACCGACGAGGTGGGCTTGAGTTGCTGTTGTTGGCAGTGCCTGGGTGGTGGCGACTGTGGGCGGTATTTCTTCTCGACGTCGCCGGAGAAGATGGTGGCATGCTGCATGGAGGGTACCACGGTGGCGACGCCGCTGTTGGACACTGCCGGTGACGTCGTCGGCATGCTCGCGTGTGGGCGAGCCGGGCAGGACGGTGGCGTGGTGTACAGGTCCCGCACCTGGAGGGTTGCCGTGGTGTCGCGCGGCGGCGACTCAGGGAGGATCCGGAGGTGATTGGTGCGGTCAGGGTAGAAGAGAGCATGGAGAGGGGTCATCGATCCATGGGAGAGAAGAGGAGGGGTGGGGTGGGTTGCAGCCTGCGGCAAGAGAGGGGGGGCGGGACGTGCAGCTGTAGCTGGGAGTGCGGAGGTGGCGCGCAGGGTTGCTTGGCGGCAATGTTGGTGTCGTGCTCGTCTGGTTCGGTGGGATGTGTAGTAGCAAAGGGGACGGTGCAGCCCAGACGACGTGCTCACCGTGCTCGGAGGGGCCGGTGCAACTGCGGGCGGCCACTTCTCAAAGGACAATGACGATGGGTGGGTGTGGGACCCCGCTGATGAGGACTGGCTAGCCTAGGCTCCTGGAGACGATGGTAGCGTGCTGGCCACGATGGACTGCAAGCTCAGGGTTGGTGGTGGTTCGCTGGTGCGACTGTGATCCAGGGCAGAAGCGTCCAGCAAGTGGTGGCTGATGGGACAGGATGGGTGCTATATGTGGGTTGCATGGCGAGGTGCCATGCTCGTCGTCTGATCCACGTGCTCGCCGTGTTGAGGATATCACTATGCCCCGGAGGTGATCGTGCTCGGATAGAGGCAGAGCGACGTGTCGTGCTACCTGTCGGAGCTCAGCGTACAGCTTGGAGGGGTGGTGCGGCAGGACTTGAACGACGAGGGGAGCTGCTCGACCCATGCGGCAGGAGTGTAGGATGGTGCGGCACTTGTGAGAGTGCTTGGGGAGCGACGGTGACGTGGGCTATAGACTGTGGTGCAGGGCGGTTGTAGCAGCGGGCTCATGGCCGGTCCTGCATGGTGGCTACGATGATGGTGCAGGGAGGAGATGGAGGTGGGGTGGCTTTGCACGGTGGACAGGGGGAAAGGAGGTGGCTCCGACGGTGCTGCAGGCGAGGGCTGGATGGGACGGTGACTAGTGAGAGGGAGGGCCTGCGGGCGTGCTCCATGGTAGGAAGGGTAGTGGCGTTGCTAAAGGAGGTGGAGGTGTATGGGGGGATGCAGAGCGGTGGTGGCTGGGGAGGATGGCGAACGTGGGCATGGTGGGAAGCTACCCTGTGGCCAATAGTGATGGGATAGATGGTGAAAACGGAGCTCTATTTTATCTACTTCCCGCCATGCATGCCTGAGGTGCGAATGGTTGGGAGATGTTAACCATGGGAGTAGGTGGAGAAGATGGTGTGGGACGTTGGGGATGGGAGGAGGCTGCATCTGAACTGCTACTGTAGTTGGAGAAGGGTTGGACGAGGGGATGGGGTAGTAGTAAGAATGCTCTGTTTTCTTAGCTCTGTGGGTCGTGGCGACCATGGTGGAGGCTTGGGAGTGGCAGTGGAAGAGGGGAGAGTGACTGGACGTGGGAGATTCATGTGTTGGTGGGTTATGCTTTTTCTGGAGAGGATACTTGTAGGGGAGGTGGTGGTAGCAAGGGGTGGGAGGAGACGGTGAAGGCAGTGGGAGAGGCAAGGTGGTGATCGGCGGTAGCGGAGTAGCCAGAGACGAAGAAGGAAGTGCGGTTGGGGCTTCTCACCCGACCCCATATCAGGACCAATGCAGCCGAACTCTTCCTTCGACTCGGCGCTATAGATGACGGTGGAGGAGGAAGGATGGAGGGAAGTAACGGAGACACTGTGGTGGTGAGGAGTGGAGGACGTGGGGTTTGCCCATGGTGTCCTGGTGATGGGTGACTGTGGGGAGGGAGGAATGGTAGGGGTGCATGGCGATGGTGGCGGTGGAGAGCGATCTGTGAACTGGATGGCGGGGAGGATGTCCGTGCTTCGGATGGGGCTTCTCGCCCGCTCCCATCTCAGGAGTGGTGCACCCGGAGCTGCCAGTCTTCCTCCATGGCGGGGTGAGCGTGGGCTGTGGGCATCTCACCCGTGGGATGGCGGGGGCGAGCGTGGGATGTGGGCATCTCACCCGTGGGTTCCAAACATTGGAGAAAGTATAGACAAAGCTAACACATAATTTTCTCATTCTAATATCTTCAACCGGGGTTACATGCTTGCTTAAATAGGACTACATGGGGGAGGGGAAAGGACGCCTTGAAACTTGCATGGGGAGGGGAAGGGTCTCCTTGGAAACCCATGGGTCATGGGCTCCTACGAGGAGGCATTACACTAAAGAAGGAATAATATATAACTATTTTCCTAATAAAAGAAAAGACACTTGGTAGGCCCATTTATTAACTCATATGGCCCATTAACACAAAACTCTTAGATATAGTTAATATAGCTTGATAACTGCTGCGTCGTTTGGTGATCCCATCAAATTTAACTTTGAGCCTTGAATCATGAACCAACGATCCCGTCAAATTCACCCTCGAGACTTAAATCTCGTACCGACGATTCCATCAATTCGGGGTTTGGGAAACCCCTCATTAAGCTAGCAGCGACTGCTCCGAGAGGCAGTGGCTGAAGAGGAAGATTGTTTACCGATGGCAACTAAAGAAGAAAGAGAAAGAGAAATGACATCATTTATGGATGATAACTGATATGAAGACTGCACGGCTAGCAACGTCGATGATGCCCCTCCCCAGCCGGAGGAGAAGAAACGAATATCGATTTTCGAGAGACTGACCTTCCCCGATCGAACAAAGAGGAAGGTCTGCAGACAAAGGAAAGGGATGCATGTTGTTGCTTGCAACATGGCCGGGGTGGCTAGCAAATATGTTAGTTTGCCTGAAGTGCCACAAGAACTGGCCCGATTAGCCAAAAGGCTGAGGCTGCGAAAGAAATGTTGAAAGCGGTGAAAGGAAAAGTCATTTTCAAAGGGGTCACTACGCTTACTGCCAATGTAGTCACGACTGAAAAAGATGAGGTTCTATTGACCACTTCACCCGAAGGTGCTTCAGGGGAAATAGTTGAAGACATGCCTAGCACAGCAACCCTGGATCCATCAGTGTTGATGCTATTGCAGAAATATCAAAAGGAGATAGAGCTCCTACAGAAACAAGTGCACGAGAAGGCAGAACAAACCTTAACGTCCAAACAGCCAGAGATGCAAGGTGAATTGTCATGAGGGGGTGCCAACTTGGGTGATTTTCCACCACCGTACACTCTGTCCCAGCTAGTAGAGCACAGTTAGGCTGCTACCCAGTAGCGCGCACCTCAGTCGCTGCTGCCACCAGTGCTACCTCAGATGTATCAGGCACCTCCATTACTGTGTCCTCCATCACAGGCGACCACTCTGGTCACCCCATACCTGCAACCAGCATATTTCTACCCTGAGCTGGTTGACCCGACCACCGTAAGTAACTTGATGGTGGAAAGGATGATTGAAATGAAGCTTGTCAAATGGGGTGAAGGTGATTATGTTACATTTGATGCTTATCGGGTGTGATACCCACCGCATCATGCAGCCAAGCGGCTTCCTCCTGGAATTAGTAAGCTGCCAAAATTTGACATGTTTAATGTGCAGGGGTCCTTGAAGGAACACATTGCATACTACATGACCATCATGGGCGACTTGGCTACAGACGAGTCATATTTGCTCAAATTCTTTGGGTCCTTATTAACGGGAATCCCATTTGAATTGTATTCCAGCCTACTAGCTGGGTCGATCAGCGACTTGCTGGATATGCAGAAGAAATTTAGAGAGAGATTTCAGAAAGTGAAATGAATAAATAATGATGTCAATAAAAAAGTAATAAAATAAAATGAAAAATATAATAATAATAATATAAAATAATATAAAAATAATAAATAAAAGATGAAAATATCCTTCTCATTGGGCTATGGGCTACACCTACAGGTCCCGCTCTTTTGTCTCTCACTCGCGACACTCGCGGGTGGGGGGCATTTATTGACACTGAAAATATTTCTAATTTTTCTTGACCTTTGCTTTTCTAGGTCATAAATGCTGGCCAAGTGCTCCTACACCCCCAAAATGGGGAGCCAAAGACTCAATCAGTGGAAGACTCGGGGAATCTGATTGTCACACACAGAATATCAGGAAAGTTCGTAATTAGCCAAAAAGCCGTCCAATCAGGGCAGAAATGCTTCGAGGGATGGCCCTCCCAATGAAGACACTCCACGTGTACACATAATGAAGTTGGCGGAACAAATCGCTGAACTGAATGCCAAATCAGAAGAAAACTCGGGTTACCCTATTCGGGTATATATTGCACCGAAAAAGGTCGATAGATGACTAAAAAGTCACCCAGTCAGGGCGAAGGCACTTCGAGGGATGGCCCACTTGACGAAGAAGCTCCACAAATTCTCAAAGAAGGTCTGGCAGCGTGAATTACAGTGCCGAAGGCCGAATCAGGGCAAAACTTGAGAAAATCAGTATAGGTTTGGCACGTATCGGAAACCACCGGAAACCCCAAATCAAGGCTTTGAAGCACATTCCGAGGCCGCCGAACCAACTCCAGAGCTACTCGGGACTACAAGCTCTCACCGGGTCAAATTCGGGATAAAATGTCAAAATTATAAAAATACCCCTCACTGAATCGGTGGAGTCTTGAAAGTGTAATTTGGTGGCGTTGAACCCGTTTACTCAGTGGCTCCTTCGTGGGTGATTCGATGGCGATTGATCTGGTGGCAATCAAGCCACCTTGCGCTTGAGTCGGCAGCACCTTCGCGAGTGATCCGGTGGTGCATGAAGGAGAAGCGGGCTGATGATTCGGTGGCGTGTTTGGCGAGGCGGGCCGGTGAGTCAGTGACGACGACGCTGACTCCACCGCTCCAATTCGCCTATAAAAATCGGCATTCACCCTCAATCAACAAAAAAAGGGGGGGGGAGGACAACAACGTAGAATGAAGGGAACAGAGAGAACAAAAGAAAAGATAGAGAGAGCAATCGAAGAGGAACAAGAAGAAAAGAGCAGAAGGAGAGGCGAAGAGAGAAGAGAAGGCTGAGTAGAGTTGAAGGAGGTGGGTTTCGCCCTGGGGGAGGGGGCTCCTATATTCTCCTTTAGTTTTGTATTTTATTCTGATCTTTTGTTCCTCTTGTTCTCATTCCCATCCTCTTTGCGATTGCAGAAGTGAATAAAAATTTTACCATCCCTCCTTTCATGCTGATATATGTGTGTGTCCATGGCAAAGATGCTAATGTTAGTCACTGTACCTTGATTCGATCATCGTGCATTTCCTTTTAGTTGTAGTTTCCACTTCTGCTCGAGCGGGCCATTAGATTCTATACCGATCGTGAGGAGGCCCTTAAGGGCTACATTCACCTTATAATCCTAGGATCGATTAGAGGCAGCTGCTCCTGAGAATGGCTTACGGCCACACCTGATGGGGTTGACATCAAATCCCCTCCCCGAGGTCCTATGTCCTTCGCCAATTGTAACACCTGTGTGCTTCACTATGTGCTTAACAGGTCCTCACACCCCTCAATCGAGAAGGCACTGAAAGACCTGCTCGAGCTGATCGACAAGCACGTGAAGAACTAGCGCGCTGCTACTTCTCGTCGCGAGTGACCGCTCGCGCGATGCGCTCCTGCAGGCCGATGAGCACCCTCGGCTCGCCAAGGTTGGCGTTGCGGTTCGAGTTCGTTGGGTTGGACTTCTTCTGGGTGTTCGCACGGGTGTGCTCGTGGCTGTTGTTCGCCGCTGCGGTGTCGTGCGCGGGCATGCCGGGGATGCGGTGCAGCTCGTCGTGCAGGGACTCGGCGATCGGCTTGGTGGTCATGACTCTGGCTTCCTTCTTATTCGTACGGCGTACGACTAATATAATCGTACGGGATACGAAATGGCAACCGACGACGAAAACGAACTGATCTGGATGCGCCCGGAACCATCCGGACGCAAGCCGCGCTGTAGTCGTGACCAGATCGGTCGGGCCGCGATCGCGCTCGCGGATGCGCACGGCTTCGACGCCGTCACAATGAAGCGCATTGCCGACGAACTCGGCGCCGGCACGATGACGCTGTACTACTACGTGCGAACGAAGGCAGACATCGTTGCGCTCATGCAGGACGGCATCCTGACCGAAGTTCTCATTCCGCCGGGCGAGCTGCCCACCGAGTGGCGGGAGGCGATTGCAGAGATCGCCAGGCGAACGCGGGGGATGCTGCTGGCACATCCGTGGTCCCTGGTCTCGCTCAACGACGCGCAGTTCGGACCGAATGCGACGCGGCACTACGAACAGTCGCTGGCAGCGCTTGCCGGGCTCGCCGTTCCGGTTGGGCGGAAGGTCGAAATCATCGGCATCGTCGACGATTTCGTGTTCGGCGGCGCGCTGCATGCGGTTGAGGCGATGGAGCGTCGGAACGCGGCAGCGTCGAACCCGCGGCTGGTCGCGGATGCCGTCGCCTACGGCGAGCGGCTCCTGGCATCCGGGGAGTATCCGCAGCTTGCGGCTCTCTCGGCGGAGATGGCGTCCGGCGCATCCGACTCGGGACCTGCGATCACCGCAGAGGCGCTCGAGCGGCAGTCCGAGGCAGGTCTTCGGATCCTGCTCGACGGCCTGGCTGACGAGGTCGGTGCGGGCTAGTCACAGCGTCAACTTGGGGTTGACGGAGAGCAAACGTCAACCTAGAGTTGACGCATGGCAGACTTCCCCATCTCACTCGACAACCTGATCGCTTACGTGCGGTCGATGCACCAGCCCGCGAGTCCGCTCGAGAACCTCACGGATGCGGTGCAGGTTGCGGCAACGCTCGACGAACAGTCCGACGCGCTGATCGGATACTTCGTCGACCAGGCTCGTAAGGCCGGCGCCCCGTGGAGCGAGATCGGCGCGAGCATGGGCGTATCGAAGCAGGCCGTGCAGAAGCGATTCGTCGCTCGCGCCGACCTGGACGACTTTGATCCGGATGCGAAGCCGTTCTCCCGGTTCACCGACCGTGCGCGCCACGTCGTGCGGTTCGCTCGCGTGATCGCCGCCGCGTCAGGTGCGCCGAACACCACCGCCGACCATCTGACGGTTGCGCAGTTGTGCGAGCCGGGCGGGGTCGCCGTTCGAGTTCTCCATGGAGCGGGCATCACCAACGAGAAGCTGCTCGAAGCCTTTGGGCTTGAACTGCCGGACTTCGAGACGCCCGCGCCGGAAGCCGGAGTCGTGCCGTTCGCCGAGAACGCAAAGACGGCGCTGCGCGAAGCGCATTTTCCTCCGGCGATCGTCACTCGATGTGGAAATGGCGTTTGAAGGATCACAACTCGTGATCAAAAACGCCAACACGGTTCTCATGGTGCGTTTGATCGAAGGCAAGTATCCCAACTATCAACAACTTATTCCACAGAAGATGAACAAAAAATAAAGATGATTTGATTTTTGAATTCTCATCTTGACTCCTTACCTCCATGGTAGTTTAGTCACTTAAGTATTTAAACAAGCTGCTAGTAGACTCAAGGAGACTCAGGAAGGTTGTCAATCATACTGACACTTTGGTTCATACAAGTTACTCCACATCTCTATGTATCTTGTTGAGAACATTAAATCAGTCATACACTACTCAACATTCATAGCTGTATCCCAAGCTAACGCACAATACATACTCTCAAAGGAAACACCGAAGCTGTACATGATAGAGTTTATACATGACCGGAAAAAAAGTTGTCTAGTATGAATCTCCAAAAACATCGAAGAGATGTACGTGCCTAAAGTCCTGCTGTTCTGTTGGAGTCCAATTATTCGTGATACCAAGGAAACTCAAATGTGTCAACCCCACTTAGCTGTCTGCCATTGTCTTTCACAGAAGGCCCCTTCTTGTCTTCTTACACAATTTTTGGTTTATCATCACCTTTCAATTACAGTAAATGAATTTTTTAGTTTTCTAAAATTCTCCCTTGTAATGAAGATCAAACCAAAATTTACACCTCTGTTACTTATTTCTTCATCTCTCACATCCTCCAAATTTTACCTCTGTGATTTGAATCTTTAAACTGCTCTGTTGTTACTCTAAAGAAATCCCTAAGCATCTGCTAGAATCGCGTCAAACTTTTTTTCATTGCAATTTCCATTCTGTTTTATGTTATATTTCTGTTCAAGAAGGCATGTTTGCTCTTACTTGTATGCACCTGAAGAGAAAGGTATTCATATGCTTTTATAGATATGGATGAATGCTATTTGTTTTTCCCATGATGCCTGTCAGAGTTGATTTGTGCTTATTAGGCTATGAGTTGTTTTATCCAGCAATGATTTGTCATCTTTCTTTTCTATTTCTTGTTTTTCCAGATGGAGGTACATTTTCTAAGAATCCAAAGCTGCTTTCTTACCAAGAAATTGGTATAGCAAAGCTCTCAGGATTCCGTGAATGGTTTTCCAACCATTTCATGGTTAACATTACTGAGATTGCAAGTACCTTGGACATGGGTCTTGCTTCCCAGAAGATGATAGTTTTTGCACATCATATAAAAGTTCTTGATGGAATACAGGTTGGCAAAGTTTTCTCTTGGCCATGTTTGGCCTTTTAACCTCCCTTTCAGTCTTTGATGTTGGGAACTAGCTCAGAGTACAAGCACCATCATCCATTAGCTAATATCCTCATGAGTTTGAGAGGAACTTTTCACAATAGCTTTCTTGAGAGTTTTGCATGTGTGTATCTGAATAAAAAAAAGATATATCCTTTTATATGGTAACTTGATCAAATGGGAAAAATCAGGTTTAAGGCAATGTAGATATCTTTTTTCCTTATACGTCCCTTTTTCACTAATTCTACATTTGAAAATTTCAGGAGTTTGTCTGTGAGAAGGCGATTCAGTTTGTTCGTATTGATGGGAGCACTCTTCCTAGGGATAGGAAGATAGCTGTGGAATCTTTTCATTCCGAAAAAGAGGTTCACCATCTGTTGATTCTGTTTTATGCCTTTTAGTAAAGTTCACTGACTTTTTTATTCTTTTGAGCACCTACAGCGGGACCATCCCGGTCGGCGGCACGTCCATGACGGTCGCCTCCACGGCCGGGATGACGACCAGCGCCTACATCCAGATCGGCACCGGGGCGGCCACGGCCGTGGCGGGGTACACCAACGAGGTCGTCCAGATCACGGGCATCACCTCCACGGTCGTCACCTTCGCCAATAACCCGGCGCGCTTCTCCCACACCGGGCCCGGCACGGTCGGGGTCTGCGGCGTGGGCACCGCCGTGACCTTCACGCACCGCTTCGCGGCGCTGAACTCCCAGCTCGGCTACGGCGGCGCCTTCGGCGCGCAGCCGCCCACGCACACCTTCACGGACCAGACGAACATCGTCAACGCGCTGACGAGCCCTACCTACGGGACTGCTCCCGTCAACACCTACGGTGCCCGCCAGTACGCCTTCAGCTGCCTGAAGAACATTGACTTCAGCGGCAATGCCGAGCAGTTGCTCGGCATCAAGATGGCCAGCGACAGCTTCCTGAGCACGCCGGTCCCGGCGGGAACTGCTCCCACGCTGAACACTTCCGGCGCCCGGCCCATCCCCAACTGGGCGGCCACCGTGGACATCCTGGGGCAGACGGTGCCGACGACGACCGTCGGCGAGTTCATGGTGTCCTTCAAGCGCCAGACGCAGGTCTACTGGACGGTCCAGGGATCCCAGCAGCCGTTCGTCATCGCGCGCGGGCCGCTGACCATGGACGGGACGATCCAGTACGACCCGACCACGTCGGAGATCCCGCTGGACATCATGCTCCTGAACGCCCAGGGGCCGATGAACATCAGCCTGAGCAATGCGGGCATCCCGAACTCAGGCCCCGGCTTTACCCTGACGTTCACCGCGTCCCAGGTCGCGAACGTCAAGTCCAAAATCAACCGGTCCAAGGACCTGGTGGCCTACGGCAACTCGTTCGAGGGCGTCGCCAACACCACTGACATCGGCGGATCCGGAGGGCTTGGCCCGGGAACCATCACGCTCGTCAACGAGACGCCGACCTACTGATTCACCATGCCCCTCCGTCAGTCGGCGGAGGGGCTTTTTCATGACCGCAGGAGACGCGAATGAAGGTTGAGCTGCCCTCGGGGGCATGGATTGAGTACCGGGACCAGCTGAAGGCCCGCGACAAGTTCGTGGTGCAGGATGCCGTGACACTGGAATTCCGGGACGGCGGGAACCTCACGTCAATGGGAATCGTCAACGACCAGCGCAATGCCCTGCTCGACAATGCGATGCGCCATGCGGGCTCGCGCGTCCGGATTGAAGCGAAGGCGGACGGCGGAGGGGTACTGTTGGCAATCGCCGACGATGGTCCCGGCGTCGTTGACGTCCGCCGCGGCACTGTTCGTATCGCCCGTCAGGGCGCCAAGGTCGGAGATCGCGCCATTCTGCCACATGACGGCATGCTGCTGATACTGTTGCGCCGTATCGCTTTTCCCGACGATCAGCCCTTCGTCATTGATGGCCGCCGCCTGGCTTGAGCCAGTCCAGCGATCGAAGGATGAACAGCCCATATAGGTTTGTGTGGCCGCCGATGTTCGCAGAGCCAGCCCGCGACAGGATCGCGGCGTCTGCACCCTTCCCAACCTTTCCGTATGGTGGATTGCCGACGATGAGGTCGAAGCGCTCGCCCGGCTCGGTTCCAAGCCGCAGTCGCTCTACGCCAATGTCAGCCGCGGCCGGATCCGGGCCAAGCCCGACCCGGCCGACAGCCGTGCGCCCGCACGATGTGGACTTGCAGCGCGAAGCCGAAGGTGCATCGTTCAGCGCGCGCATCGAAGACATCCACGCCATAGGCCCGCTGGTGCGGGTGGAGCTGCAACTCGCGGACGACGCGGAACAGATAGAGGCGGAACTGCAGCGCGAGCGCTTCACCGCGCTGGGGCTGGTGCGCGGCGATACCGTTTACATCAAACCCAGGAACCTGCGGCTATTCGTGAACTGAGTCATCATGGGTATTATTTTAAAGCCGGGTTGCTCAGAATCGCCTGCTTCAGTCTTTCCGAAACATCAGAGGCTGCGCGCTGACCGGCGAGGCCGAAGTTGCCCTTGAACTCGGAAAACTCGGCGACACCGTTGCCCAATACCTTGAATTGCGTGATCGAGTTGCCCTTGGCATCCACTACCGTGCATGAGAGATCGATATTGAATTGCGTAGGCGGCCAGGTGAAGATCGACTCAGAACCCGAAGTGGTGGTGATCGTGGGGGTGAATATGAACGATACATCGTTTGCGCTGATCACTTCCTTGTCACTCGTTGAACTCACCACGACCACGTCCGAATATACTGCGCGCAAGGCATCTCGCACCGCCTTCTCAAGTTCGCGATAAGGGTAATAGCTGACCTTATCGCCGCCCCCGCCCGCAGTAATGACCTGCCTGCCCCTATCGGCATCGGTCATTACATAAGCCACTTTTTTCGGATCCAGCGCAGCCTCATCCCGCACCGGGGTCGCAGTAGGGCCGATCGCGATCTGGTGATCGCACCCTCCCAGTAAAGCTGCCGTTGAAAACAGTAACGCCAGTTGGGTTATCCCTTGTCTGAAATTGGTCTTCATTTTTTAATCGCCTCAACGAATGCTGCATCGGAATATATCTGTTTCAATAATTCGCGTACCAGGTTGGGGTAAGCGCTCTGGCCTGCCGGAATGGCGACAGCACCCGCAAAAGATGAGTCGAATTGCGTCGTCGCGTTATATGTCTTGTCGAAAACAGCGTTGCCGTTCTTGCTGACCGTCAGCTTCACCGTCATCACGCCAGTCCCAGTGCTGAACCCGGAAATATCGATATCGTTCTTGAGTATGGTTGCATCAAGCTTGGTCGTTGATGCGGGGTCGAAAACCCCCATTTCCATCAGGTCGGAGCGCAGCGCTTTTTCAAAATAGGCCGCAAAAGTACCTTCCTGAGCGACCATGGCGGCAGCTCTCAGGCCGATACGATTAACGGGGGCTTTCGGGTCTTGCGGTTGCACCGTACCCACCGACATTTTCTCCAGGCTCGTTTTCTTGAGCTGGTCTATCGTTCCATAATCCGCGCTATACGGCGGCGCCACCAAAGTCGCACAACCCGAAAGCAGCGACACCACAAGTACGGCGAACAGTACTTTCCCTTTATTGAACATTTGATCCTCCATCATTAATAATCAATCGGCACATGTATTTTCATTAACCCAGTCTAATGGTTAGACTGGCCCATCGGGTTGGCACTGGCCGTTTCAGGCTTTTTAGGCGACTCGATCTTGGTATACGCGCCCATCACGATGTCCAGCAGGGTCGGGTACTCGTAAGCGGAGCCGTTGGCATGGTCCATGATGGCGCCTATGCCGCCGCCGAATACGATATTGCCGACCATGGAGCCTTTGACGTCGGAGACCACTGCCGCGGTGCCGGTGGGCACCCCGTCTTTCTTGCAAGTCACCTTCAAGTCGTCGTTGGAACGATGAGAATCTAAGAGAAAAGGTAAAGGCAAATGAAAATCTTATCTTCTCTTTCTAATCTTGACATATTATTTGTCAATTTTTCAAAATTACCCCTTAACTTTTGCTCATATACTAAAGCAAACCTCAAATCAAGGAATGGATGCCCTGCTAAGGCAGGCCCAAGGTGGCCTATGTGCACCAAGACAGCCAGGTGAGTGCCTTAATGGGCTGCTCGCCTGGGCGCCTGGACACCTTGGACGCCTTGTCACCTAGGCGATGCCTTGAAAACAATGATAAGTCTTGCCTCCTCCAAAGAGTCCAGACCCTCAATCTGCTGGACAACTCTGTTCTTGGCAAACCCTCCCCGGGAGGGTCTTGTTAGCCCCCCAAGACTTGAGGACCTGAGCAATATGTCTCAACTTCAAACCGAGAGTGGCCATAGCAAATCCACCAGTAACCAATGAAGTCCAAGCTCCCCTGACAGTATCCATAAAATCAACCTCCCTAAACCAGAACTGCTCTAGTCTGAAAGTAAACCTCCTATCCTACATACGGCTGGTTTTCAGAAGAATGGCTTGTGATCCGACATTGATCTGGCCAGAGACAGCATCTGCACATGAAGATAGTGATCGTCCCAATAAACAGAGACCAAGAACTTATCCAGTCTAGAACAAGAAGCATTAGCTCGCAGATTGGACCATGTGAACTGACCATGTGCCATGTCGATGTCCACCAAAGCCGCTTCCTCAATGAAGGCAGTGAAGTCCTCCATCTTCCCTGAGAATACATCCTCCCCCCCCATCTCACAAGGGGCAACCACCGCATTGAAATCCCTACCAACACACCACGGTCTACCCGAGGGCATGTGAAGGCAAACCAAGTCCTCCCACAAACGCCGCTTCTCTTCCCTGCTCTAAGGTCCATACACTCCAGTGAAGTCCCATGCAAAATCATCCCTCACATTAGTGAAATGGAGGAAGATGGCCCATCTACTCACATGTCTATCCAGCTCCACCTCAACAACCTAGTAAGGGTTCCAAAGGATCATAATCTCCCCGAACCTACCATCTGCCGAGGATACAACACCCTAGAACATCTAGCACCCCTTAACTCCCTCATAAGAGCTTCCCCCCTCCCCTTCACATTTGGCCTCTTAGATACAAAGAATGTCAATCTTCCATCTCCTGATCAGCTTCTTCACTGTCAAAGGCTGACTACTAGGTATTAGTAACTGCTGTCATGTTTATTGCACATGAACTTTTCACAACCTTTGTCTGCAAACAATTGTGGTCAGTATAAGCACACGTGGCAAGTGATAAACCAAGAGACAAGATAATACATTTTCCATAAACCAACTTGTGTCCGCGCCTCTGAACTCCAGACACACCCGAACGTGGCTAGGCCTTTGCGACGACAGTTGTACAATACATACATGCAACATGGTTATGTTAAAAAAAAAAAGATTTGTGCGTGAGAATGTTGGGTGTATAATGATATCAATATAACTTGAAATCCCCAAAAAAACTGTTCATATATCGTTCCCATCTGACTCAGACCAACTCACAAAAGTGACTCAAGTCAACTCACAACAACCTCACCTAAGACAAGGAATGTCTGTAAACTGATGACTCGTAGGAATCAGACCCATACAGCCCAAGCTGCCAAGCTAATAAAACCATAGTGCATAAGCATATAGTTAAATTACGATCGCCGTGCTTGTCACTTAGGTTAGTGAAGTTCGACTCCCTTCCATCGCAGACGCTGCCTGATGCCAGCGACGCCACCGGGCGGGTGCTAAAAATTCCGTCCGGTCGATAGCGGCGAAAGGGAAGGCGGAAGAAGAGCGTAAGGCGCTTCCGCCTTCGCCAAACCCATTGGAGAATCGCATGACCCAGCAATCCCTGCGCCTCGTCGAGGCGCCGGCCGCTTTCGCCGCGCGCGCGGAGCATCTTTACGCGGTCGCGACGGCGCTGGCTGCCCGCCTCGAACATCCAACCTCAATCACACGCAGTCTCCTGCGCGGTTTGATGCACGAGGCTTTCGGCGCGTCCGACGCTGAGCGGCGCCGTGACCGACGTGCTGGGCAAACCGCAACTCGACCTTGCCCTGGGGTTGCACAAGATCGCGGCGCAAGGCTGGACGGGCGAGACGCAGGCGCAGCTGCGCGGCCCGCTCGGACCGCCCCGGCTCCGCGCGGCGCAGGATGTCGAGCTCGCTGCTCTCGCCGTCGGGAAAGAGGGTGATGCCGATGCTCGCGCCGATATTGAAGGCGCGCTCGCCGACGAAGATCGGCGCCGAAAGCTGGGTGATCATCTCTTCGGCCAGGGTCCGGGCCTGGGCCTCGGTCTCCAGCGGCTGCCGGCTGCCGCCCTCGGCCAGCGCCACGAACTCGTCGCCGCCCAGCCGGGCGACCGCGGCGCGGCCATGGGCGACATCGGTCAGGCGCCGGGCGACCGAGCGCAGCACCTCGTCGCCGATATCGTGGCCGAGCGCGTCGTTGATCGTCTTGAAATGATCGAGATCGATGATCGCGAGCGCGCCGAAGCCGCCGAGATGGCGCCGCCGCCGCAGGGCCTCCGCCATCAGCTCGTGCAGGCGGGCCCGGTTGGGCAGGCCGGTCAGATAGTCGCGATAGGCCATATGGCGGATGCGCGCGTCGGTACGGCGGCGCTGCACCTCCGCCCCGGCGCGGGCAGCGAAGATGTTCAGGATCTCGGCTTCCTGGTCGATGCCGGCCAGGGCGCGGCGGCCGAGCACGGCGATGAGGCCGATCGGCTTGCCCTGTACGTCGCTGAAGACCGTGCCGAGCAGGCTGTCGGCGCGCAGCCGGCTGAGCAGCCGGTCGTCGGGATAGAGGCGATGGGCGTCGCGCGGGCAGTTGAGCGTGCCCTCGGCGAGCAGATCGGCGAAAATGGAAGCCTCCAGCGAGAAGACGGTGTTCTGCGCCGGCCTGCCATCCTGCTGGAAGGCGAGCGTTGCCGCCTGACGAGGATCGGCTTCGTCGAGAATGGCGATCAGCGCGTGGTCGGCGCCGAAGAGATCGGCGAGGCTCGCGACCAACTGCTGGAAGAACTGCTCCTCCGCGTCGCCCGTGACGCCGGCGGCGATGTGGCGGATCGTGTCCTCGACCCGTTTGCGCTCGGTCACATCCTCGTGCATCAGCACGGCGGCGCGGACCTGTCCGGCTTCGTCCTCGATCGGATAGATATAGCCGCTGAGCCAGACT
Source organism: Amorphophallus titanum (assembly GCA_024336825.1). Classification (NCBI taxonomy): domain Eukaryota; kingdom Viridiplantae; phylum Streptophyta; class Magnoliopsida; order Alismatales; family Araceae; genus Amorphophallus; species Amorphophallus titanum. The sequence continues at coordinate 20,855,681 of JANBPO010002596.1, forward strand.
TCGCCGGTCTCGCGCTCGGGCGCGGCCTCCGCGGCCAGGGCGACCCGCCGGGGCGGCAGCGGCGTGGCGGTTCCTTCCAGACCGCGTCGGAGCAGCGGCACGACGCCCTGCTCCGCCAACAGGGAATCCTGAAAGATGCTGACGCCCGGCACGCCGCGCGCCGTCCGGCCCCAGAGCCGCTTCCAGGCGGTGTTGACCTGCAGCGTTCTGCCGTCCGGGGCCAGGATCTGGATGCTGATCGGCGATTGCTCGGTCGTCGGGGGAACATTCGACCTTTAGTCCATTTAGTGTAGATGCGAGGTGAGCCGCGGGGCACAAATAGTCCCGCTGGCTCATTTTTTTATGCCAAAGCGATACATTCTGTATTGACCTTCGCCATGCGATACGGTATGTATCGTCTTGTTCCCCACGACACAGAGGGAAGCCGAGCGGGTCGCCACTAGCCAAACCTGATGGCCCGCTCGGCAGAGAAAAGAACAACAGGGCACGGCGTCACTCTTCGCAACATTCAGCGCACGGAGAATGACGATGGACGGTCTAACACACGAGCAAACTCAACAATTCCTGAGGGGCTATTTCGCGGCCCTCAGAAACGAACCCATAGACCATCACGAGACCCCGGAATGGAAGGACGGTTATGCCTTCCGCGTTCAGGTGATGGCCGAAAAGGCGGAACGGAGACTGCAATGCACGCTGCACTGACCCAGACGGATTGTCGCCCGAAGTGGCAACAGCTCATGGACGCGCACGCGGCTGAATGCCGTAGCCGCGAGACGATCCAGCCGTTGCGCCCCTTCATCTCCAACACGGAGCGTCGGCGGGCGATCACGCTCTGCATGCCGATGTGGCTCGATGAGCTTGAGGCGACCGACGTTGCGGGCCGCAAGCGCGTTGTTGAGCGTTTGGGCCAAGCGTTGCTGGTCGAAGATCGTCGGCGCCGGACGGGTAGCTGGAATTACCTCCCAGGACGCCACCGGCACATGCTCGCTGTCTACAAGCGCGAGTTGGCGGACCTCAATGCAGCGATGGCACGGAGGGCGGCATGATCTCCCTCCCCATCGACTACACCCCAGACGCATCAACCATCCTCATGGCCATTGTGGCCGTTGAATTCATTCACGCTTGCGTTTGGACGCGCAAGAAGATCGTGAGCAACCGATGAACGCTCAGTGTCAAGCAGCGGCAGACCTCGCATTCTTCGTCCACGAGACGTTGGAACTAGCGAACCCCGATGCAGTCGCAACGCTCGCGAAACTCGCCAACAATGTCCTGGACGCAATCCACCTTCCGCAACTCAAGCTCTCACCCGAAGAGATCGAGCGCCGCAAGCTCCTATCAGAGTTTCGGCATCCGTCACGCGACCGAGAGGAAGCGGAGTGGGACCGGGAGCACGTTGTCAGCGCCAGACACAAGGCGATGACAAAGGACGCAGAGATTGCGCGGGTGGTCCAATCGGCACTGCCGCCGAATGTCCTGAGATTCCCCGTTGTGCCGCGTCTCAACTCAGAGGTGACGCGATGATCGAGGATAATGGAATTCCGTTTGACCTCGCTGAAGAGGACCGGATTTCCACGGACTACACGAGCGACATGCACACCGCGGAGATCATCGCGGGCGTTGTTGTCGGGTCCCTACTTGCCGCCGCGGCGGTTTGGTTTCTGCTGGCATAGGGGATGACAATGGACGTATTTGATCCAGTGACGGGCGAAGTTTCGGACGCTCCGACATCCGAACGAGCGCTCATGGCTGGGCGGGTTGAGCGAGCCGAGCGGGCGGAGCGAAAGCACGCGGCTGTCGTTGGAACATCAAACCTGAATGGAAAGATTGACGCGGCCCTAGCGCAAATCCAACCCGTTCTCAAGAACAACAAACTGGAGAAGGACAAGCCTGGTCAACGCGGAAACTACACAAGTCTTGATCGCATCGCAGCCATACTCATTCCACGCCTGCGCTCTGAAGGAGTGATGCTGCGCTGGAATTGATGACAAGGGTCGAAAAGGGTAGCGACCGATCTTGCCGATGATGACAAGGGTCGAAAAAGGTAGCGACCGATCTTACCGATGATGACAAGGGTTGAAAAGGTAGCGACCGATCTTGTCGATGATGACAAGGGTCGAAAATGTAGCGACCGATCTTGTCGATGATGACAAGGGTCGAAAAGATAGCGACCGATCTTGCCGATGATGACAAGGGTCGAAAGGGTAGTGATCGATCTTGCCGATGGTGACAAGGGTCGAAAGGGGTAGCGATCGATTTTGTCGATGGTGACAAGGGTCGAAAGGGTGACGACCGATCTTGCCGATGATGACAATGGCCGAAAGGGTAACGACCGATCTTGTCGATGGTGACAAGGCCGAAAGGGTGGCGACCGATCTTGCCGATGGTGACAAGGGTCGAAAGGGTAGCGACCGATCTTGCCGATGGTGACAAGGGCTGAAAGGGTAGCGACCGATCTTGTCGATAGTGACAAGGGTTGAAAGTGTAGCGATCGATCTTGCCGATGGTGACAAGGGTCGAAAGTGTAGCGACCGATCTTGCCGATGGTGACAAGGGTCGAAAGTGTAGCGATCGATCTTGCTGATGATGACAAGGGTCGAAAAGATAGCGATCGATCTTGTCGATGATGACAAGGGTCGAAAAGATAGCGACCGATCTTGCCGATGATGACAAGGGTCGAAAAGGTAGCGACCGATTTTACCGATGATGACAAGGGTCGAAAGGATAGCGACCGGTCCTGCCGATGATGACAAGGGTCGAAAAGATAGTGACCGGTCTTGCCGATGATGACAAGGGTCGAAAGAATAGCGACCGATCTTGCCGATGATGACAAGGGTCGAAAAGGTAGGGAAGTGGAATGGTGAGCGAGGGTAACCCCGCTACTACATCATCATTCATTTTTTTTATCACATTACTGACTTAAGTGCCCTTTCGGGTTTTCACCGAAGCCAGCCCCCTCTTACTTTTGCCCACGCGCCCTTTCGGGTTTTCACGTGGCGGGGTGCCCGATTTTGCCCGTAACGCCCTTGCGGGTTTTCGCCACAGCCGGGTTAGAGCCCTTTTTGCCCTTGTCCTATTATAGGAACAAGACTGGCGGGGTATCTCTATTCTTAACCCCATTTTTCTTTCTTTTCTTCTCTTTTCTTTTTTTTCTTCCTTCTTTTTTTTATATGGTGGACGCATCTGCAGGAAAGAGGCGGGACTTTGGAGAGCCTGCCTGTCAGAGTACCGACCGGCCTTGTCGATGATGACAAAGGCCAGGTCCTAGTTCAATTCATCGACATGGGGTAAATGCCGAAGCAAAGGACATAGTTTCCGACTGGGACGGAAGGTCCAAGTCGAGAGATAGAGGTCGACCGACCTTGTCAATAACGACAAGGGTCGAACACAGGTTCGTTCATCGGCATAGGCTATATGCCGAAGCAAAGAGGGACGTATTCGTTAACAAGGACGAAAGGTCCGAGTTAAAGATAAAGGTCGACCGGTCTCGCCGATGGTGGCGAGGGTCGATCATAGGTTTATTCATCGACATGGGTCACATGTCAAAGCAAAGAGGGATATATTCATTAACAAGGACGGAAGGTCCAAGCTAAAGATAAAGGTCGACCGGTCTCGCCGATGGTGGCGAGGGTCGATCATAGGTTTATTCATCGACATGGGTTGCATGTCGAAGCAAAGAGGGGTATATTTGTTAACAAGGACGAAAGGTCCAAGTTAAAGATAAAGGTCGACCGGTCTCGCCGATGGTGGCGAGGGTCGGTCATAGGTTTATTCATCGACATGGGTTGCATGTCGAAGCAAAGAGGGATATATCCATTAACAAGGATGGAAGGTCCGAGTTAAAGGTAGAGATCGACCGATCTCGCCAATGGTGACGAGGGTCGAACATAGGTTTGTTAGAGAATTCCTGGTGGGACCTCTTGATGATCGTCCCCAATGGAGGTTTGTTAACAGAAATTTTCTTTCTTCATGTGTTATTTATTATTATTATTATTATTTTTTGAATTCCCACTTTACCAGCCTAAGCGCCCTTTCGGGTTTTCGCCGAAGCTAGCCCCCTTTTGCTTTTGCCCACGCGCCCCTTCGGATTTTCACGTGGCGGGGTACCCGATTTTGCCTGCGACGCCCTTGCGGGTTTTCGCCACAGCCGGACTATAGCCCTTTTTGCCCTTGTCCTAATATAGGATCAAGGCTGGCGGGGTATCTCCATTTTTAACCCCATTTTTTATTCTCTTTTTTTTTAAAGCAGACATTATATTGAGGCGTGGTGCCTGACTGCTGATGTTAGCAGTGTACTGGCTGGAACGGGGTGCCGACACCCAAGGGAAAGGTAGCTCGGCTAGGGTGGAGTGCCACTAGCCAAGGAAGGGTAGCTTGATTAGGGTAGAGTGTCACTAATCAAGGGATAGCAGCTTGATTAGGGCGGAGTGCCACTAATCAAGGAGTAGGTAGCTCGGCTAGGGCGGAATGCCACTAACCAGGGAAAGGTAGCTCGATTAGGGTGGAGTGCCATTAACCAAGGAGTAGGTAGCTTGACTAGGGCGGGGTGCCACTAACCAAGGAATGGGTGGCTCGGTAAGGGCAGAATGCCACTGACCAAGGAAAGGTAGCTCGATTAGGGCGGAATGCCACCAATCAAGAGACAGTGGCTTGATTAGGACGGAGTGTCTCTAACCAAGGAATAGGTAGCTTGGCTGGGGCGGAATGGTGCCATGACGCCGTATAACTTGGCTTAGGTGAAAGGCCATGATGCCAATGCAGAATGTTAAACGACTTAGGAGAATTGTCATGACGCCATATAGCTTGGCTTAGGCGGAAGGCCATGACACCAAGGCAGAATGTTTACCAGCTTAAGCAGAGGGCCATGAAGCCAGACAACTTGGCTTAAGCAGAAGGCCATGACGTCAAGGCAGAATATTTAACGGCTTAGACGTAAAGTCATGACGCCGTATAGCTTGACTTAGGCGGAAGGCCATGATGCCAAGATAGAATGCTGACCAGCTTAGGCATAGGGCCATGACGTCAGATAACTTGGCTTAGGCGGAAGGCCATGATGCCAAGAGTAAAAAGGGTATTTTATTATCTGGTCGAACAAAAAAGTTCAAACCGAATGTCAAGGGTTTTTTTTGTTACAGGGTCGGATGGAAGGCCTGAACCAAAGGTGAAAGGATCTTTTTATTGACTGACTGGATGAAAGGTCCGAGCCAGAGGTAGAAGGGTCTTTTTGTTGTATAGTCAGACGGAAGGTCCGAGCCAAAGGTGAAAGATTTTTTTTTGTTGACTGACTGGACGAAAGGTTCGAGCCAGAGGTAGAAGGGTCTTTTTATTCATTGGCTGGACGGAAAGCCCTTACCGAAGATGAAATATTGATGTCGACCTAGTGGAATGTCGGAGTCAACAAACCTTGCTTAGATGGTATGTCTAGAACAGAATATGGCTGGGTCAGGGCAGAATATGGCTGTTGACTTGACAGACTTGCCAAAGTCAACCAACTTGGCAAAAGCGCGAGGCCATAGGCCAAGGGAGTAATACAGGATATGGATACTAACCCAACATCATGTCGGAGTCAACGAACCTGGCAGAAGCATGAGGCCTAAGTCAATGGCAGAATATAAGATAGGTGTTGACTCGACATCATGTCGGAGCTAACGAACTTGATAGAGACGTGAGCCCTAAGCTAAGGACAGAATATAAGATATGTGTTGACTTGACGTTATGTCAGAGCCAACGAACTTGGCAGAGGTGTGAGGCCTAAGCTACAGGTAGAATATAAGATAGGCGTTGACTCAATGTCCTGTCGAAACCGACAAACTTGACGGAGTCATGAGGCCTAAGCCAAGGGTAGAATATAGAATGGGTGTCGACTTGACGTCCTGTCAAAGCCGACAAACTTGACGGAGGCGTGAGGCCTAAGCCAAGGGTAGAATATAAAACGGGTGTCAACTTGACCTCATATCAAAGTCAACGAACTTGGCAGAGATGTGAGGCCTAAGCGAAGGGCAGAATGTGAGATTAGTGTTGACTCGATGTCATGTCGGAGCTAACGAACTTGGCAGAGGCGTGAGTCCTAAGCCAATGGCAGAATATAAGATATGTGTTGACTTGACGTCATGTCAGAGTTGACCAACTTGGAGAAAACATGGTCTAAGCCAAGATAGAATATAGACGTTGACCCGTGGAGATGTCACACGTGCGGCTGCTAGGAAGCGGTCCTCCGGGAGGGAGGGGCTGGAGTGGTACGTCCCCTGGCAGCAATGTCGATGGGGACGCTCTCGGGAGGTGGACGGCACTACCGGAGCCGGGGTGGACCTCGTGGAGCGCCCGGAAGGGGCTGGTTGCTGAATAACCGGTGCTGGACTCGCCGGACAGCTGCAAGGTGGATCTGGTAGATGCCCCTAGGCACGCCCGATTGCTGCGAAATTTGGAGTGGACGCTGGTGGAGATGTCCAGGGATCGCCCGTGGAAGGGGAGCGGCAGCCGAGGTCGGAAGTGGCTGGAGCAATCTGTCGAGCACCTTGCGCGCGTGCTGCCTGCCTGCCTGCCCGCTGTGCTAGGGCCCGGGAAAACGACTGGTACACGGGCTTCCGGAGGGATTTAGGGGCTGGATTTTCTTCTGTGGACAGGTGGCAGAGGGGTCTGGAACGTGGCCAGGTGGCGGGGGTAGGTTCTGTGGAGGAATTTGGCGTGGCGGGGCTCACAACAGGGTTCTCAGTTCTGCGCTGCAGTGCTGCCAGAACTGAGGGCTGGGGAGGAGACGGAGTTCCCCCTGCTAGATGGACGTTCCTGGGTGCACTAAAATTACTGGAGGTGTTTGGATGTGTGTATATGTGGCCCTCCAAATTTCAGGTCGATACAAGGTGGTGGCAGGGTGGTCCCTTTGGAAGGGGTTTGGATCTGTCCTGGGACGGTACTGTAGCCTCAGTCCGCGCGATAAAAGTCTCTACAAAGAGAACTTTTTACCACGGATAGGTAATGAGATGGGACCAGTGAGGTTGGTTTCTTAACAGGCAGGGGAAGATATGTTGTGAAGGGTGATTGGCGTTTTGAAGACAAGAAATGGGCGAAAACTATCTTCCAAGTGCGCTCTGTCCCAGGGCGTGGAAACCAGGGGCGTCCGGGATAGACCTGAGGGGCTATGAAGAGATTTCCCTCATCCGGACGTCTTTAGGGATGAGATCGGTGGGGTTGGAAAGATGACTGGGAGGGGAACGAAAGTTATGAAGACACCTTAGGGAGATTCTGTCAATAAGATGGCTTACCGACTGGATCTCAGAACCCCTATTTTGCAGGCAGAACAGAGAACTCCGAGATGAAGCAGATCGCCACCGGGGTCGACGTCGCCGTGCCGACTCGCTCCGTCTTTGAACGTGGGTTGCAGCTCCACTTGCTACAGTCTGATCCACAAGGTAGGGGTGTGAAGTAGAGAGAGTATGGGGAAGGGAAGGGGAGTTAGGGTAGTTTTCCCTTGAAGGAAAAAGAAGATGGAAGAAGAGGAAGAGAGATAGAGAGAGGGGGTTCAAGAGAGGCAAAGGGAGAGAGGGAGAGGAGAGAGGGCCGCGGCCTGCTCTAGGGGTTCAGCAAAAAACGTTTTTTCTTCTTTTCATTTCATGCCAAAATGTGTGTTACAACCTCTTTTTATGGTGGGGAATTAATCTCCTAAGGGGTTACAAGAGGTGGAATTAAAAAAAGGCTTAAAAGACCACTAAATGGGTTGAATGCTATTCAAGGGGGTTTAATGGGCCTATTGAATGCTCCATCAAGGGGGGAAGAGAGAGGGGGGCGGCCCCCATTTCAAGGAGAAAAGTGATTTTCTCCCATCAATATTCCCTATTTTCCCTAACCCTAATGGATCTTCATATCGGATCTGGTACTGGATCCAGGTGGGGGAGATCCGATATGAACCTCCTACTGGGTCTCTACGTTGCATCCATATGCCCCTCTAACTAGTGCACTAGTCAGAACCTCCACCCGGCACGCTTCTAGTGTCTTTTAACCGGTGCACTCCCATGACCCCCCCCCATCCGGTGCACTCCTGCCAGCTCTGCCCGGCACACCTAGTGTGTGCCGGATAACCCCCAAAATCGTGCCGGGTGGCACACCTCCGCCTGTGCCGGATATCTCCCGTCCCTCTCTAACGGCACGCCACTGTGCCGGAAAGCACCGTGCAACACACTCACCGCACCGGATGACCCTCTCCGCGGCACACTCCCACTGTGCCGGGCAACACTTCCCCTCCTCCCATTTCTGGTTGGTGGAGCTTTCCCGCTCGTGGCCTCTGGCCATGGCCGGTGGTGGGCGAGGAAAAGCTCCTCCCCGTCAGCCTGGTGCTGTCCGTCTTGCTCCTTCGCAGGACCCTTTCGGTCGTTGCTCTTCCGTCTTCTGTCCACATCCACAGCCCGGATGCATCCATAGCTCACCATGTTCATACGGGCGCTGGCTCCTCTAGCCTGTCAACGTCTATGGCTGGTATCCTAGTGACGGATGATGCGTTTCCCCCACTTCCGGGCACGACCCCTTCTTATTCCATCTCTCCAATTGTTGAAAGACCCTGCGCCATCGCCTCCATGTCGCCTTCTACTGTTGTTGTCCCCACCGGCCTTGGCCCTTCAAACACTGCTGGTGGCGTTCCTGATGATGAAGGCCTGGCCCCTTCCACTGTTGTCTGCGTAGGGTTGGAGCCCGCCCCCCTGTCGGTGATGGCCCTCCTGGTTCTGCATCCGCACCTGGTTCCATGCCGCCCCCTTGTCGGTGGCCCACGCTATTCCTGGCCCTACTGCGATCGTGTTCGTCCCTCGTCACGCCATCTGGCATCATTAGACCTGGGAGCCTCAGGGGACAACTCCGCTCCCATCAGGGTTTCAAAATTAAGGGCTGAAGTAGACCCGGCCAGAGGTTCTGCATTTGTACCAGCTACGGTAATGACCATTGCACCTGAACCCGCAGTCCCTGTAGTAGCATCCATGGAAACTGAATCTCTGTCCCCCCAAGTCATGGCCCCTGCGGCCTCCTTATTGAAAGAAGTAGCTGAAGCAGAAGAGGTGGCCGAGCAGGAGGCAAGTGTTGAGGTCACAGGCCTCATGCCAGAAACTGACATGGAAGCGGCTTCGTTACTCGTAGGCTCCCCCTCTTTGAGTATTCAGGCAACAGTCCACAAAGAGGTGGCAGCGGAGGAGGCATCGGCCTTGCAAGAAATTGGAGAGAGAGTTCAGTCAGTGCTCCCAACAGCTCTCTCATCTTCTTCCTCCCAACCAGACGTCGCACTGTGGGCAGACATTGACAGTGAGGTGACCTTTGAAGTAGCCTCATCTGCTTCCTTCGGTTTTGCTTCCTCCGAGAGCTTTGTCTGGCAGAATTTGGACATGCTGCGTCAATTAGTGGAGTCCCAGCCCGGGCTGACTTATCTGTAGTTAAAGGAGATAGCTAACTACTTCACCGCTGGTCTGTAGGCGATGGGCTGTCCTTTAGAAACATGGACCCGGCGTGTTCTATTGTTGCTGAAATTTGTACACCATCAGGATTTCCTGGCGTGTGTTATGACTGACAGAGTGGTAGCTTTGAAGTTGCAGAAGGTGGAGTGCAAATCTGAGCTGGGGAAGATGGACTCTACCATTCAGGAGTGCCGAGGCCAACTGCAGGCTCCTCTTGCCGGTCACTCCTTTTGGCTGGTGGTCGCACCGGATGTGGTTCACTCATGAAGGAGGGCGGGGGCTCAAAAGTCTCACTAGGAACCGCTGCCTTGCCCTCATTTGGCACTGGACCTACCACGTTGAGCAAGGGACTCACTCCATGACCCTTTGGTCGGTCCCCTTTGTAGGCAATTTGGCCTATCCTCTTCGCAACTCGAAATGGCCCTATTCCATGGGCTCTCGCCATCCCTACCATGGTATGGTCACTAGAGTGAATCTTTCGATAACGCTGATGATCATTTTCCTGCCATTTGTGGGAATCACGGCTCAAGTAAACGTACTTGCTATTTTGCAGCGATCTGAACTGACCATTCCTAGACTCTTTATTTGCGGGATGGGTGTAGTGATGGGGAGTTTTGGGTGGTTGGTAAGGAGGGGATCTCCATTGGGTGGGTTCAAAGGGGTCAAAGAAATGGAGGCCCTTTAAGACATGTATCTCCCCTAACTCTAAGAATGGATATGCCCAAATTTCTATTCTTCCTGTGTGGATTGGATTATCAATAGATGGGGGAGTCGATGAGATAGTGGGCTTGATGGGCTGGATGAGTTCTATGACTTGGGTGGTAGCCTCCGGAGATTGGGTTGGATTGGACCCTTTCGGGATTGGTAGAAATATTAAGAGCTCACTGGTGTAGTAGCCTATAGTGCACATCAAAGCAATAGAGCTAACAGAAGGATAGATAATGGTAAGGTACTTGGGCTTATTGGGCTCCATGGCCATATAATAAAAGTGAAAAATGACTCTATTGGGCCGCTGATTGGCTTCCATGCGTCGTCGTCGTGAAATCCGTCCATAAGCTTGGGTAAATTCAGGTTATCTATCAAAATCACTCTGCATCATTCTCCTCTGATTCGAAAGAACTCGTTCTCGAGTTTTGAAGCACCGAAATATGCATACAACAAATAGGGAAGCAACAAATCCATGCACCGCTAATGACTCTACAGAGAAAGCTAACTAAGAAGCTGGAGCTAACGTGAAAAATGTGCCTCGAAATCACATCATATCATACTAAAGACACGCTCATCCACACTAAATTCTGTAACTGTACCGAGAGGAGTAGAATATGAAAGCTCCTAGACCTCAAACAAATGCTCAGAAAGTAGGTCCAAACCTACATCAACCATAAGTGTCTGATCCCAGGAAACATCAAGTTGGTCACAGGCCATTGTCAGCAATAGGCCTGCCTCAAACACATCATCTAATATCAAATGAGGTCCTAACTTGGCGAACAATGCAACATCCCAAGTAACATCAACTATAGGATCTACGCATACACGATCACCCTAAGCAATGGTCGCCAACTCTAGTAGTTCCCCACTTGTCACAATCTGCTCTGGAAGCACTAACTTGGTACGGGTAGAAATATACTTGGGAAAACAAAATTTACCCCTTACCTGCGGTGGCTGGATGGTACAACTAGACTAGTCAGAGTCTATAATAACATGTCGCTCTTCCATCCACTCTTGTCCCAAAATAATGTAGGACCTCAAAGAATGGATAATGCATCATGCTCCGTTAAAATAATTAACAATTTTCAACAGGGTTCCACCTATAAACTGCCAATGAAACTCGACAAAAGCTCGATCACCCTCAACAATAATTTTGTCGATTTTCAATCAGACATCAACTATAGTCCGAGAGACATAATTATCTCGATGCTACTCATCTAGAATAACTTTCCCGCGCGCTTACACGCAAAGAAGATGTCCAGGGTCTTTTCGAGCGGGAAGGAGTATAGCTTCTGCTCAGGCTGCCAGCATACGGGTGTACGCTGCTCGCCTTAGGGTGAGTTCTCCTCGTCTTCAGATGAATCCGAGGACTCTTCAGAGAGCCAGCCCCTGAGCGGAGCCCAGCCAGTAGGTGATGCACTTGCTTCCCGTACATGGGCTGGAGCTAACCCCCTGGCGAATGGGCCAAAGGGGAAGATGGCCAACCGCTGGTCAATGCTCTCCGGGAACTGCAGAAGACGCCTCTGCTCCTGTTGTAATTGGTGAACCTCCCATTGGACCTTCCAGATGATCCTTCTCAGCGCCAGACACTCTGGAAGTGAAGGAGGGGTGGCTCTAGGGCCAGTGTTGGACTATTAATTTGAGGGTCCGACTTCAAAAGCACTGGAACTCGAAGCCATTGCCGCCATATAAACCATATTGGCCGAGCGGCTCGATCAGCTCCAAGCATGGGCTGGGGTGGGTCGACTGCATGACCCAGCATATTTATCAGGTCCCTTTGAATGAGGTCCTCTGTTATGTTCTTGAAAACATAGTAGTCGCCGATGGTGTGACCCAACCTTCTGTGATACACGCAATAGGTAGGGTCCTCCGTCTTGTCCGCCTCCGAGGGCTTCCGCGGATCCGGCAGGGTAAGGAGCTGCTCCTTCATACATTAGATCAAAGAGCATTTTGGCGTGCTCTTTCCTGAAGGAATATGGCGTCTTCATGCGCTCTGCTAAGAGAGAAGCATTTGCCTTATCATCAAACTTCTTGCCCTTGTCTTTGGACTTTCCTTCTTCCTTATCTCCATTCGTCAGGGAGAAGTCCACTGCATTCACCTCCTTACCGCTAGCCAGACGGTCCTTGGAGGATTTGCCTTTGGCGGGAGTTTGCGCAGGGTGGTCGGCAAAGAACATTTCAATCTCTACCACCACAGTGGTCAACTGGTCAAAACTCATGATATTGGAGCACAGAAGTTTTTCGTTGACTTCCGTCGATAAGCCTCTGCGGCAGATGGTGATCGCATCTTCGGACGTTGGAGGATTATCGCAGCTCATGCTGACGTCCCTCCATCGCTTGATGCAGTCCAGTGTTGTTTCACCCTTCTTCTGCCAGAGGGAACAAAGCTCCGCCAGGGAGACTTTGCGTTCGATCATTTGGAAGCGGTCGACGAACTTCTTCTGCATATCAGCCCAATCAGCTACAGAGTTGGGCTTTAGCCTTAAATACCACTGGAAGGCGGTGCCAGTCAATGACGTGGCGAAGTACCGCAGCAGGTATGCTTCTTCCAGCGCCAATTCACCCATGGCCGTCATATAATAGGCCAGGTGTTCATGTGGAGAACTCTACCCGTTGAACTTTTAAAGTTTCGGGGCCTTCGGGCAATCCGGCGGAAGCTTCTTGAACTGATGATGAAGGGGATATAGCACGCTGTACAAATCAACGGTGGCCACCCCCTCCCCATGCTGAGCAAACTTCGCCTCTACGATGCGCTCAATCATCTGCTTCTGCGCCATGAGGCTCTCTGCAGCAGGAGTAGCAGATGACCGCGCATTGGCTTCATGCTGCGGGACTTCGAAGTCCACTGCCAGTGGTCGCCTCGCAACAGTGGCAGAGACATTGGCTGCTGCTGGAATGGGAGAAGGCTGCTGGTCCGCCCCAGCAGGCGCCCCCGGAGGCGGGGCAGGAACTTCTCTGACAAGTCCGTGCATGTCTTAGCATACACTTAGAGTCAGTGTATATGCTCGATGCAAGTCCGAGCATGTTGCACGTCTTCTAGGCTAAGTCGGTGCATGGTCAGAGCAACTACTGTATTAGTCCCTACATGTAGAGTCTTAGGCTCAGTCTAAGTCAGAGCATACACTGATGCAAGGTCAGTGTACTTTTGACCCTAGCCATTTGTAGATCGAGTATGTTATGCTGTACATGAGGTCTGTGTATGAACAGTGCACATCTTGCATTTCCTTTTGACTAAGACTCCATGCACATCTGTCTAAGGCACGAACTAAGGTCCGTGAATGTTCCATGCATGTCTAAAGTCCGTGCAGGCATTCGTCCTGCAACATTAGTCCATGTACTTGAGTCCATGTATGTTCTGGCCTTGGCCAAGAATATTAGTCCGTGCACACTCTTCCAAGACCGTGGATGAATAGTCCACTGCATATAAAGTCCATGCATGTCTTATGTTGAGTGCATGCACATGTCTATAAGTCCTTGCATCTTTTGTGTCTGTAGTCTGTGCATTCTGTAGCAAGGTCCGAGCATTTGAATGTCCAAGCACATTCCACTGCATCACAATGATCAAAGTCCGTGCACATTTTGGACTTAGACGAAATACTATTGGATTGCTGGTTAAAGTACATGCACGTCTTGCATCTAAAGTCCGTGCAGACTTTACCTCTGCAATGTAAGTCCATGCATGTCTCACACTAAGTCCTTGCAAGTCTTCATAAATCCCGTGCATATTTTTGTTTTAACACAAAGTCCGTGCATGCCTTCAAAGGGTCTGTGGAAGCCAAACCCCGTGCACTTTCTATAAGGTCCTTGCATGATCTATTGAGTCCATGCACGTTTTGGACTTACTAGGTAAACTGAGTCCATGCACGTTCTAGACGAGTCCGTGCATCCTTTCCTTGCAAGCAGAACATCAAGTCCGTGCATGCTTTACCTTTGGTTTAAACCTCGTGCATATTTTCCTTTAGCTAAACCCAAGTCCATGCATGTTAAACCCCGTGCATATTCTCCCTCTAGTTTAAACCCCACGCATGTTATCCCTTTGTAAAACACAAAGTCTGTGCATGTTTCTTTGAAACAAGCATCCGTGCATGTTCTGTTTTTAACACTAAGTCTGTGCACTCCTTCACAATGTTCGTGCATGTCAAACCCCGTGCATATTTCCTTATGTGTGTAACTTGTGTTAAAGTCCGTGCATGTTTTGATAGCTTCTCAAAACCTGCATCCATGCATGTTTTCCTAAAACTTGCATCTGTGCAAGTTTCCTTGAAACATACATCCGTGCATGTTTTACTTCTCAAAGCCCATAACTTGCAATCAAGTCCGTGCACGATCGTGCTCGCTTTGTTTAAATGTCTGTGTATGAACCGTGCCAGTTAGTGTATGTCCAAGCATACGCTGTTGTACAAATGTTACAGAGTCCGAGCATATGTCAACGCCCGTGCACATGCTGGAACATGAGCATATGCATTATGCATTCTCTACAAGTCTGTGCATATGCATTTTGCCCTCTCTACTAGTCTGAGCATATACTGTTATTGAAGCTATACTAGTCCGAGCATACATCTACACCCATGCATATTTTGGCTCACTGCATGTTGGAGTCGGTGTAGACACTATAGCTAAGCCAGTGTTATAAGTTCGAGCGCATAACAACCCCGCGCATCTTTTTCTGTTTAGAATATTTCCATGGACCGCTCTACGGGGAGTGAGACGGAGAGGTCTCCGTTAGAGGAGCATGAGACGGTCCTCCATGGACCGCTCCGACTCCGTGAGAGGAGGTGTGAGACGGTCCTGTTCAGACCGTTCAATTTTCGGGGAATGATAGGGCGGTCCATCTGTGACCGCTGAGTGACAGGGCGGTTCATAATGAGCCATTTAGATAGCAGAGTGTGAAGTTTTAGCTCTATCTTACTGAGATATGGAATGAATGCAGGGGAAGCGGCGGACCCAGATTTCGTGGCTGCAGGTTCGGGCAGTGTATCTGGCACTGTCGGACTTTCAGCGAGAGAGACTGGAGGTGATGGGATTCACCGAACTCCTGAGCATCGAGGTGTGTCGCTTTGACACACCTCTACTTTATGCTCTGCACGACCACTGGGATCCGGTGAGTCGGTGCTTCCTCTTCCCGTGGGGGCATATGGTCCCCACGTTGGAGGACATAGCACGGATCACAGGCCTGCGCGTGCATGGGTCTCCGGTGACTGGGATCACTTATCCCGATTACCATGACATGGCCCGGGAGTTGCTGGAGTTGGACCTGCTGCATCCTGAGTGGCAATCCACCACGGTGACGAGAGCAGCGCTCCAGGATAGCCTGGGGCTCAGAGGTGTGGCGATAGCGATCGGTGAGCTGCCCGAGTAGCACCTTCAGCGGCTCGTGGTCCGAGCCAGATCGACAGTTACGACGGCGGCGGGAGCAGAGGCAGACATAGTCCTCCGACGGTTCTTGATGCTGCTATTCGGGCGGCTCCTCTTTACGATGAGGGTGGACGTGATCAGCAGCAGATTCCTTCCACTCCTCGAGGACCTCTCCCACATAGGCGACTATGCGTGGGGAGCGGTGGTCCTTGCCTTCTTGTTCGACACCCTGGGCTCGACGACCTGACGGATGATGCTCGGGGGCTTCTCTCCCCTGCTCCAGGTACTACTCTGACCTTAGCTTGGTTCCTATGACTTTTAGATGTTTTCTAATTGCTGACTCGCTATTGTGATGCAGGTCTGGGCCTACGTCTGGCTACCCGGGCTTGGGGGAGGGGAGATGGCCTTCCCTAGCGCGATTCTGATCACGAGACGTTGGATTGCACCCCAGGAGACGGGAGGGCTCAGGAGACAGGTCCGCGCCCTTCAGGATGACCTAGACACCCTACCATACACCTCGGTATGATTCTAAACTTAGACTCCTAGCTAAAAATTCTACATGTTTATGATGCTGACTCGACCTTGCTATTTGGCAGGTACGGTGGACTCCCTACGCCGAGGAGGGACATGAGGGATAGCCCTAGGTGGTTGGGGCCCTTGCCTTCTCCGACCGGGACGTGTGGCTTCAGTGCTTGAACATAGTGGAGCCACTCTACTCCTAATTGGTGCTGAGGACGATCGGCGTCCATCAGCCTACTGTAGAGTTCCCGATGGCAGAGAGGCCAGGGGAGTGCGTGGGTGGACACCCACGGGGAGTAGCTGCGGTGACAGACTGGATGGTACGGGCTACCGACCAGTTAGCTGACTGGGCGGCACACGGGCGGTTGGTGACTACTCGTGCGGAGAGCGATAGCGCGTACTACACAGCGTACACCCAGCACTATTGGGACCAGGTGTTCCGGGGTGCTCGCCGATCGGTACGACTCCTAAACCCTAAAACTCTTCTAATTATAACCTATATGTGACCATGCACTGACACTTTCTTTCTAAATATGCAATGCGCCCTAGGACAAGACTTAGTAGAGACAAGTCTAGAACTTGCTCTGATACCAATTTGATGTGACACCACCTTGGGGTGATAGTCACAAGATCGAATGCCCTTGGACCTATAATTGCAAGCAAGTATCTTTGAGCGGTGGACTTACTCAAGCGAACTCACTCGCGTGGTGCACACTAGTGCCCGTAGGTGACTCGGCGATGATGGAGAGGGTCCGAGGTGGGACCTTGATGCTCCAATGGTTGGCTAGATTGGGGAGAACCCCAAATGGGCTAGGGATTCCCAACTTATGGGTGGCCAGCACACCAAGGGTGTGGGATGTAGGGGATCACTCACAACTCGCCCGCGTGATCACTCACATCAATGGCAATTATGGGCCGAGCTCTCACTCTCCGTTCGACGAAGAAATAATGATAATACTAAGCTAAGCAAGGAATTTAAACAGCCAAGAGGGGGACCGAGGCTCACCTAGTCGGCGTGAAGACACCGACTCTGGCTAGAGACGGGGGTGAGCGGGGAGGCGAGGGTATGCACCCGCACGCCGCGTCGAAGAAGCTTCAAACCTACGACTCGAATGATTACATGAACTACACCCCTTGCAAGGGGGGATCTCGAGGTGGGGGTTATGTTATTACAGCTAAAACTACCTCCACATAGGGAGGGACCTTCAGCCGTCCAAGCTAGGGAAGGGAAGAGCAGAACTATAAACTAAACGGACGGCGGATGTCGGTTCTACCAGCTCTCTGGAACAGGGGACAGAAAGGTGATGTTGCTATCACTGCGGCTGCTCCCGAATTTTGTTGGTGATGAGATCAGCTGCAAAATCTTCTTAGGTGACCCAGGAGGCCGTCCAAATTTTGTCGGAATTTTGGAAAGTCGGTGCTGGTCGAGGCAGAGGTGCGAACAGGGAAGCAGAACTTTGACTCTGTCTACTTCAGGAACACAATAGTAGAAAGAAGAGGTTGCCACAAGCACTCCAGAGCTCAGAATCAGGTGCCGCTAGAGTCGTCAGAACCGCCGATGAGTCCTCTTCAAAAGGAGACCAATGGGGATGCCAAATGTTGTCGGAGTAGACCGGTAGAACTCAGACAATGAGGCGGGGTCGGAGCAGACTGATAGGAAGCAGAACCGCGCGCCAGGAGGAAGAAAATGAGTACTCTTGATTCTGGGCACCAAACAGAGCTCCGTTTCTTGATTCTGGAAGTAGACTTGTCGAAGAAGCTCCCGGCAAACCCGTGCCTCCAGATCTTCAAGAGAGTGGTCGTGGTAGCCTCAGGAGTTAGCTTTAGGTTTCTCTTCAGGGAGGAGATGCGTAGTCGGGGAAGATCGACTGCTCAGGACGCCCCCGAACTCAGAACCTGTTGAGACCACCTCCGTTGTGAAGTAGACTGGGAGACACTTCCAACGGGATATGGTATGCCATCTGAAGCCTCCAGGTGAAGACGTGGAAGCCTCTGCAACTAGGCGCTCCTCTGCTGCCTATGAATTGAGATCTGTAGGTTGAAGATGATGGGGGAAATGGGGTATATGGGAGGAGAAATGAAGTGGATGCGTATGGGGGCAACCTCTAGGTGTGAGGGTGTCTGGGAGGGGGTGTTCCAAGGTTAGGGAAGGGGAGAATGGGGGCTGGAATGAGGTGTTTATAGTGGGTGAGAGAGGAGCTGCGAATTTGGGATGGTGGGTGAGAGGGAAAGGATATTTGGAAATGGGTTTAAGGGTGGAACTCTCTCAACTCAGCGGGAGCCATACGGTAGGGAGCCTTCGCCAAGGGTCCCGTACCAGGCACAATCTCGATCACGAAATCGATCTCCCGCTGGGGAGGCAACCCTGGCAAATCCTCGGGAAACATATCAGGAAACTCGCACACCACCGGAATGTCCTCCACATCCGGACACGGCTGGTCTACCAAGACCATAGAAGCGAGAAAACCCTGACAACTAGAATCAAGCAAACGACGGGCTCGAATAGCAGTAATGAGGAAACGAGGAGAGGTAGAACGGATACCTTGGAAGTAGAAGGTCGACCTACGAGGATACTGAAAGTAGACCCTCTTCGTTCCACAATCCACCACCGCTCCATGGGCCTCGAGCCAAGCCATGCCCAAAATCACATCATAGTCCTGAAACTGCAACGCATACAACCTGCCTGACAAACTCCGCCCTTCGATCTAGACTGGAACCTTCTCAAAGTAAAATGAAGTGACCATGAAGTCACCAGACGATAACTCCACCATCAAATCACAAGACATCTAGGAGACCGGGTCCTCAACACTCCGTGTGAAATCCTCCAAAACAAATGAGTGCGACGCACCGGAATCAAACAAAACTCACACTGTGCAACTCAAAATCATAACAGTACCTTCCACAAGCTGCGACAACTCTGCCTCTGCCCTGGTTATGTGGGAAACTTGGCCTTGAGCTCTCTGCTTGCCCACGTTCGCTGACCGTGGTAGTGGCGGATATTGCCCCAGTTGTTGAAACTGTTGCTGTGGGTACTGCTGCTATCGCTGAGGAAACTGGGGTGGCTGACGTGGTCGCTGCGGACAGTCACGCGCCATGTGTCCTGGCTGGTCACACCTGAAGCAGATCACTGGTGCCATACACTGCCTACCAGGATGCCACTCACCACAACGGGGACACCCCGCACGAGAACCACCGACTGACCCCTTCCACTGTAAAGGTGCCAGCTACTGAGCACTACCTGAAGAAGCCTGCCACTGCTCTCGGCCCTCCTTCTTCTTCTGAAAACCCTTCCTGAAGAACCTCTTGATATTGGCACCGAAAGATGCAGAACTCGCCACTGAAGTCGCGGGAGTCGAAGCTTCCAAACCACCAGAAGGAAGCTGGAACGTACTCTGCTGTTGGGTAGTCGACTGCTGGCTGTGGCTTGACAAGGACTGCCCCTGGCTAATCGGTCCTCGTGTCCTCCGCATATCCAGCTCCAAAGACACCGCTATACAAGAAGCCATCTCCAAATCAATGGTAGCATTCGCGATCAAATGGTGCCTCAGCTCCTGCCTCAAGCCCTGGATGAACTGCTCAGTCTTCACCCTCTCATGCTCCATGATATGAGGTGCATAACGACCCTGCGCAACAAATCGCGCCCTGTACTGCAACACAGACATGTTGCCCTATACCAGCTCCAGAAACTGACGCATCCTCTGCGTAGCAACATACTCTGGGTAGTAAGCACACTTGAAAGTACTGACAAAGTCACTCCACAAGATCTGCTCAAGGGGGCGAGACTGAAAAGACATCTTCCACTCGGAAGCCCACGACTCTCGAGCCGTGTCCTGCAACTGGTTGCAAGCCAACATCACCCTGTCCTCCGCAGTACACCACATGGAACTGAACACCCGCTCCATCTCGTCGAGCCATCTCTGAGCCAAATCAGGGTCTGGCTGGCCGTCATAGTAAGGTGGATGGAACTGCATGAAATCCCTCACTGTAACTTCTGGTTTGATCAAGTACCGAAGAAGAACATGGAAGTGTCGACCTGGTGCATGGATGTGTCAACACGCCATGAAGATAGCATCATCCAGCTCTTCGGGTTGAGCTCGGGTTAAGGAAAACACATAGAAAAAGTGTCAAAACCTCTGGCAACGTGTCGATACGTCGAGCCTAAGACTCGACACTTCAATGCAAGCAGCACGCAAGCAGCCAATGTCTACATGGTCGGTGCATTATCTACAAAGTCAGTGCACATCGTCTCCAAGCTAGGTCCGTGCACACTCAAGCCAGAGCAAGACTAGGTCCGTGCACACTTGCTACAAGGTCCGTTCAATCCCTCTCAAGAACCAAGCAAGGTCAGTGCAAGTCTCTATAGCCATACTAGCAAGGTCCGTGCATGTCTACTACAAGGTCCGTGCACATCAGCTAGCGCAAGATAGGTCAGTGCACATCTATAGCAAGGTCAATGCACATCTACGACAAGGTCCGTGCACATTTGCTACAAGGTCCGTGCACACTCGAGCCAGCGCAAGACAATGTCCGTGCATGTCTGCCATGAAGTCGGTGCATGTCTTGCCTCAGTGCAACTTCCATAGCCATGCTAGCAAGGTCGGTGCACGTCTTCTACAAAGTCTGTGCATACTTGCTATGAAGTCGGTGCAAACTCTACCGAGCGCAAGACAAAGTCCGTGCAAGTCTGCCATGAGGTCTGCGCACACTCAAGTCAGTGCAAGATGAAGTCAGTGCTAGTCCGTGCATTGCTCTATGAGGTCTGTGCTACTCATGCGGCGTGTCGACACCCTACCTGAAAAGTGTCGACACATTTGGATTCTTCCAGAATGGATCTAGAACTACTAGCGCCCGTTCTCCTACATCCGCAAACCGATTTGGAGGATCTGTTTCACTTAAAAGAGTCACCAGAAGGACTCTTCTGATAGGAGATAAATGTTTAGCAGAGTTCCCTCTACTTTGCTGGAAATGTGGCAATCCTTGTTCTCTACCTACCCACATACCAGCTAGGGTGGTAGGTGAGAAGTCAACTTTGACAAGAAGTCCAATCAAAATAATATGGACTTGACATTCTGGTTGTAGTCTTCACCTGAACAACGTAAGAGATGCTTCAACCTGCTACTCATATATATATACATGATATGGGGAGAGCAAGAGTGAGACGCATGGAAGAAGAGCCGAACAGTCAAGCTTGTTGAGCAAGAAAATCTTCTTCCCGGTGCTGCTGGAGATTGTGCAGAACCGAAGATCTCCTTCCTCCAGCTGAGAAGAACGCAAGGGACTGAAAACCCTTTTTACTCTGCAGCCACCGTCTCCCTTGCAGTCTTGGTGAAGACCTAGGAGACAGACGAAGAAGACACAGGCTTCGTCTCCTCCTGTCCAGACAGAAGCTTCCTTCTTCTACCGAGCTTCCTTGTTATACTCTATCTGGGTGTTGGTTTCTCTGTTTTGATTTTTCTTTAGAAACAATCTCTCTTATATCTTTCCCTACCCCCGTGTAGGAAGACAAACGGTGTGCTCGCCGGTCTGTGGATCTCAAGCTGTGAGTCAGTGGTGTTTGTGAGAGTGTTCTTCTCTCATGTTGAAGCTGTGTATCAGTGGAGCCTAAGCTGTAAGGGCCAGCGATTTTGGAAGCTATGAATCAGCGGTAGTGCTCTTGCACTAGTGAAGCCTCACCGTGTTGTGTGAGGGGTGGACGTAGGTCTCTGGATAGAGTCCATGATTGGGAACAGAAGGGTGACGAGAGGTCAACCCCAGGATCGATTAAGGGGGGGAGGGTAAACCCGCAGATATTTCTAATAATAAAATCCTCGGTATCCAGGGGAGAGGGGAGTTATTGTAGCCCATAGCGTGTCAGGGCGTGTCCGATATCGGGGGAGACGACCACAAAACTCATTTGCATAGTAAAATGATTACATACGCAGACAGAAAGGGGATGAGACAAACTAGAGAAGATGAACGCGGCACCGGATATCACCACATTCATTCGTTCTTTGCACAGGTCGTTGGAGAGATGTGCATATGTGCACATCACCCTCCACGGCGCCGGCACTGTTGCACGGCGCCATATCAACGATCACAGAAAACAAGTTCAATTAGAGGGGAAGCAGAGGATAGCGAAGGAAGGTAAATACCATCTCAAGTTTTATTAATTAATGCTCTCGAGCCTCCTATTCATTCCAACCATAAGGAAAAGAAGTATAGACTACATCTACCGACGCCGGTGTTGTCGCTCGGCCGCCATTTACATAGATGGGGAGGAGAGGTTACAGAGGGAAGAGACAGAGAGACGCAGAGACGGTGAGAGGAGGGAGGGGCAGGCTCATATCATCGCCGTTCCTCCCTCGCTCACTTACATTATATCCGAAAGAAAGAACAGAAGGGGGATTCAATAGGGATAAACCCACAGAAACCCACCTAAGAAACAACAGAGCCCGATCTCCTTCTCCGGTGCCAGACACTTCGGACAGACAGAGGTGAAGGGCCCTCTCTCCCTTTTTCTCTCGCTCAGTGGAAGGATGCTCTGACTTGTTTCCCAAGCTCCTCTCCTCTCTCTCTCCCTGTTTCTTCTGTGTTTAATTGTTCTCCTTTTTTTTACTTGGTCGAACCAAGTATATATATACAGGTTGATTCGGCGCCGAAGATAGTGCTCCGAGGGAGCGGCCTCTATAGGTTTTGCGTGCCAGAATTGGTGGCACCGTTTCAATCGGCATACATGTTTTACGCGTCGGAAAGGAGGGCGCCGTTTCAACGGCGTCCGTGTTTTGCGCATCGGAAAGGAGGGCGTCGTTTCTGCTTCATTCGCCTGTCGAACACCGGCCGATGTGTCCGGGGATGATTTCGGAAGTCACAGTTTACAATTCTTCGTGCCACGGCTACTAAAAGGCCTTGGCTGGGTGTCGACGAAGTTCTCGATTGGCCGTACGGCCTTGGTCCGGACTCCGTATGTACTTGGTTCGAGCACGCGGGTCTTCTGTTGACACGATCTTCGACACCATGGCTTGTGCTTCTGACTCAATTCGACTCGTGCTCAGAGCTCCCATGCGGGATGGCATTCCGCCAAGACCGGCGGTCATTTG
Source organism: Amorphophallus titanum (assembly GCA_024336825.1). NCBI lineage: Eukaryota > Viridiplantae > Streptophyta > Magnoliopsida > Alismatales > Araceae > Amorphophallus > Amorphophallus titanum. The sequence goes on from JANBPO010002596.1 coordinate 20,878,764, forward strand.
ACCTCTGACGGGCCTGCCTTTGCCAGAAGTCGAACCCATGCCGGGTGTTCGGGTCCTTCTGCTGCCAGGGCTTCGAGCTTCCGGTTGTGAAGGGCCGATGGCGTTCTTCTTCCTCAGGAGAGTCTTCATTGGGGCAGGAAATCACCGGGTAGATCACCGTCCTTGGTCGGGCGGCGATGTAAGGTAGCGGTGTGACGGGGTCGACACCGGATCATTGGGCAGGCTTGGTCGCACTGTCGGTTGGTGGTGGAGTGAGGCTGATTCTCCTGAGGTGAAGTTCTCGACACGCACTCCAGATGGCTTGAAGCTCTGGCAACTTGAGAGGCTTCAGCGGTCTACTTTTCTTCGGCTTGCGTGCTCTCCGGAAGAAGGGGCGAATCAGCTGAAGGTGAAAAATCCATGGTCCATTTGAAGAATCAAAAGAGACGTCCATGTACATATAGAGTTTCCTTGAGCAATAAAAGCAGGTAATCTTCATAATTCCTGAATCTTAACAAAAGATGCCTGCTGTCAAGGGCACTAATCATGTAATCCTCTTTGAACCCACATTTGCTCGTTAAATGAGCCCTGATATCAGAGAACGCCGGTCTCCCCTGTGGAGTGCAAGCTACCAAGGAGAAAGCAAATGGATGAAGAGATGCCGAAATCTCCTCCTAGCTGAAGAATATAGTAGGTTCCCCATTATCTGTCATCGCTGGAGCATGAACGATCCGCTGAACCACCGGTGACGCCATGGAAGAGGAAATAACCTCAGCAAAAGTTCAAACTTTGGTGGCATGAAGGGGACCAAGGATAGCAGGGAGAGTGGACAGACCCTCGGGGTGGGTGGAAAGAGAAGGATTAGGAGCAATGGCGGAAGGGGAGAAATGGAGGGGGGCACAGGCAGCCCCCCGGGGTCAGCCATGGACGATGACTTCGCGCTGCCGGGAAGAGGGCAAACCTACATGTAGCGTATACGTCTTGAATCTATAAACATAATAAATTTAATAAACTCACAAACCCAACAAAATCAACAAATCCTATAAATCCAATAAACTCAATAAACTTAACAAATTCAATAAACCCAACCAACCCAATAGATCAAAACAAACCAACAAACTCAATAAATCAATAAACCCAATAAATCTAATAAACTCAATAAATCAATAAACTCAACAAACCCAATAAACCCAATAAAACCAAACAAACCAATAAACTCAATAGAATCAACAGAATTCAACAAACCTAATAAACCCAATGAACTCAACCGATGAATCCAATAAACACAACAAACTCAACGAAGTCAATAAATCCATAAACAAAATTCAAAGGACTTAACAAGTTCAATAAATTCGACCAATCCAAACAAATAAACTAATAACAATAAAAAAAACATCTTCGCTTTGTCTCAGATCTCTTGTCGGGGCAAGGTTTGTTGATCCCGTCATCTCCACGGGTCAACGTCCGTATTCTATCCTGGCTTAGACCTCATGTCTTCGCCAAGTTGGTCGACTTCGACACGACGTCGGGTTGACATCTTCATCTACACATTCCACCCTTGTTTTAGACCTTCTGTCTGAACGAGGTTGGTCGACTCTGACATTTTGTCAGGTTGACACCAATTTTTAGCCCTGGGTCTGGGCCTCTCATCCACCTGCATTCTAGTCAAGCCCTCACCCCAAACCTTTTGTCGGGGCAGGGCCCGTTGGCTCCGACACGATGTCGACTCAACACATATCCTGTATGCCTCCCTTGGCCTAGGCCTCATGCCTCTGTCAAGTTCGTTGGCTTTGACATGACGTCAGGTCGGCACCTATCCCACATTCTACCCTTGGCTTAGGTCTTACGCCTCTACCAAGTTCATTAGCTTCGGCACGACGTCGAGTCAACACCCATTCTATATTCTACCATTGGCTTAGGCCTCATGCCTCTGCCAAGTTCGTTGGCTTTGGCACGATGTCGAGTCAATACTTATCTCAGATTCTTCCCTTGGCTCAGGTCTCATGCCTATGCCGAGTTTGTTGATTTCAACATGACATTGAGTCAACACCTATCCCATATTCTTTCCTTGACTTAGGCCTCACGCCTCTGTCAAGTTCGTTGGCTTCAACATGACCTCGAGTCAACACCCATCCCATGCTCTGCCCTTGGTTTAGGCCTTACGTCTCTGCCAAGTTCATTGACATTGACATGATGTCAGGTTGACACATATCCTATGTTCTTTTCTTGGCTTAGACCTTATGTCTTTGCCAAGCTCGTTGGCTTTGACATTCCGTCAGGTCAGCATAAATCCTATATTCCTCCCTTGGCTTAGGCCCCATGTCTTAGCCAAGTTGGCTGACTCTGACTGTCTGTCAAGTCAGCAACAATATTCTACCCTGGCCCAGACCCAACGTCTCTCCCAGGTTAGTTGGTTTCGACATGGTGTCGAGACGGCAACTGCGTTCATTTCTACCCTTGTTCTAGACAGACTGTCTAAGCAAGGTTCGTTGACTTCGACATCCCGTCGGGTTGACATCAATATTTCACTTTTGGTTCAGACCTCCCGTCTGACCAGTCAACAAAAAGACCCTTTTACCTCTGGTCCGGACCTCCCGTCCAACCAATCAACAAAAAATCCTTTCTACCTGTGGCTTTGCCCTTCTATCCAGATTGGTAGACAAAAGACCACTTCTATCACCAGCATCATGACCTTTCGTCTAGACTGGCACGTAAATCAATAAAATATTATTATCCGACGTCATGGTCTTTCGCCTAAGTCGGTAAATATTCTGCCTTGGCGTCATGGCCTTCTGCCTAAGCCAAGTTGTACGGCGTCACGACTTTACGTCTAAGCTGTTAAATATCCTTGTCTGGCATCATGACTGTCCACCTAAGCTAGCAAAGATTGTCCGACGTCATGGCCTTCCACCTAAGCTGGTAAATATTTTACCTTGGCGTCATGACCTTCCGCCTAAGCCAAGTTGTACGGCGTCATGACTTTATGTCTAAGTCGTTAAATATCCTTGTCTGGCGTCATGGCTTTCCGCCTAAGCCAGTAAATATTGTCCGACATCATGACTTTCTACCTAAGTCGGTAAACCTTCTACCTTGGCATTATGGCCCTGCGCCTAAGCCAAGTTGTACGGGCGTCATGACTTTATGTCTAAGTCATTAAATAGCCTTATCTGGCGTCATGCTTTCCGCCTAAGCCAGTAAATATTATCCGACGTCATGACTTTCTACCTAAGTCGATAAATATTCTGCCTTGATGTCATGGCCTTCCGCTTAAGCCAAGTTGTACGGCGCCATGACTTTATGTCTAAGTCGTTAAATATCCTTGTCTGGTGTCATGGCTTTCCGCCTAAGTCAGTAAATATTGTCCGGCGTCATGACTTCTGCGTAAGTCGGTAAATATTCCGCCTTGGCATCATGGCCTTCCGCCTAAGTCAAGTTGTACGGCATCATGACTTTATGTCTAAGTCGTTAAATATCATTGTCTGACATCATGGCCTTCCACCTAAGCCGGTAAATATTCTACCTTGGCATCATGGCCTTCTGCCTAAGGCAAGTTGTACGGCATCATGACTTTATATCTAAGCCGTTAAAAATCCTTGTCTGGCGTCATGGCTTTCCGCCTATGCCAGTAAACTTCTGTCTTGGCGTCATGGCCCTACGCCTAAGCCAAGTTGTATGGCATCATGAATTTATGTCTAAGCCGTTAAATATCCTTGTTTGGCGTCATAGCTTTTCGCCTAAGCTAGTAAATATTATCTGGCGTCATGGCTTTCTGCCTAAATCAATAAAGATTCTGCCTTGGCGTCATGGCCTTCCGCCTAAGCCAAGTTGTACGGCGTCATGACTTTATGTCTAAGCCATTAAATATCCTTGTCTGGCGTCATGGCTTCCACCTTAGCTGATAAATATCCATACTTGGTGTCATGGCCTTCCGCCTAAGCCAAGTTTTACGACGTCAAGACTTACGTCTAAACCGTTAGATATCTTTGTCCGACGTCATGGTTTCTGCCTAAGCTGATAAATATTATACATTGACGTCATGGCCTTCCACCTAAGCCAAGTTATACAGCATCATAACTTTATGTCTAAGCCGTTAAACATCTATATCCGGCGTCATGGCCTTCCACCTAAGCCAGTAAATATTTTATCTTGGCGTCATCACCTTCCACCTAAGCCAAGTTATACGGCGTCATGACTTTACGTCTAAGCCGTTAAATACTATTGTCAAGCATCATGGCCTTCCGCCTAAGCTGGTAAATATTCTACCTTGGCGTCATGACCTTCCGCCTAAGCCAAGTTATGCGACGTCGTGACTTTATGTCTAAGCCGTTAGATATCATCCCTTAGCATTGCGATCTTACGTCTAAGCCAAGTCATTCGGCGTCATGACCTTCGGTGTAAGTCGACAAACCTCTTACTATTGGCCCAGAATTACTATCCGAACCAATGAATGAAAAGACCCCCTTTAGTTTCACACCAGTCCTTGATCCCTCTAGGGATTCACCATAACATATGACACCTTCTCTCCCGATGCCAGAATCGCCAACCTGCAGGCATGCCCATTAAGCCCTTTTAAAAGAAAGGGAGATTTTAGGTGGTCCAATGAAAGAGAAGGGAGGGCCCCCTAGCTGGACCTGCTATATATTTGCATAAAAACCTACACAATTCAAGGGAATGACACATTGACTTACAAAGCCTTACAATTGCACATATACTTTTCCAAGGATATAAAAATAAACTAAAAAGACACAAATGTAAAAAAATAAAAGTCAGCGCTCGGCATCGATTCCCATCACATACCCGGTGCATCCTCAACCTAGCCTTAACCGGCACGCCTAACCCCCACCTAATCCATTGCACCCTTGAGCCAACCAACCTGGTGCACTCCCCTTGGTGTCTCGATCGGCACACTCTTGGACCAGCCAGCCCGGTGCACTCCCCTTAGTGCTTCGCCCGGCACGCCCGTGAACCAACCCACCTAGCACAGCCACAACCCCTCTGCCCGGTGCACTTTTGATCTCCTCTATTCGGCACGACCCCAGCCCCTTCCAGCCTTCACCCGATACACCCAGCCTGCCTCCCTACCCGGCACGCCTTTGGGCTACTTCCACCCGTTGTACCCTCAGCCTATTTTCAGCCCAGTGTTTTCCCACTTGATGACTTCCAGGTTTTCTGAAGTTTTCTAAGGGTGTTGATGCATATGTGTACACCTTGACTTGTTGGGTCACGCCACTCCTTGTGGGCGTGTTCCCCTTACACTCCATTAGCGTTTGGATCAAGGGGAAATGCTGTCAAATTTTTGCCAGAAATAACAACATGTTAAAAGATAAAAGGAAGTAACAAACAAATGAAAGAAATAACAACGAGACGCTCCCGTGAGTCGAGAGAACTATGGAATGCATGAAGAGAACTACACTTGAGCACCGTTGTGATGGATCGACAAACACGAACACAAGCATTAGCTGCACAATGAAGAAGAGACCTAACTAACATTTCTCACATGTGTTGCATGAATAAAAGAGGTTGCATATTCCCTGCTTACCCTTGCACTGTCACATTCCACGTGTGCTTGCATGTCACGGCCCCATGGTATATGAAATAGCGATGAGTGAAAGACTGGATCACGTCCGGTCGGAAACCTTCCCTATGCGTGAGGATTGACCTCCGCCTCGTACCCGGAGCCGTTTCCCGAACTTAGTTCCCCCCTCTTGTATTGGCCTGAAATTATGTATGGACTTGTTAAACCAAACCTTCTGCACACATTAAACATACATCCGGATTGCCGAACATAATCACAAACATGATCTACATAAATAAAAGAAAATCACACCAAAGTTTCATGCATGCATTTCATGAATAAAAGAAGACCCCTCACGTGCATTTCATGAATAGAGGAACCTTCCCTGACCCAGCCACCGCCACTCCAATCCTCGAACCAACCTATCTCCCTGCCTGTGCCTTGCCCGACACACTCTCAGCCACCTACCCCGACACACTTCAGCTCCTCTCCACCGGCACGCCCGAACAGCCCTTGCCCGGCACACTCTTAGCCTCCCCGGCAGGCTCCTCAACTCCTTTACCAAGCACACTCCCGCTGCGCCCTGCCCGGCACACTTGCACCCCACACAGACCCTGCCCGGTGCACCCCCATCCAGAGCCTGCCCGGCATGCCCCTTTGGGTGCCTCCCCGGCACGCCTGCCCGACTCCTGTCCGGCACACACATTGCCTGTGCCTTGCCCGACACACTCCAGACCCTGCCACGCACGCTCCAAATGCAACAAATAATAATAATAATAATAATAAAACTCATAAAAGCTTCTTCACGAAATGAAGGGTTTTATATCCCTTGCACTCCCTCTCCTCAGTCGGCGCGCTCCTTGGGTTCCCGGCGCGCAATCAGAGTGGAGTTGGGCCATATAACTTCATCTCGGCGCCACCCCCTCTTGGGCCCAATTAGGGCTTTTAGCTTCATATGTGTGAAATGACATTTTATGGTCTCATACGGTTTCATCTAGCCTCAACTAGCTCATTATCTTATTCTGTTGATAAATTCATTGTATCATCGAGTTGACAAATTCATTTTCTGACGACATTGACTGTCTCATCCTCTCATGGTGTTGGCTGTCATTGTCTCATCTGACCCGTTATCCCGTGATATTGACTGTCTCATTGCCTCATGTCGTTAACCGCCTCATCGTCTCATGCTGTTAAGTGTCTCATTGTCTCATGCTGTTGACCGCCTCATTGTCTCATGCTGTTAAGTGCCTCACGTATTTTGGCTTCTTACATCTGTCGGAATCTTTCGAAAGCCGGTCTCATCAGTCAGTTGACTGGACATTAGTTGGTATAGTCTAATCAACAATACCGTCAGTGTGACGACAATGTCGAACATCAGCCTGGCCACGGAAGGGCTTTAGCTGTTATAGTGTTGGTAACAATGACTTTTCGTCAGTCCTGACTTTTATAAGAATCTTCTGAGACTTCATCCCCGTCTTGATCTCTTCTTTGGTCTCTTTTGGCTTTGCTCATATTTTACATGTCAACAAATGCCCCCCACCTGTGGACGGCATAAGCGCAGAGGAGCGGCACGGTGTCTGCGGGTGCATCGCTCAATGCCTGACAGTATCTGCTAGTCTTCTTTTGTGCTTCAGCTTCATAATGCTGGCTCTCTTTGATTGGCAACTCGTCAGTCTGGACCTCATTGGATTTTGACTTTCATACCCTTCTTTTCTTTTCTTTTCTTTTCTTTTTTGGTCCCATTTGTTGTAGTTTCCGACGCAGTGCTCTCTCGGCACGGTACCTTCTCGGCGCGAGAGGTTATCGGCGCACAAGGGCTTCTCGGCGCGCTAATTCGATTGGAGGGGGGGGCTTCTCGGCGCGCAACATGTCACACCGAGAAGGCTTCCACTGTTTTACTATTTATGGCGCCGAGTTCTTCTTTCTTTCTCATTTTTACCAATCGCTTCTCTCTCTTCACCTCACCTCTCGGCGTCTGCGATCGAGTGTAGTGATTCTCGCCCACCCAGCTTTCTTTTTAGAGGTGGATTATTTACCCTTGGGACTCGGTCCTTTTCTTTCGGGGTCACACCCTCTTGGTGTGTGATTCCCTATTTTATCCCTGGCAGACCCTGAATAAGGGGAGATGCTGCCGAAATTTTCTTAAAATCACATAATAAGACCTCATATCACTGCTTATCGGCCTGGATCTCATATTTACATTTCTCTTTGACTGCAGCTACTGCCATGGCTTCCAATTCTGCTGCTGCCTCTTCTGAAACTGTTGCAGCGAGCTCGTCGGCCCAGCCAGACGTGACTCGCGCTGCTGTGAATTGGCTGAATGTCAATACGTTGGACTTCGGTTATGGCAAGATTGCCACTTTCGATGAATCTTCCGACTCTGAGACCGACACAATGTCTACGTCTCGAGTTTATTCGGCAGCAGAGGGCACTTGTTTTCGCCGGGGCAGCGATTATCGTCTGGACTTCCCAAAGGACCGGCATTTGATGCCATTCCTTCAGACCTTCACAGTGGGTGGCCTACTGAATATAACAAAGAAAGGGACCAATAAAACAAAGGAGATTCCTTGTCCTTGGACGCACCCTCCCAAAATAGCCAACTGGAGATCCATTTGAAGATCGAAAACTTGCAAGGGAGGGAAACAAGGAGTGGGGTTTCTTAGGCTTCAGAATGGAGGGTGAGTCTTCCCGCTCCGTGAAGAAGGGTAGGTCTAGCAGTGGTTTCAAGAAGCTCACCGATATCGAGGGGCACTTGAGCGAGAGGGTCTAATCACTGATTGTGAGTTGATGCGTCTTCCATTTCTTCTACGTGGACTCTCCCTTATCTCTTTGTTTTTCTTCTCTTTTTATCAGCCATGCCCCCTCTTCTCGGGCTCAAGGACATTTTTCAAGCTGCCCTGGCTTCCAAAGCTTACTTCTAACATCTCCATCAATATTAGGGCCATCATCTCAAAATGGCATCTTCAAGGGCTTGTGATTTATGTTAAGCATTATGATCAAATCCACACAGATTGGGCGGCCGTGGGTGCATTGATAGAAATTTGGCACCCTCAAGCACACACCTTTGTATTCTCTACCTTCGAAGTAACCATCCTTCTCGAGGAGACGAAACTCTTGCTCGGCTTGAAGGAAAGAAAGAAGATGGCATCCATGCAGGAAAAGGTGACCTCTGAAGAAGTTCTTGGAAGCTTCATGCCTCCTGGAGCCATCCGAGGTGTCCAGACTTAGAAGGGGATTAATTTGCAAAAGCTTGTGGAATGGACCATTAATGCCCTGCAAGAATTGGTGAGCGGTGAATATTTGGAAGAGCTCATGAAAGGATTTACAATTGGTTTGATAGGAGCTCTTCTCTTCCCCTCCACTGATAACATTTTGGAGGAGGATCAACTAAGCGTAATTTGTGGGATATGGGAAGGTAAGAGAGTAGGACCCGCGGTCCTCGCCTATCTTTATAGTGGTCTCACCGCTTCGTGCACAGGTAGACCTCCTTATAGTTGTGCACTTCTCTTAGCTTGTTAGATTAACCTCCATTTTAAATTTGACTACTGTCAGGAGGCTCAGAGCACCTCGAGGATTTGTTGTGTCTCCTCTGGACTTGATGACGTGTTTTGATGCTGGCAATAATTATTATGTTTTTGATGCTAGCAATAGTCATTTAATTCTGATAATGGCCACTGTGATATTCAGTAATCTCTCTTAAGTCAAATTGAGTTTCTGTTCACTATCAGGTCGATGGATGCTCATACTGTTGCATTACTAGGTCGATGCACATTCATGCATTGAGAAAGTCAGGTCGGTGCACATGTTCACTCCGAGCCTAGAAGGTCAGTGCTGTTGTGTCTTCTTTGGGGTTGATCAGCAGAATATGTACTGCTGTTTGTGCTTAATGTGTTTTGATTGAATGGCAACAGTTTTGGCATCAGTAGAGTTGACTTTGTTGACTTAATATTGATCTGATGATGATGTGAATTTTGATGTATTTTATATGTCAGATAATCACATAAATGTTGCTTGCACCTTTACACTTAAACATTCTGTAGACATGTGCTTGAATTAGAGTCCGTGCAAACTCTGTAAGCTTGTGTAATAAGTCCGTGCAAGTTTTCATGATGCATCACATAAGTCCATGCAAGTTTTCATGGAACAATTCATAAGTTCATGCATACCTCGTGTTAAGGCCAGAAAATAAAGTCTGTGCACACTTTAAGGTTCGTGCATATTTCAAAGTCCTTGCATGTTTTAGTTTTCTTCCAGGCTAGTCCGCCTAAACCCCCACAGTGTGAGTTTAGGCAGGCTGGGCTCCAAGGAAGAAAAGGGGGGCGGTCCCACCCTATAAAATTCTATTTTTGCCCCTATTTTCTTCCTAATTTGGATAAGAAAGAAAAGGACAATTAACTGGGAGAATACGTGGAAACATGCGAGCATGTTAGACTTGAGGAATTCCCCCGTGTTGCCGCTTTGTGCTATCGCGGCCACGTGTTGACTTCTCGAACTGGTATGGCACCTGAACCGCATCGTAGGACCGTAAATCGGACAAACCGGGACTGAGTGGGGTCATGGGACCACTAGGTTGGAGGGAGGGCGTGGCCCCCAAGGAGGTTCACCCTCCTTGGGGCGCGTGATCACCCCTGGGGTGAACTGGCCCCGGGGGAGGTCGTAACCCCAGGGGATGGCCCCGGGGGTCTTCTTGCATCATTTGGGGTTGTCCTTTGATGGACTTTCGACCCTGGGAAGCTAGAATGGGCCCCTGGGGACTGCCGTTCTTTGAGTTGTTGTAGCCGCCCGCAAGGTGTTTGGGTAAATACCCGACACACCCCCGGATCACCGAAGGACTTGAGTAGATGGCCGAGAGGCCGCATGCCAGCCCTTGGGTTGACAACGGGAGCTCGCGGGAGCTAAGGGGAGGAACATCGTGGCTGTGAGCCATGCCTCGGGCTATGTGCCGCATTGTATGATGGGTTGGCTGGGTAGCCTTAGGTTGGCCCGAATGCTAAGGTTAAATGGCTTGTTGCCATTTGTCTGAGTGTCAGGGTCAACCCTGACTTGTCGGGGGGTCGTTGTAGGACCCAGTTAAGCTGCTGGAACCATGGGTCGGCCCGTGGTTTGGTGTAGAAGGGCTAGAACATACGCGCTCATAAGGTGTTCGACGGAATGTCGAACACACTCGGGTGTGCCGTATATATGTGCGGCGGGCCTCCAAAGCCTGTGGTTGACTTAGTTGGGTCTCCCTTTGACCTTGGGGGGTTGGCAGATGTGTCTCTGGGTGGGCCCTTGGCCCCGTTTGCTGAGTGCCACGTGGCGTGGCTCGCCGTCGGGGCGCCCCCGGGCTGTCCCGGGCGGTGATGCAGGATACGAGCAAGGCCCGTATGTGAGTGGCCGGAGTTGATCCCAGACGGTTGCTGGTGTCGCCGCGTGTCGCGACAAGCTGGTCAGGGCCCTTGTAGGGACCCGCGGGGCTATAGGGAGGGCCGGATAGCCCATGCCTAGAAGGTGTTCGGTAAAATGCTCGAACCCTTATTTCTCGTGATTTTACCGGAGAATAGCCCAGGTACAACAATAAGGTTGACCAGACATTATTCACAAAGGTATGTGATAAAGATATTCTGATTGTTTAGATCTATGTAGATGATATACTGTTTGGGCCAACCAAGCCATCTATGTGTGAAGAGTTTTTTGAATTGATGACTAACAAATTTGAAATGACCTCAATGGGAGAACTAAAATTTTTTCTTGGATTACAGGTCTGTCACTCTAAGGATGTGATGGCGGCATCATTTACCCTCTCCACATTTTTTGAAGCTCCGATGGATCATCATCATGTACCATCGTGTTCTCCACATTTCTTTAAGTCATGGCATGTAGTTTTTATATTTTATTTGAGTCTTATCATTATATTTTTTATTTTATTTGAGTCATGTCCCTAGGTCTTTGGCTTATTTCCCTATGTTTATGTGTCATTATGTGGTTTAATGTAACTTGACTGGAGAGGAGGACTGGGAAGAGTGCCCGGTTCGGCCTTCTTGGAGAGAAGACCAGTTCCGGAGGCTGAGACTAGGAGTGTGCACACTATCTGGTGTGGCATGCGAACTCATGTTCTGGTGCATAGTACAGCTTTATGTGCTTGCCATTGAGAGGCAGGAAGGGTCGGTGGCCATTGCGGTCTATGACCGTGTAGGCCCCACCCTCATAGGCGTCACAGATGATGTAGGGCCCTCGCCAATTCGGCTGAAGCTTGCCGCTGGAACGGCTTGCCATGACTTCTTTTTCCTTGATCATGACAAAGTCGCCTTGCTTGAAGGCTCACTGCCTAACGAGCTTGTCATAGGCTCATGCCATGTGTGCCAGATATATCTATAGGTGTTTGTAGGCTTCGAGCCATTTGCCTTCTAGATCGGCAAGCTCTTCTAGTCTTGTCTGGTATTCATTTTCATCAGGGCCGGCCAAGTCGATATGTACCGCTACGTGGTAGGATGCTAACTAGATTTCGACAGGGATGACGGCTTCTGCCCCGTAGACGAGGGAGAACGGCGAACATCCTGTGGGAGTTTTGTAGACTATCCGGTAGGCCCATAATGCATCGGAGACCTTTTCACCACAATCATGTCTCCGGTGGCTGATGATCTTAGCCAAGAGTTTGCAGAGAGTTTTGTTGAAGGCTTCGGCCAAGCCATTGGCTTGTGGGTTTTAGACTGAAGAGGTTCTCCAGTCGAAGTGAAACTTGGTCGCCAGCTGGTATATGGTCTTGTTCTTGAATGGCGTCCCGTTGTCAGAGACTATGCGACTGGGTGTACCGAAACGGTAGATGATGTTGTGTCAGACGAACCTGGCGATGACCTCGTCGGTGACTTCCTGTAGGGGAAGGGCTTCTGCCCAACGAGAGAAGTAGTTAGTGGCGGCAAGAATGTACTTGTGGCCTTGGGAAGACGGCGGGAAAGGCCTGGCGATGTCCATGTCCCATTCGGCGAATGGCCAGGTAGGGGCAGTGGGACGCAGTGGATTGGGAGGCCTTCTTGGCACTGGGCTGAAGGCTTGGCACTGATGGCATGTACAAGCATACTGGGCACAGTCTGCGTACATGGTAGGCCAATAAAAGCCTTTCAGTTTGATGTTGTGCTTCATTCTGTCACCAGCTTGATGGGCGCCGCATAGCCCAGCATGAACCTCGCGCATGATAGCTTGAGCCTCAGCTGGGGAGACGCATCTTAAGAGAGCAGACTTGCCCTTCTCATGGATGAGTCGGTACAAGAAGTCACCGATCAACTCATATGATGTTGCCTAGCGAAGTAATCGGACCCTTTGAGCTCGGTCAGAGGGGAGCCATCCCTTCTTGAATTTGGCGATGGGCTCGCGCCACTCTTCTTCTTTTGGAGGAGTGTCCTGGTCGAAGCCTTGGACCTCATAAACTGTAAGATCGGAGTCGCTTTCGAGTGAGCTGGGCATTAGCCTTTGATGCTTGATTGTGATGTCCACTTCACCCTCCGATGGTAGCTTGATGGCCGTGGCCAGTTTTGCCAGGGCATCAGCCTGGGCGTTGCCACTTCTGGGAACATGGTCTATTTTGAAGAAATAGAACTTCTGGGTTAGCCGGGTGACGGCAGAGTGGTACGGGACCAGCTCTGATTTCTGCACGTCATAGATGCCAAGCACCTGTCGGACTATCAGTTGGGAATCTCCATAGGCTTTGAGGCATTTGACGCCCATGTTTTGTGTTCGGATCGGCGCGATCCGGGGTCGTTTCGGGGGCCCGGAGGTGTTCCGCGGCTTTTCCCGCGTGTTTTTTCGATTCCCGACCCGGTTTCCCGGCAAATCCTTCGGCACGTCATTGCAGGCGAGCGTGGTCGTTCACCCTGGCGTGAGTGGTACCGTTGTGATCGGTGCGTTCCGAGGATCGCAGAAACGTGATTTTCTATTTTTTGATATTTTTTTGAATGCCTGGATTTTCTATAAATATCCTGTTTCTTTTCACGTTTCTTATTCTTATTCTTCCCTCTTCTTCTTCCTCCCACCGCGAGCGCCCTCTCCTCTCCTCCCTTCGACTGGCGATGACCGCGGTGAGCTCCCACCGACTGCAGATGGCACGGGATGACGGCGCGGCGGTGGCGGGGACGGTGTGGCGATCGAGGCGGCGTGAAGCTCGCGAGGTTTCGTGGAAGGAACAAGGATTTTCAAGGCGTTCTTCGCGATCTCCGCATCGATTCGGCGGAACATTTGCTCCATTGAGGTAGGGTGACGTTCCCTAACTCCCCGCGTTTTCTTTCCATGATTTCTAACCCGTCGTGAGACCGAGAGAGGTGTTTTTGAGCGGGTTAGGATAAAACCATGATTCGGGGAGTGATCCCAGTCTAGCGATTCACCATGTTTTTGGCCGATCCGAGACCGTAGAATCATACCTAAGGCTATTGGGAAGCTTCCCCATTGATTTTCCCCTCTCTCGTGGAGGTATGAGGGCGTGGTCAGTATTTTTGGGCTTAGTTCACCATTTCGTCGCCGGGATGATATAGCGGTCATCCCAGTAGTCATTATGATCATAACGCGCCCAGGTAGGTGCGTTATGCTCCGTGAGTTTTGGGTCTGATCTTCGTAGGTTTAACGGTCCCACGACTGACAGTTATGTTAGATATAACTCACCGGTGTTGGTGCGTTATGGGTTTCCGACTGTTGGTTTTTGACCGTTGGGGGTCCTGGTCACATAACGCGCCTAGGGAGGTCCGTTATGGCCTATGACGCCCCAGGGAAGGTGCGTTATGTATAACGCCCTTACCTTCTACTTAACGCACCGGAGGTGATCCGTTAAGCTCTATAACGCACCTAGAGGACTGCGTTATAGTCTGTTTTCACTCTGTGACATAACGCACCATGGCTGGTCCGTTATGTAAATAATGCCCCTAGAGGTGTGCGTTATGTTCCCTTTTGTGATTCGAGACTTGACGCACCTGTGTTGGTCCATTAAGTACTATAACGCCCCTGGGCAGGCGCGTTATAGTCTGTTTATCGCTGGGATTGATGGACAGGCAGGTTGGACCGTCTTTCTCCCACACGCGGTTGAGACTTAGCCGTGCACCCTTGAGCGGCCAATGATGGACCATTCATCGTCTGAGGCCTAGCCGATGGTTTCTTCCGTGCTGATTCGAGTCCCGGGTGAGCAGACCTCGATCCACGTGCTGACCCGTGGTCTGACTGGTGCTAGGCATCATGTAGGGACTAGGTGTGGGTCGTCGTGGGGGTCCTGAGATGTGGCGTCTTCGACTTACGTCACCATGCGTCGGTGTTGGTACGAGAGGCAGTCCCCTGTACTCCGTCTGGTTCAGACGTTGTTTTCCGTTGACTGGAGAGTCTACCTCCCAGCGACCATTTGAGTGTTGTATTGGACTCCAGTCGACCCGGTTGTGACCCAGTGGTCGACTTTCGGTCTCGTGAGTGTCTCGGACGCCCGTCAAGGGCAAACCCCTCATACTCTACATCGCCGCCATGGATGCTTCGTTAGGGGCTCTGTTGGCACAAGTCAACGAAGAAGGTAAAGAGCAGCCACTCTACTACCTTATCCGAAAACTGATCGGTGCTGAGTACCGCTACTCCCCTATGGAAAAAGTATGCTTGGCATTGATGTTTGCCGTCAAAAAACTACGGCATTACCTCCTGTCTCTTCGGGTTGAGCTTATATCCAAGCATGACCCCCTGAAGTTCCTCCTAAGGCAACCCGTTCTCTCAAGCCGACTGGGGAAATGGGCACTCCTACTCATAGAGTATGACATCACCTACGTCCAAAGAAAAGCAATCAAGGGACATGATGTGAAACCACTCCTTGGACCTAAATTGTAAGCAAACAACCGAGTCGGCGGACCCACTCTAGCGGACTCACTCGCGTAGCGCACACCCGGGTCCGTAGGTGGACCAGCGATGGGGGATGAGGGTCTGAAGTGGGACCTCACTGTTCCGGGGTTTGGCTAGCTTGAGGCTGAACCCCTAAGGGTCCGAGATGCCCAATTTCATGGGCGGCCAGCACGCCGAGGGCGTGGGTTGTAGGGTTGCTCTCTCAACTCTCTCTCCGCAATGGTCGCTCAATTTGAAAGAAAGTTGGAACAAGCACTCTCTCACTGCCGACGGTGCAACTAGAAGCAATACTAAGTTAAGCAGAATTAAACTAGCAAGGAGAGGATCCGAGGCTCACCTGATCAGCGTGAAAATGTCGATCTTGGCCGGAGACGAAGGCGAGTGGGGAGACGTGGGTATGCCCCCACACGTCGCGCTGATGTAGCTTCGGATGGTGCCCTATTGTTACATGAACTACACCTCACGCAGGAGGGTTGGACAAGGGGTGGGGATCTTAGATTTACATCAAAACCACCTCCGCACAGGGAGGGGCGCTAAGCTGGCCAGGCGGGGAGGGGAGATTAGCTAAGTCAGTGTCGGAAGGGCACCTCTCTGGTTCTGTCCAGGTTTGGGACTACAAGACAGTGAGTCGTTGTTGATGCCGCCACGGGCTGTACTGGACTCGGAAGACATCGTGGCTAGTGCCGAGTCGTTGCTGACAGTCCCAGGTACGCTTGTAAATTTTTACGGACAGTTCCGACATCGTCACCGGTCGGGGTGGACTCTGGATCAGGTTCCCTGCTCTCTAGTTCGCACTGATCCTAGGGAGTAACAGCAGATGGATGAAGTCGCCACGGCCACTCCCGAAGTCCAATCATGGCGGGACTAAGTCAAGGATGACCGTGGACAAATCCTCTTCCAGTAACAACCATAAAGAACACCAGACGAGGTCAGGGCAGAGAGAGGGAGCTCGTTGAGTGAAGGGGTGTCAGGTCAGGTCCTGAGTGACCTGTTCTGCGCACCTGGGGGAGAAAAATTGGTAGATGCTCCTCCGGATGCCGAACGGGATGTCACCTTTTGCTGATGGAAGCCGATTGGTTGTAGAAGACCTCGGTCGAACGGCGCCTTTAGCAGTGGAGGGGTGCGACTATGGGAGCTCCAAGAAGTCGCCTCAGGTCACCCATTGGTCAGGATCTGTGCAGTCGAGGGAGATCGGACCTCCCAGATAGCTGGGAAGTCGAATGCTAGAGAGACCACCACAGAGACAAAGTGATGGGGACATCACCCATGGATCCCTCTGGCTCGGCACCTCTCTCCCTCCCGGAGAGGGGTAGGATGCGGCACTCTCTCTCCTCTTGAATGTTCATCTTCTTCCTCCCTCTCTTCCCCTTCAGATCTAACCCTAAATCCTCCATATTTCTAAGTGATCTCCCCCTCCCCTTCAACCTCTGTATGCTGTGATCGATCACCGCCATCGTCGCCGCCGCTCGTGCTGCCATCAAGCCACTACAAGCCAAGAGGTTCCTACTACCCCGAAATTCTGAGTCCCAAAATAGCAAGTTGAAGAAAAAGTCGGATCTCCCAACTCCCTGATCTGATGAAGCTGAGATTTTGAGGGATGCTTCCACTGTCTGTTAGCTTTCCATCAGCATAGGTTTTGCCCCATTCTGATCCCGTTTGATATTTTTCCCGTAATTTCCATGCCACCCCTATCAGCCTGTCCAACAGCAGATCTGTGGGATAGATCTTGGTAGATGAATTTTCTCACCCCCCAAATGTTGTCATAACCCTACAAAAGACCTATGTGCGTGTTCCTCTCCCTCCCCTATATCCACCATAAAAATTCCAGGTCCTAATTCATTCATTTGATTCTCGGTCAAAGCTCATAACCAGGAAGGTTCCAGTCTGCCCTATGGGTTTTGAGTTTCAGGATAGAACCATCACCCAGTTTGCAGAGCCTGTCATTTCAGTTCAGACCGTTGGATGGTTCTGGAATTCCAATATGTCAAAGCTCTTCGAGTTCTCTTCGAAACGGCGCTAATCTCTTCTCGATCCGACATCGTGGCTGGGCGTACTGGCCATTCTCGTCAGAGTGCACAGATCCAGCCTGAAGCAGAGCTGCGAGACAGCCTTGGGAATTAATTCCCAAGACATCACCCGCCTCCTCTCCGGTGACCGCTGCTCCCGGGAATCGACCCGGGGCACTCCAGGAATGCTCCCGCCCGTCGCTGCAACCAGGACCCACCCCGAACGTCACCGTACCAGTAGTGAGTCCTACGTGCTGTCCTGCGGGCCCCAGTGAACAGTGCTGAACCAGTTGACCGCGTCCACCCGAGCGCCACCGACTGCTGCCCGCCAACCTGAGATTAGTGCTCCCGGACCCCACATGTCGCCTATTACCTCCCTGCGTGGAGTGGTCTGTAAAATGAATGCTGTAATTTAATATTCACTGCTGTACTAGGAGTCACAGATCTCGGCCGGGAAGTCTTCCCCATGCCCCGAGCATGGAGGTACACCCACCCTCTCTGTTTGTCGCTTTGCTAGCTAGTATATACTCTAGAAGCCGTTGCATGTGAGTAGGTTACTTTCCTAGCCTTATCTTATTACGTCACCGCTGTGAGTTGAGAGAGCGTGACCTGTCCCGTGACTCGTTCCGAGCACGAGAGTAAGCTGACCACCCGAGACTCAAAGCCGATTTCTCAACCATGCCGATCGACACGTTTCCCTCGCTGGGGACGACTGTGAGCGAGTACTTCTATTTGGGACACGTTCGCCTCTTCAGGAACCCGGTTAGGTGTCGAGTCTTGTGTGTCATTACTGGTCGCGTCGTCCAAAGAGTCGCGTCGTCACTTAGAGTCTCAGTTTTGAGTCGAGTCCCATAGTCATCCCGCATCCGAAAACTAGCTAGAGACCTTGCTCAAGGTGATAAGTCAGTGTGTGCACACGTGGTCAGAGACTTGGACTGACGCTGATGAGCGTTACTCTGATTAGTTACTCGGTGCGGTACTGTTGTGTCACTCGCTTGTCACGAGCTTGACTGCGAGGTGCTTGAGACGCAGTGTAAGACGTCCCTCTGGAGAGGCGCCAGCTCTACTGGGGATTGCAAGGCAGCCTCTTGTTCGGCTTGCTTCTTGAGCCACCTCTTGAGATTCTTCCTTCTATTCCTCTTCTGTTTCTTGGCGATGGCCATCTCCAGGGGAGTAGGAGGAGGAGGCACTGGAACTAGGGTTGACGGATCCCCGCAGGGATATCATCGAGTCGATGGGTTTGCAGGGCGAGGTCGGCGACTCCTCTTTGCCCGGATCTTGATCCAGACACCTTCTAATTGTTGTAGTTGGAAAGTAGCATCGATCGCCTGCTCGATAACTTTGAGTGGTAGTTCCTGGTAAGCGGGAATGTTGGGACTGGCATCTGAAGACGTAGACGCGGCTTGTTGCCTCTGCCGCGATTGGGTGGGAGTTTACCGGGAATCGGTTGACTCGTGCTAGCGTCCGAAGACATGTGCGCTGTTTGATACCTTAGTCGTGGTGGTTGGGAAGGTTTTCCCTGTTGAACTGGTGTATTGGGGCTAGTGTCCGAAGACATGTGCGTGGTTTGATGCCTTAGCCACGGTGGCGGGGAAGGTTTTCCCTATTGAACTCGTGTACTAGGGCTGGTGTCCGAAGACATGTGCATGATTTGATGCCTTAGCCGTGGTGGCTGGGAAGGTTTTCCCTGTTGAACTGGTGTACTGGGACTGTTGTCCGAAGACATGTGCGTGGTTTGATGCCTTAGTCGCAGTGGCTGGGATTTCTACTGAGGAGGGGCCTGAGGAGCATGACTAACATCTTGCTTCATGATCGGACCCCTGTGGTCTGGCTGAGAATAGGGTCAGATGACACCTAATGACGTCTGGGGGCCTTGTTGCCCTTGGTAGCTATCTTGATCTCGTCCGTCGGATGGCCTTTGTGATGGCAGACCCGACCTGTGAGCTGTAGGGAGGACCAAGTTCAGTCGAGCCGCGGTCTCGCCCAACTTTTGCTTTCCTTTCCTATCCTCGATCGTAGGAGCCAGAAGTGGAATAGGGGGAAGGCAAGGAGAGCTCGGGGAGCTCCTAGTAGCCTCGCCCACCAGGATGTCCTCTTGATCGAGAAGGACTCAAAGGAGTCTTGCAGTGTCTTCCCTGGAAAAGGGCAGAGACTCTAGCTCCTGCCAGGGTCACCATTGTGCGGCTGGAGTGGTAGGGGCTGGCTGACCAGCCTATGGTGCTGGAGCCTTGGGAGAGGCCCGGGGAGCAGGAGAGTGGATGACGTTGGTCGAGAAGGTACTTGGTCCCGCCTCTCGACTGGCATCCTGCTCCCTGCATCTCCATTGTCGTTCGAGAGCCTCCCGATTATCGGTCTGAAACTCGAGCCATTCTGGAGTATGCTGGTAAGGCGACCCGTGCCCATTTTCCTGGGGAGGATCGGGCTGCTCTGGTGCATTTCTGGCAGTGCTCAGGGTTTCTTTGGCAGCTTGCCGCAATCGAACAAGTGCCATGGAATTTTCTTTGGCGTCGATCTGCCCCCACCAGATCTGTTCCTCGATGAGGTATTGAACTTCCTCACAGCACTCGATCGCGTGGCAGATTCGTGCATGAAAGGGACAATACTGAGGGTGGTTAAAGTCCCATTGAGTGTAGCCTGTTGGTGGATTGCAGGGCAAGATTTGCGCCTGCTCAACGAGGACGTCGAAAAGTCACTGGGTTCTTTCCCTGGGGAAGGAGAGGGGCCTGCGATCATGCCAGGGCCTCCACCCTGGGTACCAGATCGAACGCTGGGTGCGCTCGGTGTGACGGCGGCTATCAAGTTGCTCTTCAAATTGTGGATGTGCTTGCGAATTAGGTCCGAGAGATCATCGTCCATTGCTGCCCTCTTGTGTCACATCACAAATCGATGCTGAGGGAAACTCTATGGCGATTATGAGACTGTGAGAACCTGTAAAAGAAACTCTGAGCATCACCAGAAGTGCACCAGAGCAACCAGACCCTCCTCAAGCAAATGGACACGGGTTGCCTTATCAACACACCCCAGAATGGCTCAAGTTTCGAATTGATAATCGAGAAGCTCTCGAGCGATTGCAAAGGCGCAGGGAATAGGATGCCAGTCAGGAGGCTGAGCTGAGTGACTTATCGGTCAATGTCATCCATCCCCCCGCCACCCCAGCTCCTCTAGACACCCAGACATCGACAACTAGCAGGCCAGCCCCTACCACTTTGGACGTGCAATGGCGGCCCTGGAAAGAGCTGGAGTCTCTTCCATTCTCCAAGTAGGATACCGCCAGGCTACTTCGAGTCCTTCTCGGCCAAGAGGATGTCCTGGTGGGCAAGACGATGATGGGCATCCCAAGTTCCTCTCACTCTCCTCCTGCCTTACCTCCGTCTCCGATATCAGGGGATAGGAAGGGGAAGCAAAAGTAGGGTGAGGTTCCAGCCCGATTGTGTCGTATCTCTTCAGTCGACGAGCCATTGGGTCCTCTTCGCATGCCCTACAACCCAGTCTAGATTACATAGATGACATCTCCAGAGCCTTCGGTGAATCTGGCTCACAAGTCAAGCCTACCATCACAAGGCCCACTCGACACGCTAAGTCAGGGCAACTACGCAGAGCGATAATACCCTGCAATGTCTTCAGCTGTCGCCAGACCCTGCTCCCAGCCAGATCACAAAGGTAAGGATAAGGAGCAAGACGCCAAACATGTCTCCCAGTCTGCATCTCAACAAGAGACTCTGCCACCTTGGGTAAGGCACCAAACCATGCATACGTCTTCGGACGCCAGCTTACCACAGACCTCCTTCGCCACCACAGGTAAGGCATCAAATCGTGCACAGCTCTTCGGACCCCAGTCTCAGCATTCCAGCAGACCAGGAGCTACCACCCGAGGTCATCGAGTAGGCAATCAACGCCACCTTCCAAATACAACAACCGGAAGGTGCCTGGATTGAAATCTGGGCAAGGAAAAGCCATCAACATCACTTTTCCAAGGCGTTAGCTCGGGGATATCCTCACGGGGATCTATCAACTCCAGCTCTAGGACCTCTCCCTCCTAGTCCCCTAGAGGCAGCCATCGCCAAGAAACAGGAGAAGCATAGGAGGAAGAACCTCAAAAGATGGCTCAAGAAACAAGCTGAGCAGGCAACTGCCTTACAATCGCCAGTCGAGCCAATGCCTCTCCAAAGGCTCTAGCGGCTCATTGACAACCTGGAGAAATATATCCCTCCTCATCCTACCAAAGTAGTCACACTTAATAGTTATATCCCCTGAGAAGAAATGTAGAAGCGAGCTCGCCTCAGAAGCTGGGTCTAAGACATGATCCAAAAGATGAAGAATGGCTAAAGGCTCCTCATCCCAGAAGAGCTCTCCTTATTCTATAAGGACAAGGAGATCACAATAGAGTAGCTGGAAGAAATGCTTCGGGGTTGCACTTGCAATATGATGGCCATTCCACCCCCTGATAACATCAACACTTGTCGGCAAGGTGAGCTAGTGGCCTCCCGAACCAGATAAAGGACCTCCTCATCCTACCAAAGCAGTCCCACTCGATAGTTATGTTCCCTGGGAAGAAATGCAGAAGCGAGCTCGCCTCAGAAGCTGGGTCCAAGACATGATCCAGAAGATGAAGAATGGCTAAAGGCTCCTCATCCCAGAAGAGCTCTCCTTATTCTATAAGGACAAGGAGATCACAACAGAGCAGCTGGAAGAAATGCTTCGGGGTTGCGCTTGCAATATGGTGGCCATTACACCCCCTGATAACATCAACACTTGTTGGCAAGGTGAGCCAGTGGCCTCCCGAACCAGATAAAGGGCTATCGCCCTGCTTCGGCTACAGCCAGCCCCGAAACACATAGGCCGCGGCCAAGGTCGTGGCCGAGGACGCGGTAGAGGGCGTGGGAGTATTACCGACCTACCTCTCCACTCGTCCACCTTCGACCTGGAGTGAATTATCCTCTTTCGAGGAGAGGAATCTGCCCCCATTCCGGAGGTGGAAATTTGGAAGGGGCCCAGCATTTTCGATCCTTTCAGCATGGAGGAGATCGATGCCAGCATCCCAGTCCCTGCATCAGCCCCGCCCTCTTCTTCAGAATAGGCAGGACAATCTGGTAAGAACGAGCCACCTCACCAGCCACTCCCAGAAGAGCCGTCATTGGTGCTCCTGTTCCAGGAATCCACGGGTAATCAGAGTCAGCCTGATCCCAGTGGCAAAGGCAAGGCAGTGCAACTCCCTGACAGGAGCAGCGCGGTGACCCACCGAAAGATCAGCCCGATATACTACCATCATTGGAGGAGGCTCGAGCTCGGGCTGACTGAAAAGTCCTCCACTAGATGAAGCGGTTTCCCGCCAGCATCACAATCTAGGAAGCCATCGCTTGGAGAAAGAGTTAAGAGAAGCTCTTATTAAGGTACTCCAAGAACCAAAAGCCTATGAAGCATATACAACAGAAATGAATGCCGCCACATATGAAGTAGGGCTGTCAATGGGCCGAGCCCGGGCCGGGCTTAGGTCGGCTCGGCCCGGGCCCAACTTATCACTGTTAAAGCCCAAGCCTGGCCTGGGCCCCAGTTATGTCAGACCGGGCCGAACCGGACCTGAGACTATTAAAAAATTGTAAAGCCTGACTAAAGCCCAGCCCGGCCCGACAACTTGAAATGATAAATAACAACAAATCAATAATTATCTTGAAATGATAAATAACAATAAATCAATCAATAATTACCTTGAACCCGGACTCCATACTCCCCTGGCACCAAGGATGCTCTTCTGAGGCCGTGGATGCTCCCCTGAGACTGTATGTGCTCCTCTAAAGGGTTGACATATGCTTTGCCCTGAACCCTGGTGATGCATGCTCCCCTATAACATCAAATGCTCTCCTGAGGCATTGGATGTTTGCCGGAGAGAGCATGTGCTTCGCCAAAGGGTTGACATCAAATGGCCTTGAACCCTTGACTGCATGCTCCCCTTTCACCATAGATGCTCTCCTGAGGCTGCGGATGCTCCCCTGAGACTGGATGTGCTCCCCTAAAGAGTTGACATATGCTTTGTCTTGAACCATTGGTCATGCATGCTCCCTTGAGACATCAAATGCTTTCCTGGGGCTGCGGATGGTGCCCGGAGACTACATGTGCTCCGCCAAATGGTTGACATCAAATTACCTTGAACCCGGACTGTATTCTCCCAAGTCACCAAGGATGCTCTTCTGAGGCCGTGGATGCTCCCCTGAGACTGTATGTGTTCTCCTAAAGGGTTGACATATGCTTTCCCCTGAACCCTGGTCATGCATGCTCTCCTGAGACATCAAATGCTCTCTTGAGGCCGTGGATGCTCGCTGGAGACTGCATGTGCTTCGTCAAAGAGTTGACATCAAATTGCCTTGAACCCTTGACTGCATGTTCCCCTTTCACCATGGATGCTCTCCCGAGGTCGCAGATGCTCCCCTGAGACTGCATGTGCTCCCCTAAAGGGTTGATATATGCTTTGCCCTGAACCCCTGGTCATGCATGCTCCCCTGAGACATCAAATACTTTCCTGGGGCTACGGATGGTCCCCGAAGACTGCATGTGCTCCCCCAAATGGTTGACATCAACTTACCTTGAACCCGAATTGCATGCTCCCCAGTCACCAAGGATGCTCTCCTGAGGCTGTGAATGCTCCCCTGAGATTGCATGTGCTACCGTAAAGGGTTGACATATGCTCATACAAGCTCGTCAAAAGAACAGGCTGGGCCGGCCCGAGGGCTGAACTCAAAGCCCGAGCCCGACTCGTGGGTCTAGTTGGGCCATGCTTTTTGGCCCAACTAAGGGCCCACGGGTCAGAACAGGGCTTGCGGCCGAGCCTAAAATCGGGCCAAGCATGCTGGCCTGTTGGGCCGGCCCGGCCCATTAACAGCCCTATGCCTGACCCATGGGCAATTTCTAATCTCATAGTCCCTCGCCTCAATCGCGAGCCGCTACTCCCTTCGGACCATCTCCTCCACACGATGAGAAGGTTCCATCTTCTTCTTCCTTCTTCTTCTTCTTCCTCCCATGACCGTGACCATGGCCCCCTCTTCCTCTCTCTCATCCATTCGATCGCGGTGAGCTCCGTTCTGGCTGCAGACGGCGGCGGGACGACGTGGGTGATAGTGAGGCGATCACATGGGCGTGCGACATGCGTGGGAAGCATGAAGGCTCGAGATTCTTAACGGCGTTCTTTGTGGATTAAGATCGGATCGGCGTGCCTTCCCTGCAGTTTGTAGGCCGAGGTGAGGCCGAGAGGGTGATATCATCCCGGGAAGGGAAAACCATGTCGCGGGGACAGTTCACCCGATCCGCTATTTTACACTGCAAATCCACGTTTTAAGGGCGTACAAGCATGCTAGGGAGCTTGGGGGTTGTTTTCCCTTCATTTCCCCCTCCGTGGGGCTTGTATGGGGCCGAAATGGGTGAAATCTGACAGGTTCACCATTTTCACGTCGGTAAGGGTTGTGCGGTCAAACCAGGGCCCGCACATCCCCATGTGCGGCCCTATGGGGACTGCACTTCGGCTCGGAGCACTGTGGGCTTGTGCGGTCTATCGTGGGACTGCACATCCCCTATGTGCGGCCCCATGTCAACCGCCCATCCCTCGAGATTTGACTGTTGTTTGTGACCATTGCACAGTGCACTAAGGCGTGCGGCTAGGGTCTGGCTGCATGACCCTTCGTGCGGCCGTGGGCTGGCCGCACGTCACTTGACACCGTTGGCTCGGCGCATAGTGAGGCATGCGCGGCCTGTTTTTGACAGCATGTCCCTTGTGCAGCCCAAGGCCAACTGCGCGTCTCGTAAGTTTCCGACCGTTGCCTGTTACCGTTACGCAGTGTTTTGGGGGTGAGTGGCCAGGGTTTAGCCGCATGTACCCATGAGCGGCCATGGGCTGGCCACTCATCTTCTGGTACCGTTGGCGTATGAGCGGCCCACGTGGGACCGCCCATGCCTTGGAACGGCGGGATCCTAGCCGCCCATCCCCTGAGCGGCTAGTGTCCGTCTATTCACGTTTCTCATCGTTGGGTCGATGGACAGCCAGGTTGGACCGTCTTTCTCCCACGTGCGGCTGAGACTTAGCCGCAGATCCTTGAGCGGCCAATGATGGATCGTTCATCGTCTGAGGCCTAGCCGGTGGTTTCATCCGTGCCGATTCGAGTCCTGGGTGAGCGGACCTCAATCCACGTGTTGACCCGTGGTCTGACTGATGCTAGGCATCATGTGAGGACCAGGTGTGGGGCACCGTGGGGGTCCCGGGATGTGGCGTCTTCGGCTTACGCCACCATGAGTCGGTATTGTACGAGGAGCGATCCTTGTACTCGTCTACCTCCGGAGTTGTTTTCCATGACTTGAGAGTCTGTACTTCCGATGACCCATCCACTAGTCATAGCTTCCACAGCACGTGTGTGTCGGCCCACTGGGAGCACTAGTGTAGCACACCCGAGAGAGACGGTGAGTAGGCTGGTTACCATAGGGCCCCCGCGTACTATCGAGTCTGGGTTGGTGGGGGAATTACCAGCTAGAGGATAAACCTAGGACATATGGTCTAAGTGTGCACACGAGACTGAGGGTTCAGACCCGCACTGACGAGCACGACGTCAGCTAGTCCTTATTCGTGGTACTTTGGTTACTGTGCGTGTCTGAGTCTCGCGCCCGGGACGTTGTAGCTAGACACTTGTGACGCGGTGTAAGACGTCAGGGGACGCATCCGGTTGTGAAACTCCCACGAAGGTGCAAGAGCACCGACTCACAAGAAATGTGAAGAACAAAGAGATTACTCACACACACACACAGATCTACGACGATCCATACACACACAAGCGTTTAAGATTACAAGAACACACAATTAAATCCCAACAAGAATGAAAGGAGAAAATAGGAAATGAAGACACAGATTCAAGCTCCCCCTTAGTGGATGAAGATGGTATTAGATGAAGTAAGCTCTCAGCTCGATCTCCTCTTGAAAGGGCTACAGATTGCTCTTGAGATCCTAACTCCTGGATGAAGAATTCTTCCACGGATCACTGTTCACGGAGCTACAGTGTCACCCTTCCTTCTCCTTTGATAGCCTCCCTTGTGCTTGCTTGATATGCTTAGGTTTTTTGACCCTTATGAGATTATTTATAGATCTTAGGTGTGGCGACCCGGATCCTGGATACCGAATATACCTAGTAGGATTACCAAGTACACCTGATACCACTTGGAACCCGCGAGGCCTCCCAAGAGCAGTAATGCTCTAAAGGGAAGAAAGATTGTCGTGTAGTACATTGAACTGATAGATATAACAGTAAGCAATAATATTTCATTAACAGGTTTGCTAAAGTAGCAATAATAAAATTACTTTTTTTTATTAACAGTTTAAGTTTCACAATTAACCCAAAGTCAAGTCCAAACGAAAGACAACAAGTCTAACAAGTGCACAGTCGACAGAAAAGAAAGACGTACCAGCGAGTTGGGGGAAGCCCGACGAAGGTACCAGCTGGCCACTACCGAACGAGCACCAGAAACCACACGGAAGCAGAACGAATGACGTCACTCCACTTGAAAAGTAGGGGTGAGCCTCGTGTCACTGGCTCAGTAGGGGTCAAGCGGATGCCCCACTGAAAAACACGTAGTAATACGCAACAACCAAAAACAGCAGGTGCAGTAAAGCGGGATACTACACTACAAGCGGGAGCCCTCGGAACTAGCTTAGGAACCGTTGAACGGGGCCACCTCTCCACCTCTGGCCGGTGGGCAGACACTCGCACGTCGCGAGGTGACAACTAGAGGAGGTCCACAAAAAGGCCGAAACGTGAAACACAAGTGCCGAAGTATCGACAGATAACACAAACTGTCGCCTGTACCTCGCAGCACCAAAGGCAGTACCGACAACCGCCGATAGACTCTGGGCAAGGCAACTAGACCTACCAGCGCAACGATCCCTAAGCCGGGTGACACGAAAGCAAGATCGTCACAGGTAGTAGGACAAGCCGCCAATAGGTTCCCACCTAAGCCAGAAGAAACGACACATTTAGCGAGAAGCGACTGACGAAGACCTGAGGGAATACTAAACACCCTCAGCATGCCTGGACGCACGGACCGAAGTAGGATAATACCTCGAGGCATCCAGAACAAATGTCTCAGGCTGGGCAGAACCATCGAGACACACAAGGCCACGTGTCAACCACTGGGTGACCCCGGGTTGACGGGAACTAGACCATAATCATCCAATAGTGGGGGAAGAGAACCCTACTACAAACAAGAAGACTCCTGGCTACCTTACAACATGGTCCTAACCCTCATAGGACATCAAACGACATCCACGGGTCAGCGGGCAGACCACATGGTCAAGCCAAGACATCCCGAAAACTGAAACATCGGTAAAACCCTCTCTGGGCATCGGCCATCCATCACTCGTCCACTAGGCAAGCCCAGCAGTCAAGGAAGAGATGCCACGAAAAGTCATCTTTCGGATAGGCCTTATTCAGGTCTCAGAAATCCACCCCGATCCAGATCTATCTATTCTTCTTTTTGACAGGCACAATATTGCCCAGCCAGGGGGTGTATTGATTTTCTTTGATAAAGCCTACGTCAATCAGCTTGTTGACTTCTTTACATATCTGGGTGATGAGCTCTGGCCTCATACGCTTTGGCGGCTGCTTCACTGGCTCCACCTTAGGATTTATAGCCAACTCATGTTGTGAAACTTCAGGGCTGAGTCTTGGCATTTCTTTGTAGCTCCAGGCAAAGTAATCCCAGAACTCTTGTAGAAGCTGGATGTATAATACCCACTCTTTTGAGGAGTGCTGGACACTAAGAAAAGTAGGCCGGGGGTCATCTTCACTCCCCAGGTTAACCTCTATTAATTCATCAACTCTGGCTTGACCTCCGTCTTCAATTTCTAGGAGTGCTGGTTGAAGATCAATGAAATCTTGTATATCATCATCGAGCTCCAGAACCTCGATGTCCTCATTATGCTACCCCAGATTCCTTTAGGAAATTGTAACTCGGGCCATGGCAGCGATGCCGGTTGCCCCTCTGGCAGATCCTCTTTAGCTTTACTTTTTTGTGGCCGATCATTAGCTTTATCAGGACGGGATTCATCGATCGTTAAGTTAGAAGCATGATATTTTAGCTCCTCCAGAAACAGGGATGGCCTTACTCTCTCAGCGACTTGAATCACCGCAACTTTGGCAGGGATCGCTTGTCCCTAGTGGCTATGTCTTCATCAGTAGAGATCATTTGACCAACCGTGACAGCAACCTCGTTGGTCAGCTTGGGGTATATGACCATTGCCAGAGGAGGGCTGCAGGAATAGTTGGCTGCTCCTTCTTCAATATCTTCGGCTTCATTGTTGTTAGCCGTGTCAAATTTGGCCTGTAAGGCCACTTCTTCGTAGCAGACCTATTCCCAACATCTATAGGGGGTGGCAACTTCTGGCCCTTGGTCCTGCAGTTGAAGAGCTTGACCTCATTCAGTTCTTGCTGGGCCTTCATCATATGTTGCCCTCAGCAAGCCTTCATCCATTGAGGGGAGGATAGAGATGGCGTCTACCTCATAACATGCACTATAGTAATATTCTTCCAGTCAGAATCCCAGTCCCGGCTGTTGGGATACATGCCTCAGCTCCTTGTCCAGATTGGTAGGATACCAAAACTTCTGGAAGGCTTCTTTCTTTTTAGGGGCTGTTTAGAGGGAACATGTTGTTTTATGAACAATTTTGCCACCCTCTCTGAGATGAAGGTCAATCCTTAGATGGGGACTGTGGGATTCTCCATATCTTCCGGGAGGCAACAATCAGCATCTTCCCATGCAGCGTGCTCTTCAGCTGTGTAAACCAGGCTATTGGGGCCTTCAGGCTAGGTTATATCCAGCATCTTGTTGGGCATAAATGTACAGTGGTCAAGGCTGGCTATCGACTTGGTGAGGCCTTCCGGGACTTTAATATGTCCATAATGCTTGTCAACCTTAGGTTCATTCATCCTGGGACAGATGGCGGAAGGTGCAATTCTGCCTATGTCTCCCGAGCAGGTAATGTGTGACACTGTCTGGGGGCTAACATAGCCTGGTGGTGGTGGCGAAAACCAGTCATCACCGAAATTTGACTTTGTTGACTTGGAGGAAGTCTTTGCCTTGGGGGTCTTCTGCGGCTACTCCATATAGAAGGGTGCATCCAACATATGCAGTGCCCAAAGCTTTCTGGAAACTACGCCAGAAGCCGGAGGTGAAACGTGGGTCACGATCTGACACTAGTGAAACTAGAATACCATGCAGTGGCACGATCTTTTCAATGTACAACTCGGCCAACTTCTGCACATTCCATGAAATCTTTATTGGCAATAATCTAGATGTCTTCGTCAATCTGTCAACAAGCAGCCAGATAGCATCAAAGCCTTGAGAAGTCCGAGGCCAACCCACAATAAAGTCAGTTGCAATATGATCCCATTTCCACATTGGAATTTCTAGCGGCTGGAGCAGTCCACCTGGTTTCTGATGTTTGGCCTTGACCTGCTGACAAATCAAGCAACGAGTAACAAAGGCTGCAACATCTTTCTTCATACCTGGCCACCAGAACTGCTACTTCAGATTTTGATACATCTTGGTGGTACCTGGGTGAATTACAAATCGGGATCCATGGGCTTCACTCAGTATTGCATTTCTCAACACGCTAACAGCTGGGATATATAATCTATCACGGAAACTAACGACCAGCTCGTCATCGAACTCGATGTCATGCATCATCACAACACGTGACAGATCAGGATCAGCTTGCTGAGCCTCTTTTATCTACTGATATAAAGCTAAAGTCATAGCCAAATTAGCACAAATAGCTGACCTCGAATCTGTAGGAAACTCTATGCTAATCGCCTCACTTGGAAGCTGTTCCCATAATTTTCATTCATGCATTAATAAATGACTGACCTGCACTCTCCTGCTCAGAGCATCAGCTACCACATTCATTTTACCTGACTGATAGGAGAGTGTGAAGTCATAGTCCTTCATGTATTCCAGCCAACGACGCTGTCGAAGATTCAAATCTTTCTGCAAGAAAATATATTGAAGACTCTGATGATCAGTCAAGATCTCAAACTACTCACCATATAGATAGTGTCTCCAAATTATCAATGCAAAGACAATGGCAGCAAGCTCCAAATCGTGCGTAGGATAATTTTCCCCATGCTTTGTAAGCTGTCGGGATGCATACGCAATAACCTTGCCATACTGCATCAGTACTGCACCCAGACCTACCAGAGAAGCATCTGTGCAGATCGTAAACCCTCCCGAACCTGACGGAAGCACTAGCACTGGAGGTGAAGTCAGAAGCCTTTTTAATTCAGTAAAGCTCTGCTCACACTGATCAGACCAGATGAAAGGAACATCTTTACGGGTCAACCTGGTCATTGGAGCTGCTATTTTTGCAAAGTCTTGAATGAAACGGTGATAATAGCCTGCCAAACCCAAAAAACTCCTGATCTCTGTAATAGATTTTGGTCTCTACCAGTCATGAACAGCCTTTATCTTTGCCGGGTCCACTACTACACCGTCACCAGAGATCACATGCCCGAGGAAGTGGACTTCCCGAAGCCAGAAGTCACATTTACTCAACTTGGCATACAATTCATGATCTCGGAGTGTCTGCAGGATAATTCTCAAATGATGTGCATGATCCTCTTCAGTGACAGAATATACCAGAATGTCGTCAACAAAGATCATCACAAACTGGTCCAGGTAAGGCCGGAAAATGCATTGCATCAAATCTATAAATGTTGCAGGCATATTGGTTAGCCCAATAGGCATAACCAAAAATTCATAATGACCATAGCGAGTACTGAAGGCAGTCTTCTCAATATCAGACTCCCTAATCCTCAGCTGGAAGTACCCTGATCGGAGGTCAATTCTGGAGAACACCTACAGTTTAACCCAGCCTTTCCCCCCTGAAAACTGCTTATTTATCATACGAGATCGGCCCATCACTTTGATCGACCAGTCCCAGTCGTCCAATGTGTATCGCTGACACCACCCACAGACCCCACCTTGCAGCTTCAGGAGTCGTCAATGGCGTTTGGGGTCTGCAACAGGTCGTAGGGCGCCCAGAGGGCGTCGAGGGGGCACGGCCGGCCGGCGTCGAGGCGTACCCACGGCTTCCCCTTGCCGCTCCAGTGCAGGAGGCTCACCGGCCCCGGGTGCAGCTCCCGGCACAGCCCCCGGAAGTTGTCCCCACCGAGGCCATGCTGGTTCCACCGGTGGTCCACGGCGGCGATCCTGCCAGCAAAGGCCAGCAGGAACGGCGGCAGCGAGCCCAGCTCGTAGATGCGCATCCGCTTCTGCAGCACCATCCACTCCTCTATCTGCTCCGTGTAGCCCCCCGCTCGCCACCGCTCCAGATCGACCACCATGACCCCCGTGTTGAAGTAGCAGGGCCGCCGGGGCCGCCCCAGCTGGAACGCCATGGACAGCGACGGGTTCGCCCAGAAGGTCGGGGTGAAGTAGGCCGTGAGGTTGGCGTTGCAGTACTCGGGCGCGGCGAGCACGGCGTCGCCCGGCAGCGGGGTGTTGCTCAGGGTGAGGATGTCGTCGACCAGGATGACGTCGGAGTCGAGGTAGACAACCCGGCGGGGGCATCCGGCGGGGAGGAGACGGGAGAGGTAGGAGCGGGCATAGTTGAGGGGGCGGTCGAGGGCGGCGCGGATGGAGGTGGAGATGAGCCCGGCGACGCGGGCGTGGTCGTCGAAGGGGTAGACGCGGTAGGAGAGGTAGGGGAACGTGGCGGCGACGGTGGCGTCGAGGTACGGGATGGCGGCGGAGGCGACGAAGTGGAACTGGACAGACTGCGGGCAGGCGGTGTGCTGGAGGACGGAGAGGATGGCGGCCATGGAGCCCCGGAGGTAAGCGACGTCGAGGGTCATGGCGACGTGGACGAGGGCGGCAGGAGAGCAGGCCGCGTGGGCCGAGGGCAGCAGGGGCGGCGGGCAGCTCGGCGAGTTGTAGAACTGGGGGGCCTCCCGGAACTTGAGGGCGGCGGCCGTGTGTCCATCTCCATCTCCATTGGCGGCGGCGGCGGCGGAGCAGAGGGTGAGCAGGGGGAAGAGGAGGAGCAGGAAGGCAGAAGAGAGCGGTGTGGTCGGCATTACAGAGAGAAAGAGAGAGAGAGAGAGAGAGAATGGTCGCTCTTTGTGATATTTTTCTTGGTTTTAAAGAGGAAGAGGAGAGAGAGAGGGGGGTTGAGGAGGAAGAGCAGAGCTGCGGTAGGAAGTCAAGGCATCCACACGGACACATCATTCCTCACGTTCTTTGTGCTGTGTAAGCCATCAGTTTCACTGTTGTATTTTCGGATTTCCTTTTCATAAACATCAATGTTAATAAAAATTATAGATTATTTATTTCTATACTTGTCTCGGCATTTTACAATTGTATCATTAAAAATATCGATAGTGCAAAAAAAGGACTGCAAAATAATCTTTTGTTCTTTTTGTTATATGTAAAGGATCACTTGATCTTTTTGCAACAATATCATTCCCACTATAAGGCATAGCCATTTTAAACGATGTGTATACAAATGTAAATGTAAGAGTGATAAATCTACATTTTTTAGTCTAGTAATAACTCAACATTAATTTTTTTATAAATGTATACTTTATATACTTCATTCATCATCATAAATCTCCCCACCCTTTGCATTGGGGTTTAAAGGGGTAACACCCAACAGGTGTGTTCGGTCACATGCTTTTCATGCTTATATTTATACTTGGGATTGATACTGCACACTCGATCTTCTAATTCCTATTTTATTTGTTGTCTTTGTTTCTTGCAAGGGTAATAAAAGAAGAACTCCTTCCATCGGTCGGCCGGTAGGAAAGGAAGGAAATCACTCACATCTCCTGCATCCTTTTGAGGTATTTATATTCGTGATCCCTCCTTTTATTCATTATTTACATATTTCGAGGCCCTCGCGTCTCTGGCGATCACACCCTCTATTAGCATTCTACGCTATGCATAATGTTTATATTGTTTTAAAAGTGGATTTTTAATCAGATCTACACTATTGACATTGGTGCTGCTCTAGGTGCGAGTTCAATGGTGAAATTAACCTCCCTTTCGGGTGATAGACTAGATAACTCAGAAGGGAAAACATCAAAAAACTGCCTAACTATGGGGATTTCGTTGATCTGGATTTCCTTAGACTCAGTAACTATTACAGAGGCAAGGAAAGCTTCACATCCTTGCGAAATGAGTTTACAAGCGTGAAGAGATGAAATAATGGCAGGGTGCTTTCGATATTTGATACCAAGAAAAGAAAATCATGGAAGACCAAGTTTCCAGAAGGAGACAATCCTACTACGGCAATTTATTTAGGTGTCGTGGTCAACAAGCCAATCCACTCCTAGGATGGCATCATACCCTTCCATGTCAAGGCATACTAAATTGGCGGGAAGTTTGTACCCTTCTATTGTAAATTCACTACTAGGGAAGTAGGTTTTCAGTTTAGTTCCCGACCCTAAAGGAGTAACTATAGTTAAACCCGAAGGCAAGGGAACAGGTGAAATAGGCAAGGCTTTTGTAAAGGAACGAATAGCATCGGTATCAAATAACACAAAAGAAGGATGGGAATGAATATGAATGGTACCTTCAATAAGCTCCCCTTCCTTTGTTGTTTCATCCTCTAATACGACATTCAATCTAGCCTGCCGCTTCCGTCAACCATTGCTTCTCATGGATGGTAGCTCCTTCATTAATGGACAGTCAGGCATACGATGCTCCCGACTTCCACAACGTAGGCATGTGCCTAACCTCTTCCAACATTCTTCAGCCGCGTGATCGAATTTATCATAAAACGAGCAAGCTGCCAGGACTTGCTTATCTTCTTCATCTTTGACCTTCTTATTCCGGCATTCATCCTTGTTGTTTCCATTCCAGGATCTCTTCTTGCTATCTCGAGAATTATAGGTGATGCTGAATTTTTCTTGCTTCTTACCTCACCGATCAGACTTTCGACTCGGCTCCTTCACTTTACCCTTAAGTTTATCGACCTTCTCCAAGGTCCATTCACATAGGTGTGCCCGTTGGACCATCTCCGCATAGGTCTGAATGTTCTGTGAGCCAAGTTACTGAATAAAAATAGGACGTAATCCGTCGATAAAGCAATTTACTTTCAAAAGGTCAGTGCTCACTAGATGCTGAGCATAGGGTACTAGGCAGGAAAACTATAACTCATATTCGGCCACTGACATCATGCCCGGACGAAGTGACGCTAATTTAGCTGCCTTCTTCTCCTACACATGCTCGGAGAAGTACTTGGCTCGAAAGAGAGTCAGAAATCCATCCCATGTGTGTGGTGCGTCTGCAGGCGGTGCCGGGACAGAGTATAACAAGGAAGCTCGGTAGAAGAAGGAAGCTTCTGTCTGGACAGGAGGAGACGAAGCCTGTGTCTTCTTCGTCTATCTCCTAGGTCTTCACCAAGTCTTCAAGGGAGACGGTGGATGCAGAGTAAAAAGGCTTTTCAGTCCCTTGCGTTCTTCTCAGCTGGAGGAAGGAGATCTTCAGTTCTGCACAATCTCCAGCAGCACCGGGAAGAAGATTTTCTTGCTCAACAAGCTTGACTATTCGGCTCTTCTTCCATGCATCTCACTCTTGCTCTCCCCATATCATGTATATATATATGAGTAGCAGGTTGAAGCATCTCTTACATTGTTCAGGTGAAGACTGCAACCATAATGTAAAGTCCACATTATTTTGATTGGACTTCTTGTCAAAGTTAACTTCTCACCTACCGCCCCAGCTGGTATGTGGGTATGTAGGGAACAAGGACTGCCACATTTCTAGCAAAGTAGAGGGAACTCTACTAAACATTTATCTCCTATCAGAAGAGTCCTTCTAGCGGCTCTTTTAAGTGAAACGGATCCTCCAAATCGGTTTGTGGATGTAGGAGAATAGGCGCTAGCGGTTCTAGATCCATTCTGGAAGAATCCAAATGTGTCGACACTTTTCAGGTAGGGTGTCAACACACCGCATGAGTAGCACGGACCTTATAGAGCAATGCACGGACTAGCACCGACTTCATCTTTCAGTAACTTGAATGTGCACAGACCTCATGGCAGACTTGTATGGACTTTGTCTTGCGCTCGCTAGAGTTTGCACCGACTTCATAGCAAGTGTGCACGGACTTTGTAGAAGATGTGCACGGACTTTGTCTTGTGCTCGCTAGAGTTTGCACCGACTTCATAGCAAGTGTGCACGGACTTTGTAGAAGATGTGCACTGACCTTGCTAGCATGGCTGCGAAAGTTGCACCGAGGTAGGACATGCACCGACTTCATGGCTAACGTGCATGGACCTTGTCTTGCGCTGGCTCGAGTGTGCACGGACCTTGTAGCAAATGTGCACGGACCTTGTCGTAGATGTGCACGGACCTTGCTATAGATGTGCACCGACCTGTCTTGCACTAGCTGATGTACATGGACCTTGTAGTGAATGTGCACGGACCTTGTCGTAGATGTGCACTGGCCTTGCTATAGATGTGCACCGACCTGTCTTGCGCTAGCTGATGTGCACAAACCTCGTAGATGCTGGCCGCTCGCGTGCTGCTTGTGCCGAAGTGTCGAGTCTTAGGCTCCACGTGTCGACACGTTGCCAGAGGTGTCGACACTTTTCCTGTGTGTTTTCCTTAACCCAAGCTCAACCCGAAGAGCTGGATGACCCTGTCTTTATGGCGTGTCGACACATCCATACACCAGGTCGACACTTCCATGTTCTTCTCCTACACTTGATCAAACTAGAAGTTAAGTGAAAATACTTTACCTAATACACAATAAATCATGGTTGATGATCATCAAAATCAGGAGACTTAACATTCTCCCCCTTTTTTATGGTGACAACCATGATTCATTAAGCACATGCATCCACACAATCATTCAAGGGCATTTCTAAAAAGTAAGCATTTCATTCACTGTGAAGGTCAGTTGCATTATATCATTCATGCAGAGTTAGACACAAATCAAAACAAAAACTTAAACAGTTCACTCACATTTCACAAAATGTTTGAAACATGCTAACTGACAATGCAACTAACTACATGCCCTGGAATCTACATAGAAAGTGCTCTTCTTTTCATGACCCTGTCCTCTTTTGTCCAGACGCGAGGTGGCCAGTTGAGGAGGGGGTACCGTCAATCGAGCTGGAGGTGATCGACGTGGATGATGCGCCAGCCACCACCGAGTCACGAGCTCCCGAGGGTACTTCCCGAGCTCGGGGCAAAGGCAAATGGGTAGTCCGGGAAGGGGCTTCCGAGCGGCGGGGGACCAAGCGCAAGGACCTCGTGGAGAAGATGCTGTAGGATTCTATGAAGGCTCAATCCGCTGAGAAGAAGCGAGCCAAGAAGGTCGGGGCCGCCTGCTCGGTCGAGGATGGTGGTTGCCCGGCTCTCCCCTCCACCGAGCTAGAAGGGGCCGAGCCTATTCGGCTAGCTCGCTCTTCCGCCGAGTGAGAGGGGGCCGATGAGGCCGCAACGGGGGCGGGCGATTCTCGGGGGGTGATTGTTGATGCTGGAGCATCGGGCGAAGCCGGAGGAGCGCAAGGTGGAGGCACCGGGGCCGAGCCGGTCGGGGTCGGAGGGTCACGAGGAGACGCGACTCCATCCCAGCAAGCCAAGGCAGGAGGGACGTGCCGGCGGGGCTCCCGAGGGGGTATCGCTCAAGGGGGGAGCCCCCATTTCGGTCGCTTCAGAGAGGACTGGCCCTCCTCCTGGCATCCGGGGGCCCATATACCAGAAATGCCATAACATAGCCTCGGGAGTGGTGCGAGGAGGAATTAGGCAGAAGCCTCTATTTGCGGTCCTCGAAATGATCATGGAGGGCGGTTTGTTGCTGGCCTAGATGGGGGCCGACATAGCCGACGCCTACACTAGGGCGAAGTCGGAGCGATCGAATCTTGCTTGGGCCGTCAGCACATCCGATCGGAAGATCGCTCGGCTCACTACCGATCTCGAGGGGCTTCAATAGGAGGTCACTTCACTCCAGGAACAGGTGAAGTCGAGCCAGGCGGAGGCCCGGGCATCAGCCGAGCGGCTGGCTCAGGCCCGTAGTTCACTCGAGTTGAAGAGTAGGCTCCTAGAGCAGGAGCGCACGACTAAGGTCGAGCGTGATGGGCAATGGGAGTCCGAGCGAGTGGAGCTCGAGGGCCGAGCCTAGGAGGCCGAGTGACTTTGGGCGAAGGTTGAGGCTGTGCTACTCGAGGCGGAGAAGAGGTCAGCCGAGCTTGCTGGTAGGGTGGAGTCGGCCGAGGTAGAGGCCCTCGAGTGGTACAAAAGCTCAGAGGACTACCAAGCCGATCTCCAAAAGGCTGCCTTTCCTTATTACCAATCGGGCTTCCGTCGAGGTGTCCGAAAGGGGTTCACCCAAGGCTATCACTGGGCCAGCTTTTGGGCAGAGGAGTAGGTGCCAGGGGCGGTCGTCTTCCCATCCGGGTAGCACTACGACTCGAATTCAGTGTCTTCCGAACCTTCTAGTTCAGCGTCAAGTGAGGAGGGAAGCCAGGGGGACTCTACCTCATCCAAGGGATCACCAACTTCGGCTACCTCGGGAGGGCACGCGATCGAGGAAGTTCCCACACCAGTGGGATCAGTGCCTGGGTCGGCTGTTGCTGAGGGTGTCAGGGGCGGATCGCCTGATGCCGAAGAGCCTTCGAGCCCCGACCCTCGGGACGGACCCGAGGCCTGATGTATCTTTGCTTTCTCCCCCTCCCCCCCCCCTTTTTTGTGTTTTGCTCTTTCCTTCGATGTAATTTTCGAAGAACATTTCCTTTTCTCCTTGGTGTAGTAATGGCGTCCCCAATTCTTGGTAGCGGTAGTCTGATATTTATATCGGGTTATCGGTACCCTGAACTCTGGGTCGTTACAGGTGGTATCAGAGCGGTGTTGGGGAATTGTAGCAGGAATTGAAATCCGCATTGGTCCAGAACAAGTCCCTTTGAGTCGTCTGTTGCTGGCTTAGGGTGTTTCTTGCGATTGCTGATGTGTTTTTCATTATCGTGTTTCCCTAGATTCAAGATGGCGCCTCGTAGGCGAAGAGTCCCAGTTCCTCGGGATGAGGCTAGTGCTTCACCTACTCCTACTGTACTAGTTCTTGCCCAGGCTGCACCTGTTCCTATTCCGCCTGCGGAGTTTCCCGGTGGTCGTGGACGAGCGCTGAAAGAATTTCTGCTGTTCCATCCACCGACGTTCGAGGGTCAATCAGACCTGGAGGCAGCGAGGGAGTGGTTGGATGCCACTGAATGCGTCTTCCAATGCATGGAGTGCACCAAGGATGAAAGGGTTATGTTGGCTTCTTATCAGCTTTATGGTACCGCACGCACGTGGTGGACCACGGAGTGGGAGGTTCCCTTCCGTTCTGGTCTGCTTCGACAGATCGCATGGGCGGAGTTTGTTGCTGCATTCGAACGTGCCTATACTCTACCCTGCCTAAAGTTAGCCAAGATGTACCAATTTTTAGAGCTGACATAGGGCGAGATGTCAGTGCTGCAATACTGAGACAAGTGCATTGAGTTGGGCCAGTATGTGCCCCATATTTTTGCTGATGAAATCGTGAGGACTCAGTAGTTTCTGCACAGACTAAAAGCAGAGTTGAGCCTACCGTTGTTCATAACCCGTGTAGTTGAGTTAGATTGTGCATACCAAGCCACCGTCGCACTAGAGTTAGAGTTGGCGAGGACCCGAGGACTTCCTCAGACTGGGATTGTTCAGCCA
Source organism: Amorphophallus titanum (assembly GCA_024336825.1). Lineage (NCBI taxonomy): Eukaryota > Viridiplantae > Streptophyta > Magnoliopsida > Alismatales > Araceae > Amorphophallus > Amorphophallus titanum. The sequence continues at coordinate 20,917,800 of JANBPO010002596.1, forward strand.
ATCGTACAGCATCAGTCGCCCTACCAGTCGTCTGTTCCAGGAGCTCTTCCCACTTTCTTTGCTACTAGTGGTACTTCTTTCCTACAATCTCAGGGCAAGGGATTCCAATTTAAGAAGTTTAACAAAAAGAAGTTCGATTAGTCAGCATTTTCTGATCTGAGTCAATAGTCCATTTCCCCTGTTCGACCGCATCAGGATTTTTCTCCTTCTCAGCCGAGGTTGTGTTCCAAGTGTGGTGGCAGTCATCTGGGTGTGCCATGTTCTCTGCCGATTGCCTGCTATCGCTACGATCAACTAGGGCACATCTCCTGAAATTATCCGTTGAGGCCGCAGACGGTGCAGTTCTCGCAGACTTCCCAGCCACAGTAGCCGCATCTTCGTCTTCCCTTGCCACCTCAACCTCAACCGTTCCACCCACCAGTTCCTGCTCCTTCCCAACAGTCGTCTGCAGTTAGCCGTCTGTCGAGAGCCAGGCTTACGCACATCACTCATGCGGAGGCATTGACGTCAAATCTAATTGAAGGTACGGTTTTGATTCATGGTCATTTAGCGCATGTTCTTTTCAATTCGGGTGTGACCCATTCTTTTATCTCCGAGGATTTTATTGCTTGTGTCAAAGAGCCGATGAATGAAGTTTCATGTCAGATGCTTGGGGAGTTGCCGTCTGACGATTACGTGTCCACTCCTCTGTGCCTGGAAAATTCTCCAATTCTAGTCAGTGGTCGGAAACTGCCAGCGAGACTTTACGCATTACAGTTGGCCGAGTACGACGCGATTCTAGGCATGGATTGGCTGGAACTTTAATTGATAATTTCAATTTTTAAAAGGTTAAATTATAATTTGAGAAAAATTTTCAAAAAAAATAATAACAAAAATCAATTTTTTATAAAAACTCACACACCCTCTCTCTCCTCTCACGATCTCTCGCTCTCTTCCTCTCGAATCTCTCTCTCTCCCTCACATGTTCTCTCTCCTCTCTCCCCCTTTCACTCGGTTCGCAGCCCATTTGGCCTCGGATCGATGCGTGGGAGGTACCAACGGGACGTGCTCGATGGGAGGATCGCGTCGAAACCCTTCATCCCTCAGATCGTGGATCATGGAGACGCGTGCGAGTGAAAGGATGGCGTGACCTCCGTCTCCTGATCTGCACTGATTCATGGTCTTCACTGCGCAAGAGGTAGCGGAACGGATTCCTTGTCTCGCCAGGAACCCGTTGATGCCACATGCATCGCCATCCGTCGCCATTTTCATCATTTTTTATGTAAAACTCTATTTTATGAAATTTTGGGCTAATTTTTCAATTTATGTTCCTCTCTCGATTTCTGGTCCAGACGGTCGCTGATCAAAGAAAGGGAGGTACCGTTGGATTGGTCGCGTCACAAGGATCGCGTTGACGCCCATCTTTCATCGATCTGCGGAGCGTAGAGCCAAGTCAGGCCACGAGGCACCACGTTGCCCTCTCACTGGATCGGCATCGAACCATCGTTTTCATCGCAATCCAGGTAGGGGGATGGACTCCTTGTCTCGTTAGGACACCGCCGGTACCACATGCGTCGTGGTCTGACGCCCTCTTCCTCATTTTTCGTGCATATTCCTGTTTAGTCTATTCTTAGACCATAATGCGTGAAATCATCTCCATGGGCATTGTCTTTTAATTCTAGTGTCATGCGTTGGTTTAAAATGTTGTCGTGGAATGGTATGGCATGGTAGGGTAGGTTAGATTTATTTTTCCCCACGTTCCCCGTCGATTTCGGCCGATCGGGAGGGGAGTTCGATTTTCAACTCCGGAACCTTGAAACCCAGACGATTTAACGCGCCTGCCCCAGTGCGTTATAGTCTTTTGGCGCACCTATGGAGGTGCGTTATTTCCCCTTGTGGCAGTTTCCATCAGGTCCGTTATAGTTGTTTAACGCCCCGGTATAGGTGTGTTATATCATGCATGAAACTGTGAGTTTACCATGGATTTTTGGATTTGGGTGCCTTTAATGTCCCTAGTCTGGTGCGTCATAGCCCCTATCTGTTGTGCTGGGCGTCTGTTGCCTTTAACGCTCCTGTCTCTATTCGTTATATCCCTGTAATGCCCCAGTTTAGGTGTGTTATATCCTGTGTTTAACTGTGGATTCTGATCGTTCTGGTGAGTATAACGGGCCATGGGAGGCGCGTTATGTTACTTCAACACCCGCCCTTGGTGCGTTATAGCCCTTATCGGTCGTGTTGTGTGCCTATTGACTTTAACGCCCCTTCCCCCGCACGTTATAGTCCTATAGCGCACCTGCCCTGGTGCGTTATAGTCCCTTTTGATTGTGGATTTCTATAAGTTCTGTTGATCATGGCGGTCCTGCCCCGGTCCGTTATAGTATGTAACGGGGTGGTCCTGATCCGTTATATACCTGGAGATTTCAAAAGCATGTTTATGTAATTTCTAATGCATTTCATGATTCATACATGCCATGTTTAAAGTATTTTGTACACTGTAGTATTATTTTACATCCCAAAAGAGTAGCTTTCTCTTTCCTTGTGATGGAACCAATCAGGGATAGATCTGGGCGGATCTACCTTTTACCAATTTTAGAACTTGCTGTTGGACTGGCCTTGAAACAAGAAAGGAAAGACATATAAGATAACGGAGACAAAAGATAGACACCCTGCGCAGAGGGGAAAGAGACGTGGCTAAGAGAGAACATAAATGGGAGATAACAAAAAGGACAAAGATAACACTGGGTGCCCTTAAACAGGGCTACAAGAAGACACCAAAACTAAGAACGTAGGTGAGCATGATAGTTGCATCGAGCACTTCTGGTCATCCTTTGGGAAAAATACATGTCATCACGCTCCCAGTCTTGAGAAGAGTCAAGGCCTCCAAAGTCACCGGGGTCCTCTTGGAGAACATTAGCAGCATGAGAAGACGACACTAGGCTAACAGGAGCCTTAGAACCCAGATTGGTAGCAGACCCGGAGGAAGGAACCAAGGAGTTTCGAGGGGCAGAGGGAGCAGCCAGCGCCAGGATGACGACTGGAGGCTGGGACGGAGCAATAGTAGGCCTATGAGTAACCAAAGAAGGTGGAGCCTGTGGAGCAGTGGGCTGCTGGAGAGGACCGACAGCTACAGCCAAGGGAGCACCCACTGTATCAACAGGAGCAGGCTGAGGAGCAGAAGAGCGGCGGCCAAAGAAGGGCAAGGCATTGACCTCGACTTTCAACGCACGCAAAGCAGCTAGGTGAGTTAGACGGGCGGCATCCTCCGCGGGGGGAGAAGCAATAGAAACATTAACATATAGCCAAGGAGCAGCTGCAAGATTAAGAGAAGGGGCAACAGCTTCGGTAGGTGGAATAGAAACATCGGGACCACATGTATTGCCATTTGCAGTAGTTGAGATGATGATGACAGGGTCCACAGCCGTAGTAGGAACATGCATAAGAGGAGGAGTCTTCTCAGCAGCAAGGCTAGAAGATGCCACAAAAGAAACCGATGCAGGCTCCCCCAAAGGAGCACAAAGGTCTTCAGGAGGAGCTTCCACGGATCCCTGGACGCCGTAGGGGGAACACCAGCGACATAAACACCAACCCCCTCGGGCACCACAGGTGCACCCATACCAAGCTCCCCCAAAGGCGGGTCGTCCACAGAAGGTGGAGCAGGCAGGCCACTACCAGGTGGGACCTTGATAGATGCCAAGTCCACAGCAGGAGCAGAGCCCCCCGAAGCAGCAATGTCTTCATGGGAGCAGCGAACTGGAGGCATGTCAAACGTGGGCCCAGGAAGAGCATCAAGATGCGTACAATCAAGACAGGCTTCTTGGGCACCAAGAGCCACAGCAGGGAAGGCATCTTGAAAGCAAAGGGTAACAATGGGTGGAACGTCCAGAGTGGAGGGGCCCGCAGGAGCATGAACTTCATTCACACCCACAGCAACATGATCAAGGGGGGCTCCATCATCAACAATATGGTCGACCAAATGTAGCTTGCCTTGAATGAGAGGGCCCGCAACAGCGTTAATTATAGGAGAATAAGAAGCAGGATGATCGGCCCCTTCAATAACAGCAGCAATAAAAGGAGACTTAAGAGCCACATTAACATGATCACCCGGGGAGCCCGATCATCCACCAGCAGCACCCTGATGATGGAGGGCTCCACCAACAGCAGGAGGAACGTCCTCATAAGACACCTCCAAAATAGCAGGTGTAGACGCCATAATCGCATCATTAACTAGGGTGATCAATGAAGGCACCGGTTGGGAAGGAGACACCAAAGGGCCAGTGGGAACGCCCTCAGCACCAGGAAGACAGACGGGCCTGGAAACGGCCCTCCACGCTTGAGCTATCGTGCGCGGTGGAGCACCACCACTAGAGGCTGGAGGCACACCGCCGAGAGCATCACGAGCAGGAGAACCTGGTGCACCAAGCTTTTTACACTTGCTGGAAATGTGGCCCAGACGAGAGCATGAAGAGCAGAACATTGGCAAGTGGGGGCAGACAACCAGTTGCTAGAAGCCATCCGAACCAATACCAATCCAAACATGAGCAGGGACCTTCTGGGACACATCCAAGAGGACGCAAACTCCAGCAGCATGAGAATGGGAAAGCGACGCCATATCAAAGTCAACCTGCAGAACCGTCCCAATGCTCCCTGCAATGGATTTAATCATGGGGTCCAAGAAGAAATTTGCAGGAAGATGGGGAAGCTCAATCCACACCGGGACAATGGGAGAGTCCACACCCGAAGAGAACTCCAATGACCATCGAAAGAACTTAAACAACCGGCCAAGGATTAGCATGGATCGTTTAGGAAGAATCTTAAAAAAGTCCTCCCAACAAAGAAATCTTAACAACAAGTGACGATTGTCCAAGGCACTAATAGCAAAATCCTTATGAAACTTAAACCTTTGGACAAGATGATTACGAATATCAGGAAATGGTGGCCGGCCATGTGGAGTGTATGCAACAATAGAGTGTTCAAAAGGCTTACAAGAAACACTAATCTCAGCCAATGAAAAGAAGGCAGTAGGGTCTCCATTGTCCGTATAGGCTGGAAGATGAACCTGAACCGGGATGGAAGGAGGTGCCAAACCATGTTGAACAGCTTGAGCAAAAGAATATGGGGCACCTAGGGTCATCGAAGCAGATGTAGCAGCAAGTGGGGGGGACCAAGGAACAACACCAACAATGGATAGAGAGGCTGTAGCAGCAGGTGCATCCTTGGAGGCAGGCGGATCCCCATACGAACACCAGGGACAGCAAGGGGAGGGGCCACCGATGCTGTAGCAGCCATGGACGCAGCCAACAAACCATGGTGACCAACACCAAAAGCCTGCATGGATGAAGCAGCACCAGGGAGAGGGGCCCTTGGAGCACCACCATTGATGGAAGGAGAGGCAAGCACATGTGGAGGGACCGGTAGGGCTAAAGGAGCACCAACAGGACAAGGAAGAAGAGGGTCCACGCCTATAGCATCCACGGGGAGGAGAGGGATGGAGGGGGGAGGGCGCGGCCCTCCCCTCACATTGGACATGCTTTCGGTGCTGGAAAAGGGTGTATTCATTGGCAAGAAAGCAATGCCAATGCAAGGAAAAGATTTATGCACTGATTCGAATATAAGGTCTGCAATGGCGATAATTTGGAGATATCAGCTAGGGTATAAAGCCTTGCATCGAAAAAGGGTGTATTCATTGGCAAGAAAGCAATGCCAATACAAGGAAAAGATTTATGCACCGATTCAGATGTAAGGTCCGCAATGGCGATAATGTGGAGATATCAGCTAGGGCATGAAGCCTTTTGCCAAAAAATGTACATTCGCAGGTGTGGGGATGATGCCAGCGCAAAGGAAACGATTTATGCACCAATGTGGATGTAAGGTCCGTCATGGTGATGCATGTAAAGTGGTAGCCCAATGGGACCGTGTGGGGTTCTCAAGGAGCCTTGGGATTAGTGTATACTGGGGAGGCTTTTACAATTGTGGGCTGACGGCCTCAGAATTGATTTGAGCTGGGTAGATATTTTGGAGAGCTCGGCCAGGGCAAAGTGCCACTAGACCAAGGTAGATTTCGGTCATTCTTCGAACATCGGCATGGCTGCATGGTACAGCTTTAGGTGTTTCCCATTGAGAGGGGAGAATTGCACTATCCCCTTGTGGTCAACCAGAACGTAGGCCGCACCTTCATAGACTCGGTGGACAACATACGGTCCAACCCAGTTTTCAACCAACTTCCCTTTGGGGTTGGAGGCTATTACTTCTCTTATTGTGACCATGACCAGGTCACCCTCCTTGAATTCTTGCTCCTTGACTAGCTTATCGAAAGCACGGGCCATGCGAGCTTGGTAGAGTTGGATGTTCTGTTGCGCCCGAAGGCACTTTCCTTTGAGCTCAACGAGCTCCTCCAATCTTCTTTCTATGTTTGTTTACTTGCCGCTAGCCAAACCGTGTTGAATAGCGACTCGCAGTGATGACACCTCCAGCTTTGTTGGCACCACTGCCTCTGACCCGTATACCAGGGAGAATGGTGAACAACTGGTTGGAGTTTTGTAGACTGTACGATATGCCCGTAGTACTTCGTACATTTTCTCCTCCAAGTCTCTCTTGCTAGAGCTGACGGTCTTGGCTAGCAGGGTGTAGAGGGTCTTATTGAATGCCTCTGCAAGTCTGTTGGCCTGCAGGTTGTAGGGGGATGATGTCCTCCAATCAATTTTATACTTGTCGGCTAGCCTGTGCACCTTCTAATTTTGATATGGATGTCGTTGTCAACTCACGCCAGGGTGAACGACCACGCTCGCCCGCAATGACGTGCCGAAGGATTTGCCGGGAAACCGGGTCGGAAATCAGAAAATCACGCGGGAAAAGCCGCGGAACACCTCCGGGCCCCCGAAACGACCCCGGATCGCGCCGATCCGAACATGAAAGATGTCCGGAATGAAATTCCAGACAGAACGGGGCCAGAAGCTCCGAGAAAATCGATCCGAGACCCGATAACAAGGATCCAGGAGGATCCAGGTCATCACACGCACCATCACTGTCACCCTACTGTAGCTCCACCACCGGACAGGGGAGCCCCCATAGGCCACCCCACCTGGTCCGGGTGGCCATGTCGTTAGCTTCTCCTAGCATTGTCATGGACAGGGAACCCCCCACGGGCCACCCCACCTGGTCTGGATGGCCAGCCCAGTGCCTCCCTGCATCTCCTTCATCACTGCACTGGGGTGCCCATGGGGGCCACCCCACCTAATCCAAGTGGCCTCGCCACGCCAACCTCCAGCTCCCCCCTCAGCTCACCTCCCTGTGTAACCTTGCCACCAGGCTAGGTTTCCCCCACGGGCCACCCCATCTGGTCTGGGCGACCTTGCCCCCACCAGCCCAACACCCCGCTGCACCTCCTTCGCCACCAGACTGGGATGCCCATGGGGGCCACCCCTCCTGGTCTGGGTGTCCCATGGTGCCGCACCTCTCTACATGAGCGTCACCATCAAACTAGGGTGCCCACAAGGGCCACTCCACTTGGTTCAGGCACCCATGCACTGAGCTCTCCCTTGCCCTCTTTGCCAACCTTCCAATCAGACCAAGTGGCCTCCATGGCACACCCCACTTGGTCTGGGTAATCATCACCCCCACCAACCCAGTTCTCTCTATCCTCTCATCCAATCGGACCAACTAGGGCCCATTAGTGGCTCCCCCGAACCAACTACCCCTTGCCAGCATCCCAACCAGACCAAGTGCCTCCCTTGAGCATATGAACCTGACCAGGTACCCCCTCTTGCTCAATTTTGGGCCTATAAATATCCCCTAAGGGCTCCAAAAAAAAAGAGAACAGAAGCAACATGCACACCCACAGAGGGCCCCCAATGGGTTCAAGGCGGTTCAGCGCCCCGTGAACAAGGTGATTTGGCTTGCTTTGGCTTTTAGCTTTAGTCTTCGCTTGCTTTGGCTTTTAGCTTTAGTCTTCGCTTGCTTTGGCTTTAGTCTTTGATACGCCATGATGGCACCTCGTTAAACGGTGCTTAAACAAGTCACAAGATCAGACGAGCACACAGGGACTCAATCTTTTGTCTCAAAGAACGTTCCTTACCCAAGAGTCACTTCTATCTCGAAGAACATGCCCTACCTAGAAGTTGCTTCTATCTTGAAGAATGCACCCCACGCAAAAGGCTACGGCCAGGACGCGATCACAGAGACGACCGTGTTCATCTGAGAATGCACCCTAAATGAAGACTGTGACCAAGCCCAAATTACTCTAGTCACAACAAAGTCATCACCAGGCTCTTTCGATCTTAACTAGGGTTGTCAATGGGCAGAGCCAGCTCGACAAGGCCGCGGGCCTAGCCTGCCGGGCCGCAAAGCCTTTTTCGGCCCGCGGGTCCTTAGGCGGAACTAAAAGTCCAACCAGACTAGCCCCACAGGTCGGGCTTGAGCTTTGAGTTCGGCCCGTGGGCCGGCCCAACCCGTTCTCTTTTTTTTGTCCCTTTAAATTTTAAAAACTGCTCCAGTTTTCCCTGATGACTTATCTAGGACTACCATTATTCTTGTCTCTGTGTGCGTAGCGACTCTTGGATTGCTTATGCCCAGAGCGTCATTTCCCGACGTTTCGATTTCTGTATATCTTGGTTTGACCTCATGGGTTGCCGTTCCTGTGGATATCGTTTGATGTCCTATGAGAGCTAAAGCCTATGTTATGAGGTAGCCCGGAGTCTTCTTGCTTGAGGTAGGATTCTCTATCCTATTGTAGAGTCGTCATTGTTTGGTTTTGGTCAACCCGGTATGACCCAGTGGTTGACTGGTGACCTTAAGCGTGTCTCGATGGTTCTGTCCAGTTCGAGACAATGTTCTGGATGTCGTAAGGTATCGTCTTACCTTGGTGTGTGTGTCTAGCTATGTTGAGGGTTCTCGGTGTTCCCTCAGGTCTCTGTGAGTTGTTTCTTACAGTATCGTTTACTCTGGCTTAGGATTAGATCGATTGGCGGCTTGTTCCACTGTGAGCGACAATCTTGACTCCGAGTCGTGAGACTCAAGGATCATTATAGTTTCAGGTCTAGTTGTCTTGTCCTGAGTCTGTCGGCAGTTTCCTGTGCTGTCACTGGTGCTTCATAGTACATGCGACAGTGCTTCCAAGCTTGTCTGTACTTTGACACTCACGTTTTAGAGTCTGTGTCTCGTAAACCTCCACTAGTTGTAGCCTTACGGCACGCATTTCAACGTGACGACCTTTTTGGCGGGGCACTTCTCGAGATACGATTTTTAAGCGAGTTTCGTGGGCTCTCGGCTCTTTACGGCAACATCCGCTGGGGGAGAATACTTGCTAGAGGCTTGGCTCTAGGAACGAGCCAGTGTGTGCACACGTGGTTCGGGGCTTGGACTGATGTTGACGGGTGCCCCCCTGTCTAGTCACTCGCGACGGTAGCTCTGTTCTAGTTCTGACAGTGTCTTGGTCTCAGTCGTGCTTCTTGGGCTGGCAGACGAGATGCGAGTAGGCGTAGCATAAGATGTAAGTGGACGCAGCTGGCTATTCTTCTAGTGAGGAGGTACTCCAGTCACGTGACATGTGACTTTCGTGTGACTCTTGTATTTCTCGAGAGTCATGACCTTTCTAGGTTAGACTTCTCGTGGTGTTGCCCAAGGTCAGTGTTGTGCCATGTGCATGACGTTCTAGTTATGTATGTGGTCGTGTCTAAGAGAGCATGCACACCAATCAAGTCGTGTATGCTTTCTGTCTGGTCTGTCTAGGTCTCTACTAGGCCTTTTGCATGTCTTTACAGCGTCAATGGATCCGTGACTCCTGACTTCGCCAGTTCCGAGTTCGCCCTTCTGTTGCTGTTAGGAGTAGCTTGGGAACCGAGGTTAGTTCGACAGCCGCGCTCATTTGGTATGGCTTTTTCCTTTTCTTTTAGCTTCCCTCTTCCTTGCTTGTTCCCTACTCCTGCTTCCTCATCTTTACAGCTTTCTTGTGTAGTTTTCCTGCTTTGCTACACCTGCTGTTTTCTGTTTCTGTGTTACTACGTGTTTTTCGGTGGGGATCCGCGTGACCCCCACTGAGCCAGTGACACGAGGCTCACCCCTACTTTTCAGGTGGGTGGCGTGTTCTGCTTCCGCGATTCCTGGTGGCGAGTTCGTAGTGGCCAGCTGTACCTGTGTCAGGCTTCCCCCGACTTCTGGGTACGTCTTTCTTTCTGTCAACTGTACTTGACTTTCTGTAGGACTGGACTCTGGTTGACAAACTCGCCAGTCCAAAGGAACGGAATGTCCAATGGAGGGCTCATAAGTCACGGAGAGTTGAGTGTATAATCGCCCTACCTCTTGGTAGACCACAAAGGAGTCGTCCAGTTCTCCCCCCTCAATGGAAAGCATATGAAGCTGTACCACACGGCGTAGTCAGCATTCCCTGAATGACCAGAACACCTTCTTCCTTGGTCTACTGGCATTCCGCCCTGATCAAGCTACCTTTTCCTTGGTCTAGCAGCACTCCACCCTGACCGAGCTACCCTTTTCCTTGGTCTAGCGGCACTCCACTTTGGCCAAGCCACCTTTTCCTTGGTCTAGTGGCATTTTGCCCTGATCAAGCTACCTTTTCCTTGGTCTAGTGGCACTCCACCCTAGCCGAGCTACCCATACCTTGGTCTAGTGGCATTTCGCCTTAGCTGAGCTACCCATACCTTGGCCTAGTGGCACTCTGCCCTGGCTGAGCTACCCATACCTTGGTCTAGTGGCACTCCGCCCTGGCCGAACTACCTTTCATCTTGGTCTAGTGGCATTCTGTCCTGATCAAGCTACCTTTTGCTTTGTCTAGTGGCACTCCGCCCTGGCTGAGCTACCCATACCTTAGTCTAGTGGCACTTCGCCCTGGCCGAGCTACCCATACCTTGGTCTAGTGGCACTCCGCCCTAGCCGAGCTACCCACACCTTGGTCTAGTGGCACTCCACCCTAGCTGAGCTACCTTTCCTTGGTCTAGCGGCACTCCGCCCTGGCCGAGCTACCTTTCCTTGGTCTAACGGCACTCTACCCTGGTCGAGCTATCCTTCTCCTTGGTCTAGTGGCATTCTGTCCTGACCAAGCTACCCTTTTTCTTGGTCTAGTGGCACTCCGCCCTGGCCGAGCTACCTTTTCCTTGGTCTAGTGGCATTCTGCCCTGATCAAGCTACCTTTTCCTTGGTCTAGTGGCACTGCGCTCTTGCCGAGCTACCCATACCTTGGTCTAGTGGCACTTCGCCCTGGCCGATCTACCCATACATTGGTCTAGTGGCACTCCTCCCTGGCCGAGCTACCCATACCTTGGTCTAGTGGAACTCCGCCCTGGCCAAGCTACCTTGCCTTGGTCTAGCAGCACTCCGCCCTGGCCGAGCTACCCTTCTCCTTGGTCTAGTGGCATTCCACCCTGACCAAGCTACCTTTTCCTTGGTCTAGCGACACTCTACCCTGACCGAGCTACCATTTTCCTTAGTCCAGTGGCACTCTGCCCTGATCAAGCTACCTTCTACCTTGGTCTAGTGGCACTCCGCCTTGATCGAGCTACCGACACCTTGGTCTAGTGGCACTCTGCCCTGATCAAACTACCTCCATCTTGGTTTAGTGGCACCTTGCCTTAACCAAGCTCTCATAAAATAAGCAACGTCGCCATTGCGGGCCTTACGCCTGAATCGGCAGAAACTCCTCCTTTGCATTAACATTACTTCTTGCTAACGAAAAAACCCACCTCGACATGAGACTCCGCGTCCTAGCCGACTTCTGTATAATGTCGCCACTACAGACCTTACGCCTGAGATGGCAAAGAATCTCTCCTTGCGTTGGCATTATTTCTTCGCCGACGAATAAGCCCCCTCTACATCGGCGCAAGGCCCTGTGCCCTAGCCAATAGTCATCTGCTACTATCGGCAGTCAGATACTACGGGTCGACATGCTGATCGTTTCCCCTCATATGCACAAAAAATTACATACAAAAACGCGAAGCGGCAAGGCATTCAAAGCATGGGAAGATGGACAGGCGCCAGCGCCATGCCAGTCGCCTGACCAATCGACATGCGAGATATCCTTAGGGAAAATCACTACCTTCCCAAACAACTACAGATATGGTGGTCCAATCACACAAAAGGTAGTAAGAAGTAGTCAATTCAGTATTCAATATTGACGTCATTGTAGACACAAGGGAAATTTTTACATGGCTACACCAAAGGAAAGAAAAAGAAAATTTGATACATCAGGTCTCAGGCCCATCACGAAGCTCGACAGACAAAGGATCCTCGGCCCCAGGCGACCTACCCCAGGCACCCTCGGTGATGGCCTGTCCAAACATCGACCCCACCGGTGTGGGAACTGTCTCGACTGCGTGCCCTCCTAAAGCTGTCGGAGTTGGCGGCCACTCAGACGAAATGGAGGCATCCCGACTTCCCCCTTCGCTCGACGTCAGGTACGAGGAGTCGGTAGTATGTAAGTCCAAATCGTAACGCTGCCCGGAAGAAAACTTGAGCTCCTCAAGCACCTGCTGCTGGGCCAGAGAGGTAGCCCGACAGAAGCCTTGAGAGAACCCCTTTCGCAGACCCCGACGATAGCCCGGCTCATAGTAAGAGAAAGTGGCCTTCTAGAGAGCTGTCTGGTAACCGTCCGAGCATTTGTATCGCTCGAGGGCCTCCACTCTAGCTAGCTCCGCCTTCCTCTCAAGCTCAGCCACCCTCCGCTCTGTCTCGGACAGTCTCCTCTCGACTTTGGCCCGCGCGCCCTCGGCTTCCACCCACTATCGCTCGGTGTCTCAGATTTGGCCCTTGAGCTCTTCACGCTCGACCTTCCACTACTCGGCGCGCTCGACTTAAACCTTGCGCTCTATCTCCAGGAGCCTATCCTTCAGCTCGACCATATAACGAGCCTGGGCCAACTGCTCGGCTGAGACCCGAGCCTCCCTTTGGCTCGACTGCACCTGCGCCCGAAGCAAGGTCACCTCTTGCTGGAGGTCTTCAAGGTCGAGAGTCAACCGTTTGACCTTCCGATCGGACGTGCTGTGGGCCCAAGATAAAGACTCTCTCTCTGATTCCACCCGGGCAAACAAGTCCACCATCTCGGCACCCAGCTAGGCTAGGATCAGGCCACCCTCCATAACTAGCTCGAGAAGTACGGAAGGGGAGCTACACCCAAGGCCACTTCGAACCGCTCCCGATGTCACGGAGTGGCAACTATGATATAGGGAGGCTCGAACAACGAAAGCACCAGCCACGGGAGGGAAGGTCCTCTCTGGGACAGCTGGGATGGGGCATCCTCCCTGAGTACTCCCACCTCTGGGGTCCCACCGACTAGCTCGGATCGGGCCGCCCCGCCCCGCACCTCTGCAGTTTCGGTCGACTGGGATTGGGTCGCCTCACCATGCGACCCCTCGGCCTCAATTAGTTAGGACCAGATCCTTTCGCCCTGAGCCCCCTCTACCTCATCTGGTGCCCCAGCACCGGTCGCCTCTACTTGGGACCCAGCTGCCTCGGCCACGACTTCTTCGGTGGCGACGGCCCCGTCTAACTCGACGGTCGGGAGAGCCAACGGAGCACCCCCCTCGATCGAACGGGGGGCATCCGCCCTCTTTGCCCGCTTCCACTCGGCGACCACTGCCCTCATCGAGGACCACAGTAGCTTTTCCTTGGAGTCCTTGCGCTTGGTCCCACGATGCTCGGAAGCACCTTCCCGGGTGACTCCTATCGGTACTTCTGAAGCAACATTAGGACCGCTGGGTCCATAGCTGCAGTGCTGGGGATGGCTTCTGGCACGTCCCCAGGTGCATTCTCAGGCAGAATATCAAACAAAGCTTCATCTTCTTCTTCTGCAATTACCACATTGGCGGTCAGAATAGTGGCTTCATCACTGCGTTGGTGGTAGACCAAAGGTCACTTTCCCTTAGCTGCTGCCAACAGTTCTTTTGCAGCTTCAGCTCTTCGAGTGTTTGGCCCTGGCCTCGCGGTGAATTGAGCCAACTCATGAGGGTCTTTAGGAAGCCCTCCATATCGGCCGAATACACCGGCCATATTGTAGGTGAAGACCTGCATCCTTTTCTTCTATCGATGGACCCTCCTTCTAGCTTGTTCCGAAAAGGTCAACCTTTCAAAGATAGAAATTCTTCTCTTTTCTTCCCGCCGAGGGATGATGTCATCAGCTCCGACTTCAAAGCCGTCTCTATAACCATTGTCGTCGACTGACGATGCCATCTTTCCTTCCTCTTCAACCTCTTCAACTGCCATTGGTGGGTAGTAGTCTTCTTCAGCTACAGCTGCGTGCATCAGCTGTTGTTGCCCAAGCGAGGGGTTGCCCAAACCCCGGAAGTAGTTCCTGACCATATTGGTCATTTCTTCTTGCCCCTGCTCCTGATGTAGGGCCGGGGATAGTTGTCGCCCTCCCACGGGAGGAACGTAAGCAAGTCAGGCTCGGCCGGTGAGTTGTTGAAATCTACGTCCCACAATGGGGATGTTAGCTTATTGAGCGCAGGCCCTGAAGCTACCATGGAGGGGAGGGTCCGCGACCGTCTCTTCTTTCTTCGGGGCCAGGCCCTTTTCCTTCCTTGCTTCCGCTCCGTCGCATATAGGGCGGCAGTGGACTGGTGTCTCTTATCGAACAGGCTAGACCTTCTTGGGAACCCACACCTACTTGAATTTCTTTGGCCTCGGGGCCAGCTTCTCTTGGCCATGGCGGCCAGCTTCTTCTCTTTCAGCCCTTCTCCCACAAGGGCCTGGTAAGAGTTGTGTACGGGGACGACGGGGATGACCGGGTCTGGGACTGCCCAGGCGTCGCGTCCGTTGAGGAAGACGCAGACTCCACTAACCAGCATTAATTTACTGGACTGGGACAGCGATCCGGTGACAACAGTAGTGCTTTTTTGGAAGCCCTTGCGCTGGCGTCCTCCAGACTTGTTGGCAAGACTGGGGCAGGCCCCAAGAACAGCGTGGTGCACCAGGCAGCTGACGACCAGGGTTGGACTCTTGGATGAGTCTGGGCAGCACCGGGCCTTCAGGGCCTTGACCTTCCCTGCAGTTTCCTCGGTAGGCTCCGAGGACTCCACCTCCAGCATGTCAACAAAGGCCAACCCCAAGAAGTTGGGGAAGTCAACAGCAGCAGGGAACGTCCCAAAGACAGTGGGCACCACCAGGTACCTGTGTTCAACATGGCCAGCAACTATCGCAGGGCCGAAGTTGACGCCAATCAAGCCAGCTGATGCCATCGTCCGCCTACAAGGACAAACAAACCAACGATCAGTAGCCTTTGGAAGGGCCTCGAGGCCTGCATTTCTCAGCAAAGAGATGAAAGGTGACACAAGTCCCACCGGGCGTGTCAGACTATTTCGATGGGATTTATTTGCTTATTTAAAATTATTGGGGGTTTATTTGTTTATTTCTGTCGATCGACCAATTAATCAACTAGTAATTAACTTTTCCCCCCACCGTGAGTGCCCATCTCCCCCTCTCTCTCTCGTTTGATCGCACGACGCGTCCCATCCGATAGCAGACG
Organism: Amorphophallus titanum; assembly: GCA_024336825.1. Classification (NCBI taxonomy): domain Eukaryota; kingdom Viridiplantae; phylum Streptophyta; class Magnoliopsida; order Alismatales; family Araceae; genus Amorphophallus; species Amorphophallus titanum. Next base: position 20,933,242 of record JANBPO010002596.1, read on the forward strand.
ACGCGGGGTGATAGTGGGGTGATGGTGAGGCAGTCGTGGCGGCGTAGAGCTCGTGGGATTTTGTGGAGGAACGAGGATTTCTAAAAGCGTTCTTCGTGATTTCGGTATCGATTCAGTAGAGCATTTGCTCCATTGAGGTAGTGTGACGATCCTTATGCTCTAGCATTACATTCTCGTGATTTCTAGCCCGTCGTGAGGCCAAGAGGGGCGTTTTTGAGCGGGTTAGGGTAAAATCATGCTTTGGGGAGTGATCGCCCGATCTAGGGATCCACTGTAGTTTTGGCTGATTCGAGGTCGTAGAATCATGCTAGGGACTATTGGGGAGCCTTCCCCTTGTTTTCCCCCTCTCCTATGGAGGTATGGGGATGTGGTCGGTATTTTTAGTTTGAATTCGCCGTTTCATCATCGGAGCGTTGTAGCGGTCGAACTAGAGACCGCCACAGGGCATAACGCACCCCGGGAGGTGTGTTATGCTTCGTTGGTTTTGAGCTTGGACTTTCGTGGGCATGATGGTCCCACGATAGATCGCCATGTCACTATGACGCCCCTAGGCTGGTCCATCACAGTGTTTTTGACCGTTGGAATTTGACCGTTGGGGGTCATTGTAGCCTGACGCACCAGTGTTGGTCCGTCAGGAAATGTGACGCTCCTGGGAAGGCACATTATGCCTTTCACCTAATGCACCTGTGCTGGTCTGTTAGGAATTGTAACGCCCCTAGGGGAGTGCATTACATCCAGTTCGGTCCCGTGACCTAACGCACCTGAGCTGGTCCGTTAGGTGACGTAACGCCCCTAGAGGAGCGCGTTACGTTCTTTATTTTGGCTCGTGCCCTGACGTGCTTGTCCCAGTCCGTCAGGTACTGTGACGCCCAAGGGTAGGCACGTCACAATAGTTTTTGCACCGAGTGCCCTGACGCACCATTGTCAGTTCGCCATGTTCTGTAACGCACCTGTGCAGGTGCATTATGGTCCGTTTTACATTGGGTTCCTGACGCACCTGAGGTGGTCCGTCAGATGACCGTGGTGCACCTGTGCTGGTCTGTTACCGCCTGTAGCGCACCAGTGTTGGTCTGTCAGGCTCTGGGCTGTTCTACGTGGTGCGTAGTCCCGTTTCTTTTCTGACTGTGGTCATCGTGCGATGGTGCTGGTACGTGGGACGGTCCCCGTACTCCGCCGGGTTCGGACGTTGTTTTCTGTGGCTCGAGAGTCTACTCCTTCAGAGACACTCCACTAGTCGTAGCCCGCCAGTATGCCTGTGCTAGTATCCACCTGGGAGTGGTGGGACGGCTACCCTGAGGACGATTTTTAGACTAGTTTTCATCGGGCCCCACATCGTCGGCCAGAGTCTGACTAAGGGGAAAACCAGTTAGAGGCCAGACTTAGGATGCATGGTCTGTGTGTGCACACTGTTGAACCTCTACTGTCTTGTTCCTACTGTTTTGATGATGTCATACAATAACTGTCAACTCTTTAATTGATCTACCATTTAATAACACTTGTTTTATGTGCTTAATCTTGGGTGATTTGCATTAAAAATCTAATCGTGTGTTCATTAGTGTGCATACTGTGTACTTGGTCTTTGCAATTGCTTCTATACTTGCTTACATTTTCAAGTCTCTTTTTTATTGCAAAGTCCGTGCATATTCATGGGCGTGTTCGACGGCAGGGAAATCGGGTTCTAGACCCACACGTACAGGGAAACAGTCAAATGCATATGCTGAGAGAATGAGCAAGTAGGAGAGATGGATACGGCATTGAGCATGACTATATTTCATTCATTCTATGCACAATGAGTAGATACATATACCATACGTTCTGGCACCGGCGCTGTTGCACGGCGCCATTCCCATTAGCTACAGGAAAGAAATACAGGGGACAAATATACAAATTACATACACCGGCATCGGCGTTATCGCACAGGCCCCATTTCATCGCCTGTGGAGAGGCTTATAGGGAGAGAGGAAGGAGAAGAAATGGTATAAGGGGGAATGGGCTCATATCATTGCCCTCGCCTTCTCACGTTCACATTAAATCACAGAGAAATAGGAGAATCGGCGGGAATGCGGTGGTTACCCACCTACAGAAACCAGAAGCCTCTTCTTCTCCGGCGCCGGAGGGGTCGTACGCGACAAAGGACGACGACGACGGTGGCGGAGGCACTCTCAGGGGGGAAGACGCTTGCTCGGCACGAAACCCTTAGAGTTTTTTTCTCTTAATTCCCCTCCCTTTTCTCTCTCGGTATTTTTTTTGTCTCTTCTTTCCTCGGATGAACGAGAGGCCTTATATAGGCTACAGTCCCCCCGGCGCCATGGAGGGGCGCGCCGGGGAAGACCCTTAGCGCGTCGGGAAGTCCCGTGCCATTTCAACGGCGTGCCGATAGATCGTGGCGCCGTTTCAAGGGCGTGCCAATGGATCGTGGCGCCGTTTCTGATCCATTCACTTGCCGAATGCCAGTCGATGAGTCCGGGAATGATTCTGGAAGTCACCGCTCATGATTCTTCATGCCACGACTCCGAAAAGGCCTTGGCAGGGTGTTGACGAAGCTCTTGGTTGGCCGTACGGCCTTGGTCCGAACTCCGTGTGTATTTGGTTCGAGCACACGGGTCTTCTGCTGACACGACCTTCGGCACGATGGCTTGTGCCTCTGGCTCGGCCTGACTCGTACTCAGAGCTCCCATGCAGGATGATATTCTGCCTAGATCGGTAGTCATTTGGCCTCTAACGGACCCACCTTCACAAGAAGCCGAACCCATGTCGGGTGTTCAGGTCCTTCTACTGCCAGGGCCTCCAGCTTCTGGTTGTGAAGAGCCGATAGCATTCTTCCTCCTCAGGAGAGTCTTCATTGGGGCGGGAAGTCGCCAAGCAAATCACCGTCCTTGGTCAGGCGGTGATGTAGGGTAGCGGTGTGACAAAGTCAACACCGGATCATTGGGCAGGCTTGGTTGCACTGTCGTTGGTAGCAGAGTCATGTTGGTTCTCCTGGGGTGAAGTTCTCGACATTCATTCCAAGTGGCTCGAAGCTCTGGCAACTTGAGAGGCCTCAGCGGTTTGCTTTTCTTTGGCTTGCGTACTCCCGTAGGCCGTGTCATTTACCTTTGCGGCTTGATCACCGTTCATCACATTTTGAGTGTCAATAAATGCCCCCCAGACGTGGGTGCTGCAAGTGAGACACGAACGTGACAGGACCGACGGATGAGCTTCGTCTGGATTGATCTCCTTTGATGACGACAGCTCAAAATGGCACTCAATTTCATCATCGGATGCTCGAATGACGCGACTGGGGATTTAAACGGCGCGGTTGAAATGGTGCGCCCTTAATCAGATTGCTGAAACGGCGTGGGATTAACCGACATGTCCCGTGGCCTTTGGAGGTTATTGATAGAAGAATTGAATACCAGCAAATCCCAACCAAAAAGGGAAATGCCAATAGGAATAACACTAAGAATTTCTTACACTACACGAACAACACAAGAGATGGCTGTTGAGCAACAACACTGAACAATCGACAAATCTGGACAATCAGATACAACAAGGAAAGAGTAGAATCAACTACTCCACCTAAAAGCACGGAGTACAGTGTGGATTACTACATAGGGCTGTCAACACTGCTGGTGACAAGCCACTGGGCCCACACAGAGAAGCAGACTTCTAAGGCAACTACAAACGACAAAACAGTCGAGCCACGTTAGCCTAGGATCTGCCCACGAATCCTGCTAATGTTCACCTCATCCATCATTTCATCACGTTATATCCCATTCCATCATGTCTCTACCTCAGTCAACTCGGCACGGTCGTGCACCCCGCATCGAGAAAAATAGAGGGGAAAGAGAAACGAGGGAGAAAGTAAAATGGGAGGAATGACAAGGATGGGAGAGAAGAAAACCACAATCACACAAACAACATTATCACACTGAACAATCAACAAATAACTAAATCACATAAAACTCAAACAATAGGAATAATTAAGACACGAATTAACTAACTGAAAAATAGAAAACACACCTTACAAAAGATAGGACGTCACTGCTCAGCACGGGGAAGTTGAGACGCTGGTGAGTCCTGCTAAGGTTGCGGCGGCACAGGTTGAAACTGAAGCTGCTGTGGCTGGACCGACAAAAAGAATTGCATCGGTATCAACTTGTACGGGCAGTTTCGAACAACATGGCCTGGCTGATCACAGCGGAAATAAACCACCGATGAAGAACATGGTCTGCCAGGGTGGCTACCACCGCACCTCGCACATGATCCCTACTGATGAATAGCAGATCCCTGACGCTGCTGAGAAGATAGAACTGACGATGAGACAGCACCGATAGAAGACTGTTGAGCACGCCGTTCCTTACGTTCCTTTGACTTGCTCCTGGTGTTCATGGATAGAAGTGTACCGCAATCAATTGGCGCAAGAGAGGAGGTGCTAGTTGCATACGACAGTCTGCCTTGCCGCTTCTCACGCTTCCTTATTCTTGTATCTCCGGAACCTCTTGCCTTTGGACTTGGAAGAAGAAGCACCATCGGTAGTGGGAATAACGGAAGGAACTCCGGGGACGCTTGACAGATAAACCTGCTGCAACTGCCCGATCGGTTGAGGGATAGGGTGATGCTGCACACCTGGCTGAGTGGACTCAACCTGCGTGCGCACTTGAGATACCACCTGCCCTACTCCAGACGGCAGATGAGGCAGCACGGCTTCACTCTGCGTTCCACTCTGAACACCCGACAAGTCTTCCACAGCAGGGACGAAAGCTACTGGAACTTGACTCGGCTCAGGTGCATAAACCAATACGACAACCACTAGAGGAGGAGCACTGTTTCCCTCTCTAGAATTTCGTGTCTTTCGATGACGCGCCATTAAAGCCTAGAAAACATATGTCGATGAAATTCACATCAACAATCACAGAAAACACCCTAAACCAATAGTAGACGACTCAAGTGGACTTGCTCTGGACTGACGCTATGCAATTTCAATTCCTTATACGCGTCCTCAACGCTGCTCTGATACCAACTGTAACGACCCAGAGCTCAAGGTACCGATAACCCGATAATATCGAATTACCACTACCAAGAACTGGGGACGCCACCCAAGAGGCTGATGAGGCCCCTAGTTGACGTAGGGGTGGGAAAATTAAGTTTATAATCAAAATTTACCTCCACGCAGGGAGGGGCGTTCGGCCGGCCAGGTGAGGAAGGGAATTAGATGCGAGTGCGCAACCAGATCTTCAGTCTGCATTGCCCAGCGCTCTATCTGCCCTACCGAGCAGTCGCGGCTTGTCAGTAATGGTACTTCTCCCTCTGATGGCCGATGCAGACAAGGTCAGTGTCGCTAGATTGCTGCTCGACTTATGAGACACCAGGAAGAAGAATCACCCCGATCAGAGCTCCATCGAACTGTGGACGCCGAATCCTGCGGGCCTGCACAGACTGCACTTGCTACTGACCAGAGAGCTATTGTTTGGGGCAGTACTCTGGGCTGAGATGTCGAATCGAGGTAGGACCACTTTTGACTAAAGGAGTGATGAGTCTGGCGTGCCTCTACCAAAAATCTCCGTCGAACTCACCCGAACAACTCAGTGGCAGCTTCTGGATGCCGATAGGGTCAGACTAAGTGGAGGAATAGGAAGCTGGAACTGACTCACCTATGCTGGATCTTACTGGCCTGATGCCGGATTGGGTCGGGGCTGGAGTCAACGGGAAGAAGGATGCCTCAGGAGTGATCTAGATCTAGAAGGAACATGATCTGAGGTGAGGAGCACCTGTGCCATCCGTTCTCGCAAGGTTGCACAGTCTGGGTTGCCAACAGGACAGGGGAGCCTTGTTGGGGTCAGTCCTCTCAACCTTGGTACCAGAATGAGACGAGACCAGCGCTAAGTCTAAGAGGGGGATCCAGGGTCGGTCTACACCGAAGGTGATGAGCTGGAGTCTCCGGGGGACAAAATGGTGACTCCTGCAATCTGACTACTGCAAAACTCCTAGGGTTGGGGCTAGCAACCAGTGCACTCCGAGGAAAGTGGCTGGACCGCGGTGCTCCCGTGTCTGAATGGAGTCCTTCTTGGAGTTGAAAGAGGGATCGCAGGAGAACACCCTGACCAAAAATCATGACCAGAATCCTGAGGAAGAAGGCGGGAGGGCTTCTACAACTCGCCTATGTCTGCAGCTGGTGCCGATTTGCACAGCTTGATGGGAACAGGTCTCTCGACCAGCTCTGACCTCAGATGGGGGTGCACGATCACTTGTTGGAAAGCTAACTTAGAGTAGAATCCTCTGATGAAGATCTTGTCACCAGATGGCCCTCAAGGGCGCCGTGGTCATCGCTGCAACTTGGTTGATGGTTCTACTACTGAGTTTGCCTAGGTGACAGCAAGAGAAGGAGGTGGGAAATGGGGAGGATGAGAGGGGGAAATGGGGTGGAAAGGGTTGGGGATGATCCCTGGATGAGAGGGGGTTAGGGAGTGGTCTTTCTCGGTTGTGACAATGAGAAAGTGGATGTTAGAGGTGGTTCTCCTAGGGGGTAGAGGTGAGCTACGAATTTTGGTGGTGGGGAGGTAAGTCCAAAAGGGGTGGTGGTGTAGTTTGAATCCTTTGCTCCTAAAGGGGTGCTAGCTAGGGGAATCTCAGAAATTTTGGTGGAGGGATGTGATGGGAGGGAAAAGAAGTCTTTAAGTGTAGGTGGGATGTGATGGGAGGGAAAAGAAGTCTTTTAAGTGTAGGTGGGATGTGATGGGGAGGGTGTGGAAGTCTAAGTTGGGTAGTGGAAGGTGATGGGAGGGTGGAGAAGTCTAACTTGGGGGCTAGTTCTCTCCCTTGGGCTAGAAGGTCTCCTTTGGGGGCTGGGTTTAGGTGGCCCAGCTCAACCCTATGAGCTGGTCTGCCTAAACCCTTTCTCCCCTACTCAGTCTCTGCAACTCAAAACACACTATTCAATTGGGTTTACTCAGGCTAGCTTGAACCTTTCAACCTAGCCCACCTACTTAGGAGCTCAAGGGGAGATATACACAACAGAATAGACATACGGGCAGACAAGCACAACAAGCTTCAAGGTCTTCGAGCAGCAAGGCAAAGCAAGGAGAATTGTGTGGGGGGGTGACTTGGTCGTTGGCTAAGGATGCCGAGGGTATGTCACTTGTACTTCCCTCAGACGTTCTTTCGCTATGACACACAAGTCTAGCCCCATTATGCGTGAGACGTTATGACAAGGGTGCGACCATGCACGCACGTGACATGATGCTTCCCAGTACCCACGAGGCCATGTCTGACCGCTCGATTCGAGCCGCGATTGACCCTCGCCCAGGCACCAGTCCAATGCACTCGCCAGTCACCCAGCTACAAGCCCCTTGTTTTGCGGAGCAAACACGGCCCAGGCCACAAGAGGAACACTCTGTAAAACACGCGGATACCTACTTTGTCACGCATAGACCCGGGGATCCACCATTGTGTCGGAATTGTCCCGCGGCTTGTGCCTGTTGTGCCTCGGCCACTATGGCCCACTTGTAAAGCCATATAGCTCTCAAAAATTCTATAGCCATTTGGACATATGCACTCACATCCACGTTCAGGCCCTCAGCCCTCTTTTGTTGTCACCTAGCGTAAACCCCTCAGTACCTCTGACCCCGATCAACCCCTTCCTGTCTAGTGCGAACCTACAGCTGCGAAGTGCTCCCTGCTCTTCACCTAGGACCTCAGGCCTACACAGACTTCTCTTCAGCAGCGGAACGAAGGTGTTCAGATTCAATCTGATGTAAATAAACACTGACTGCTTGTAGTCAGTGGGGAAACATGTCCTGTACATGACTCCCCACAATCGCCTGTGCACTTGCACCTATGGAACCAACCTTCCCTCCACGTGTCCCTCACTGCTCGAATCCACGTGCTATGCGCTAGCGGTGCTTTCCCCAGTCAACTTTTGATTCCATAGGTGATTGTCGAGAAATTGACTGGCACACCTGCATCCCAGCCATGTTTCCCTTAAAACCCAAAAACCTCTCATGCCATTCGATCTCCCCTCAGCTTTCCATAAAAGGCAAGTGTATGGTGCTGCTTTGAGGAAGATATGGCCATGAGAGGGGGTGCCCGAAGCACACTATATTTTGGCATCTCTCCCATAGTTATATCTGACCCCTCACTCTGGTCACCGCACCCACCGTGCCAGCGAGAACCCCCACCACGCGCGAACAAAAGGATGGCACGCCCGGTGGGACGTCTCCCACCTTCCTTCTTTCTACTGAAGAGAAAGCTTGTGCCAGTCCTGAAGTCCTGGTGCCCTTTTCCTATCCTTGCAGGAGAGGTAGAAGAAGAGCACCCGCTCATACTTCCCAGCACCTTCCAGTTTGCCCTCCAGTTGCCGGATCACGTTCGACGACTGTCAGTGTTTGTCGCCCCTGCTCGTCCGACGCGTCAACAACTATGGCGGCCGTCACCTACGGTCCCATCGTCATCGCCACCCATGCGCAGGTGGGCTACTTGGCGGTGCCGATTACTTTCGACAGCTTCACCCTAGTCGTCAGATCGCCCTACTTCTTGGGTGTGGTCCCCGTGGCGGCTCCACCACCACCCTCAGCTCCCATCTCCGTTGGCGCTGTCAACGTGCCACACCTGCCGCCAGTCTCAGTGGCCAGACCGAGTGTCAGACTCGGGTCTCCCATTGTTGGCCCCCATAGGGGTTCTGGACCAGCTCCTACCCGGGCAAACACCAGCCCCTGAGCCCAGTTCTGATCGGCTCCCGATGTGAGCTTCACGCCTCGAGTCCCAGTCCCTACCACTGTAGTTCGCTCGGGCTTCCAGCCCCGGGCCTTAGTTCAGTCAGCAGCTGTTGCAGGTTTCCACTCTAAGGTCCCTGACTCCTTAACACGTCACTCGGCCCGTCAGCCCAAGCCTCAGTCGAGCCAGCTCCTCGCACGGGTCTCCCGACCCGAGGACAGGGCTCCCCAGTATCTCGTTCGGGCCTTCTGACCTGCATTTCTGAAGTGCAACCACCTCACCCGGGCCATCAATCCCTGGTTCGAGGCTGCTCAACATCCAGATTGGGCATGCAACCCCAGAGTCTCTCGCGGGCAATGCCTGGCATGAGTGATCCGCGTCAAGTTCCGCATCCCTCAGCTCCGTCGTGGGGGCATGTTCCCTACAACTTTACGACGCTGACTCCCAGTACGGGTCTGCCTCTATGGGACGTGGCGGCCTCGGTATGGACCGAAGGCCCTGTGCCCCACCTTCCTGTCCCGCCAGTTCCTGGTTTAGGCTCAAGGCCTCGGGTCTCGGCACCCCCGCACCCTCTGCAGTGCCAACTCCGAGTACAAGCACATCATCGCAGGCAGCCGCAACACTGTTGTCGGCTCGGGCGAGGGCTTACACTTGAGCCACCTAGCCGCCGGCCTCCACTATAGACTTTGGGTCTTGGGGACCGATTCCAATGTTGCCGGTCGATAGCCTTGTGCCACCGGCAGTCATGGGCCGAGTTTTCTCGGTCTACCACCTCGGAGCGGAGTCATCTTCGGCTCCCTAGAAGAAGCATCATCGCGGTCGAAAAGGCTAGCGACCTGTCGCTGCCACTAGTAACTCCAGCAAGACCATCCTTGTTGGCAATCTATGGATTTGCCTGGATAGGGGAGAACCCATCATACCCCCAGAGTGGATCGTCTCCATGGTCCCTACTACTAATCACTTTAGCCTTCTACGTCAAATGTGAGAAGACAAGGCGGAACTCAGAAGGGTACGCGATGGCCCAGAGACACCAGCGCCGGTCCAGTGTCTGAGCTCCCAAGTCCCGTCGAAGAGATAGTGACAAGGGAGACCAACAGTTAGACTTGAGAAGAATCTGGGTTACCCCAGAGGAAGCTCAAGCCATCCAGAAGGCACATTTTAGCAACCCCTTTCGGGCACCAGGACGCCACGCCAAGCAAGGTGTGACTGATTCTGTAGCTGCATCGTCAGACGGCACCCAGCCATTTGGTGCCTCTTGTTCAGATAGGCGAAGGCGGTGACGGGCTCGTTCCAGGCCCCACTAACATCCAGCCTCAAGTTCTCCTCAGGTAGATGCCGTGAACGAGACTCCTCTACAATGCACCTCAGTCTTTGATAGGCTGGGGACACCCGTCTGCCCTAAGAGGCGCTCTCAGAAGAAGCAGACGGTCCAGCTCCTCAGTGACGTGGTCAAGGTGTTCGCGTGCTATGCCATCGGGCACCAGCCTGAGGGTCAGACTGATGATCTAAACCAGCCTATATCTCAACTCAGGAGGCTGTGTCACCTGACCCAGCAGCTAGCTCCTTTCAGCCACATCGGCACTTCTGCCGGACCTCAAGCATCGACGCGAGCGAAGGAAGTTCCCGTCGAGGATCGTGCCACCCCCGTCAATGCAGAGCCGGTCAATAATGACCCTCCGGCCAATGAAGCCCAAGAGGTGACTCTTGAGACTCTTGTGAAGGAGAACCAACACTTGACGGCCCTCCTACAAGACTTGTTGTAGGAGCATGACCTCCACCCTCAGCCGCCTACCGGGCCTTCGATGGAGACGTTGGTCCCCCCAGGAGGGCAAAACGGTGCCAACACCTCAGCTGTAGCCGTTCGGACCCCTACAATAATCGGGTTCGGCACGCCCTTGGCCGAAGCTCAACCACGGCCATCCAACACCGGTGCCAGAAAGCCTCATGGCACAACGCCAAATGATCGAGCAGATCATTAAGACCAAGCTCGCCCAGTTTAGAGAAGGGATCGCAGCGGTGGACCTCTATAGTGTCCCCTACCCGCTGCATCACCAGCTCAAGAAACTTCCCCCAGAGTATGCCAAGCCGCCGAAGTTGCAGAAATTCGATGGTCACGGGTCTCCTAATGAACACTTGGCCTACTACATTACGGCCATGGGTGAACTCGCATTAGATGAGTCTTATCTCCTCTGCTATTTCACCACCTCACTTACGGGAATGGCTTTCCAATGGTATTCCCGCCTGAAACCCAACACAGTCAGTGATTGGGAGGATCTCTAGAAGAAGTTCCTCGATCAGTTCAAAATGGCTGAGTGAAAGTTCTCCTTAGTCGAGCTCTGCGCTATAGACCGAGGTGACCGTGGGTGAGGTAGCAACGCCGGGAGGTTGCTGAGACTCGTGGTGGAGCGAGAATCGGTGCGATTGTGGCGCAATCCAGAATGGTGGATTCAAAGCTGATGGTTCGATTCGCGTGGTGATTTTCGACGTGGTTTAGTCGCCTCGGTGCTCGGTTTCGTCGGTGGAGGTAGGGAGATGGATCGCCACTTTGTCCTCTACATTTTTCCTATAATTTTGCGTAGAATGGTGCTCGATCGGGGGAGATCGAGCCAGTTTAGTGAAAGTCATGATTTTTGGGGTTTGTAGGGTTTGCCAGAAAACGGAAACCATTCTCGATGTAGTTAGCGTCAAATTGACCGCTGGGATGTCAAGATCCCAACCCCACCAGTTTCATGCCGATTGCTCGTCATTTGGGGCCGGTAGGAGTTCGAAAATCCCAGTGACTCATTTTGGGTCGATTCGTCGGAATCACCCCGATCTTGCATTTTAGTGGATGCATGTGCCATTTTTCGACTCCAGAGGTGTTGTATGGTCGTTTCCCATCGATTGGGTGTGTTTCCCCTACGCTACGGCATGCATGGGTCGTGGAATGAGCCGATTCGGCCGTTCTACCGTTTTACCTGCCAGACTGATTTAGCGGTCCTACCAGAGACCGTTATAAGCATAACGGTCCCTCGATCGACCGTCATGTCCGCAGTCGTTTTGCGTTCTTTGAGGTTGGGGTCGTGTGACGAACCAGTACTAGACCGTCACATGACTATAACGCGCCTATGGTGGTGCATTATGCCCTTGGTGTGACGGACCCATGTAGGACCGTCACATGCCTGTAACGCGCCTGGCTTGGTCCGTTACGTACTGTGGTTTTCGAGGCCTGCTGCTTTGTCAGACCCTTGACGATCATGTCTACCTCGTAGATCGTGTCAGTCAGTTAGGCATAACGGATGCCTCCTTGTGCGTTATGATTAGATAACGCCCCGATGCAGATCTGTTATGGTGTGTTTGACCGATGCTTGACTGGGTATGGCAGTTGATATAACGCGCCTAACCCTGTGCATCATGTGGCTATGGCGGACTCATTGTGGTCCGTTATATGCTTCTTGTCCGTGTTAGTGTTTTGGGTCCGTTGGCTTTAACGTGCCTGTTGTGGTGCGTTAAGCTTGTATAACGCGCCTATGGAGGTCTATTATATTCCCATTGGTTTGAGTTTTGGTCCGTTGGCCATAACGCGCCTGTCCTGGTGCGTTATGCTGATATAGCGCCCCTATCTTGGTGTTCTATATTATCTGTATTGGAGTTTTGGATCTATCTGCCATAACACCCCTTCTGTGGTCTGTTATAGTAGGTAACGCCCCTGTGCTAGTGCGTTATAGTCCTCTTGTTGGCCATGATGGCCGTTGTCCCGTTCTACGTTTGTTCTGTGTGTTGTTCAGTCTTAGGTCGTGTTCTAGGGCGGTGTCTGTCTGTTGGTGGTTGTTTGGATCGATCGGTTTAGGTTACTGGGTGTGGTCTTTTCCCTGACTACGATAGTACCCTAACGAGTCAATCTAGAGCTGCCAGTGTCCTTGTCTCTGGTTGCGTAGCGGTTGTGCCTTGACTGTTGGGTTCGCCTAGCGGTTGAGTGATGGTTCGCTTTGCCCAGAGTGTTGTTGTCGTCTACCGCTCCAGTTTCTATTTGTCTTGGCTTGATCTCATGGTTTGCCCATGACCTGTGGGTGTCTGTTGACATCCTAACCTTGCAAAGTGTCGATCTATGGAGCTCTCCCACTCTAGATATATACTAGGGCGGGATCCATCAAACACAAAGGCATCTAATGGGCCTAAGAGTGGTGAAAATGCCAAGTATGAGGTAGTCATAATGGTAGACAAGGGTGGTACACCGGGTGACACAAAATGTAAATGCGCCCTAGGACTAACCTGATAAGTTGTGAACTTACTCTGATACCAATTTGATGTGACACAATCTCTTGGACCTAGTTTCACAAGCAATCGAACCGAATGGTGGATCCACTGAAGCGGGCTCACCTGTGACGCGCACACCCGGGGTCCGTAGGTGGACCGGCGATGGGGATGAGGGTCTGAGGTTGGACCTAGAGATTCCAGGGGGTTGGCTAGCTTGGGGCTGAACCCCTAAGGATCTGGGATGCCCAATTCGACAGGCGGATCGCCGAGGGCGTGGGATGTAGGGTCGCTCTCTCAACTCACTCTGCGGTGGTCGCTCAATTTGATGGAATTTTAGACTGGGTGCTCACCTCACCGTCCGATGGCACTAAAGCGATACTAAACCAGCAAAGTAAAAAAAAAACCAGCAAGGAGGGCAACCGGACGCTCACCTGATCGGTGTGAAGACACCGATCCCGGCGGAAGACGAGGGCGAGCAGGGAGGCATGGGTACGCACCCGCACGCCGCGTTGGTGTCGCTTTGACCTGAAATTTAAAATGTTACACCACTACACCTCGCGCAGGAGGGGGTTATTGGGGTGAGAGTTATGTTGTTTACAACCAAAACTACCTCCACGCACGGCCTTTAGCCGGCCAAGCGAGGGGAGGGGACGAAGCTAGAAACTTGTTGTGCCGAGCTCCTTGTCGGTGCTGCCAGCTTTTGAAACCACTGGACAGTCGATCGAAGTGGGCGCCGCCACGGATGCTAATGAACTCCAAATGAACTGAGACTAGTGCCAAAACTTTATGACTTGGCCCGGGAAGACGCCTGAATTTTCTTGATTTACCCTGATAAGGTCGCTGGCCGGGGCAGGACTTGGAACAGTGCTGGATAGTTCTGGTTCTGGTCGCTTACAGGGTGGTGCTGCTAGAAGAGGGAGGCGCCACAGACAGTCCTGAACTCGGTTGGAGGTGGGGCTGGTACCGTTACGACCGCGGACAAGCCTTCTTTCAGATGGGACTGATGGGAACCTCAGTTGATGTCGGGGCTGATCGTACTGGCCAGAATGGTGGGGGTGGGTCAGTTCAAGAATAGGGGAGCCGACCTGGCGCACCTCTGGGAAAAATTTCAGAACTCTTGATACCGGGGTCCAATAATTTGCTCCGCTTCTTGAGGATGACAGAGGACTGGTAGAGGATTCTCTCAGCCAAGTTTCACGTCTAGATCAGCATGGGAGCGGCAGTGGTCAAACTTTAACTGGTGCTCTGGTTCGCTGCCTGAGTGGTGCTATACAGTCGGGGAAGAATTACTCTCACGGCCAGCTCGGTGCTCAGATGATGACGAAACCACCTCCATTACGAGGAAGACAGGGAGACTCTTCCGACGGTACCACTTGGGTGTCAAGGGGATTTGGAATGAAGCCGGGCCAGGCTCTGCAACCAGCACCTTCTCTGCTACCTGCGAACTGAGAACTGCAGGTTGAAGATGGGAGGTGAGAAATGAGGTAAATGGGAGGGGAATGGGGGTGAATGTGTGTGGGGGAGACCCCAGGCTATGAGGGGGTCTGGGAGGGGGTGGGCGAGAAGGTAGACTATGACTACTCTTCTGACGAGGTGGCTTCAGGCGAGGATTTTGTAAGTGTGAGCCTATTCACATGGGACCCCCTTTATGGCAAGCCTCTGATCTTGTCTTCTATTATTCGGTTAACTTGCAGAAGCAAATCCAGCCGGAGGCCATGGAGGCGCCTGCCCCGGACATATCAGTAGAGTGACCCGGGGGAGGCGATGCTGGCTTGGAGACACTGGCGGCCTTGTTCGAGGTCCTGTGGCAGGAAGCAGCCGTGGGGACCGCAATACCAGTGGGTGAGGCTCTGGAGGAGGGGCAAATAACACCGGAAAGTAGCATAGTTCCATTGACTGGGGTAAATATGGGGCCCCTGGGACCTCGCTTGCATCTCTTCAAGATTTGGGTAGCTCGCCTCGATCGGTGAAAGACTAACCTCATTTTCTGTATTTTAGGAGGAGGCAAGGCTCCCCGAGACGCGCACCGCTAAAGCTCGCAAGGTTGTTGCGAAGCGAAGGGAACCAGTCACCCTCGCGGGGGTAGGTGAACCGCAACTGCTCTCGGAATCAGAGGTGGAGTGCCTGGTCTCCTTCCTACAATCGGGGGGTGGGCTGAAGTTCATGGTTCCTCTTCTGCCTCCTCGACCGCTCATGACGCCCGAGGAGGACCAGCTTCTAGGGAAGATGCTGACAAGCATCACGGTTTCCTGGGAGGAGGGAGCACAAGCGGAAAGGGCTATAGGTCCCTTGGTAATAAAATCTGATTTAGTTCCGCTCTACGCCCTTCCTCCAACTGAGAGTAAGGCGGAGCAGCCTCTCGCAACAACAGAATCGGGTGGTTCGGTCACAACCCTGTTAGCTCCTTTGGCGATGGCCGGCTAGGAGTCGTTCGTCGAGGTCAGACGCTCCAGTGACCTGGCCTCCACTCTTCCATCCTCCTTGGGCGCGGTGGACCCAGATTTGTAGGCAGCTGTGGATAGCTTGGTCGAGTTTGACCCTCCGGCCATGCCCTCCATTGGCCACACCACCTCGGACGCACCGGTCCAGTAGATGTTGCTGGCATTGCAGTCGATGATCTTCGCCGACCCCTCCCTCACATATCGGGGGGTGCATAACGTGGTGGCGCAGCTGACCGGGGCACTATAGATGTTGGGCTGCCCTCTAGAGGAATGGTCACGGTGAGTCTTACTGCTACTGAAATACATCAACCACCGCGAGTTCCTTGAAGCCCGGGCTCCTAGCGAGTTTACCGCCATCAGTGCTCAGGAAGACGAGTACCTGCAGGCCCTGGAGGTGCAGAAAGGCAATGAAGAGCAGCATGAAAAGGCCTTGGACGAAAGCCACCGTCGTGTCGGTGCCCTTACAAGCAGAATAGAAAAGCTAAAAGGCTATCTCGCTGCAGTCGAAGCCGAGCTAGCTGAAGCTGAGGCGACTGTGGTCAGAGAGATCGAGGATCTTGCCATTGCCAGAGTCGAGACGGCGTCCGTGACGTCTGAGCTAACGTGCCTCGAAGAACAGAGGAACTGACTGCGTGACATGGCAGAATTCCCTTGCGTCGGGATTCTTCCTCTTGAAGAAATCTTCCGGGGAATAGATTGAGCATCTTCCCCCTTTCTTCATTGACATGTAAAGTAGGGGTATGCCCCGAAGCATATGTAGCCTTCCCCTTTTTTTGAAATAGAATACTATTCACGCACATACTTTTGCATGCTGGCCCACAAATCATTCCTTCTTTCTTCTGTGGAATGGGTCGATTTGACCATTCCACTATTTTTCCCGCCATGAAGGTGCAGTGGTCATTTCAGTGACAGTCAGAGGTCTCTGACGGCCCTACGACAGACCGCCACAGTCATTGGTCGTTTCGGGTTCTTTGAGGCTGGTTTAGTGTGGCGGTCTAATTCTGGAGCGTCACACGATCCTGACGTGCCTAGGGTGGAGCATCATAGCCTGGTGGTTTCTTGAAGACCGCATCAATTGGTTGGCTCTGACAGCCCACTCCTTGTGCGTCAGAGTACTGTGGCGCGTCTTCTTTGGACTGTCACAGTGTGTTTGACCAAGTTTGACTGGCTATGTCGGTTGGCTCTAACGGCCCAAGCCCCATGCGCCAGGGTGCTGTAACGCGTCCATATTGGACCGTTACATGTTGTTCATCTGAGTGTATGTTTTAGGTCTGTTCACCCTGATGGCCCAATCTGGGTGCGTCAGAGCATGTGACACGCCTATAGTAGGCCGTTACAGTCCTGTTGGCCGTGATGGCTGGTTCTGTTCTGTGTCCGTCTGTGTGTCGGTCTGTCTTAGGTTTGTGGTATAGGGTAGTGTCTGTGTGTCGGTAGTCTCTGGATCGGTCGATTCAGGTGACTGGGTGAGGTCTCTTCCTTGACTGTGACAGTTCCCTAACGACTCAATCTAGAATTGCCAGCATCCTTGTCTCTGGTCATGTGGCAGTTGTTCCTTGACTGCCGGGTTTGCCTAGCGGTCGAGTGATGGTTCACTTTGCCCAGAGTATCATCCTCTAGTGTTTCTATTTGTCTTGGCTGGATCTCGTGATTTACCCATGACCCGTGGATGTCTGTCGGCATCCTATGAGGGCTGTGACCATGATGGGATGGCCAGGAGTGCTTGTGTATGATGTCGTGTCTGTGTGTGTGTCGTGCTAGGTTTTGGTCTACCCGGGGTCACCCAGTGGTTGACAGGTAGCCTTGTGTGTCTTGACGGTTCTGTCCAGTTTGAGATGTAGTTCTGGATGCCTCAAGGTATCATCTTACCTCGTTCTACGTGTCTAGATGTGCTGAGAGTCCTCGATGTTCCCTCAGGTCTCTACGTGTCATTTCCTCTGACAGTGTCGTAACCTCTGGCTTAGGATTAGACCGACTGGCGGCTTGGTCCACTATTAGTGATGATCTTGCCTCCGAGTCATCTGACTCAAGGATCGTTACGTGAGTAGGTCTACTTGCTTTGTCCTGAGTCTGTTAGCAATGGTTGTGCTACCATTGGTGCTTTCGAAGTACGTGTGACAGTGCTCTCTTGCCTATATGTACTTTCACACTCATATTTTGAGTCTCTGTGTCTTGTAAGCCTTCACTAGTCCTAGCCTTACGTCACGTTACGACGTGACGGCTCTTGTAGTGGGACACTTTCCCGATATACAGTTCTTAAGCTAGTTTCGTGGGCCCCCGGTCCAACCATGGCATCCAGCGGAGGGGGAATACTAGCTAGAGGCCTGGCTTAGGCAAAAGCCAGTGTGTGCACACATGGTCAGGGGATTTGGACTAACATCGATAGGTGTTCCCCTATCTAGTCACTCGCGACGGTACTTTGGTTCTGGTTCTGACAGTGTCTTGGTCTCAGCCTAGTCCTCGCGGTAGGGTACGCGGATAGACACTAGTAGGCGCAACATAAGATGTCAGTGGACGCAGCTAGCTGTTCTTCTGGTGGGAGGCACACCAGTCATGTGGCACGTGACTCTGGGGGGGGTGAATTGATTACGCCCTTTAAAAAATTTAACTAGATAAAACTCTGGTTTCAGCACACAGTGGATTCAACAATAACGCTTAGAAACAATAGAGCAAGACTTAGATTCACTAGGTGTCAAAATGATCGTGGTTAAGAGCTGACAGACTTGATGAAGCAAATTGACATTCTGGCAGATAGATAGATCTGCTGCACCACTGAGCAGAGATCTATCGAACACTTGGCGGGTGTGTGTGTGAGCAGATTGAATGAGTGTAACAGTGTAAACAATTTAATGTATGTGATAGTGTCAACTTGAACCTGTGAATAGGGATTGGAAAGATGGAACAATCACACAGGTATTCACAGAGAACAACAATTTTTAGGTGGTTCGGTCGGACACTCCCGTCCGCCTACGTCTACCCCTCACCAAACCCGATGAAGCTTTCACTAAGCTGCAACTGTAACAACACACACGGGGACAAGTTCCCAAATGATCGCTGATTCACAGCTTCCGGGGATGAACCCCAAACACCTACTATTCACAGCTTCCACGGGCTTACGCCCTCCCCACACGGATTCAATCTGCAGACAACTGTTGACTTATGGCTTGGATTGGAGGAACGCTTTCCTCACATCGTTGATGCACAGCTTACAACCAGAATCGATCCCAGAACATGGTATCGAAAAAACACACTGTTGGACCACAGAATTTTTTTATCTTTATCATATTTTATCGTAGATAAAATAGAGAGATTAAAAAAATGTTCTTGTTGGAAAGAAACATTTCCCCTCTAAATATAGAGGGTTTATTCCGTGGGTGGGCATTATATCAGATGATTTTGGGTTCAGGTGCTGGACCTCTCCCCACTGACCAGAGTCAGTATTGATTTACATCGGCCTAACGTCCGAACACCTTTGTTTAACTGTCAAAGAAGTCCCAAAGTCTTCTACATAGGCTCTGAAATGTTTGAGGGCAAACTCTCTGGAAGAGGTTCATAATGCCCACTCACTTACCACCGACCAATAGAAATGTTTGCGATAGGGTTTCAACGGAAGCCCCTCAGATTGGGACAGAACCCTATAATTTAGGAGTAGGAATGTAAAGATGCATGAGTCATAGGCATTTCTGAAGTGAAGGGAGATTTTCTGGACCCCGGGGGTATCTTGGTAATTTTACCACCCCAGGAGTATTTTGGTAATTTTTCAGGTCAGGGACATTTTTGAAATTTCTGGGCTGGGACGGAAGTAGGATCGGATTTCTGACTTCTCAAAGCCCTGAGGCCCTTTTCTGGAGGGTTTTAGGGACTACTGGGTCATTTCTAGGTCACAGGGGTATTTTGGTAATTTTACCCTACCCTACATAGACCTAGGGTTGGGGTGACATTGAATGTCAGACTGAGCCGGCATCGTTCCCAAGCTGAAGGAGTGACAAAGGCTTCGTAGAAGACCCACGTACGCCAACCTAGCCAAAGGAGGGGTATATACACAAATTTCACAAGTTGAGGGGTTTCCTTATAATTTTCCCCCAAGACATTACATAGAACACGCTGAGTGCTTTTGTAGTCCATATGAGTACAAGGATTATCGGCGAGTTGTCGACTGTACAAAAAGTTCGCACAAACGCCGGAGATAGGGGCGTAGTCCCAATTACAAAAGTTGCAGGGTAAAACTGCAAACGACAGGACTTTTGTGTTTCTTGGATCTCAGGGAGGACGTTTATGTAATTCTCTCATTATTGGTGAAATTTGAATTCCATGGGCTCCATTCTCCCTCCTTGGAATTTGAATTCAAACCTATTTAAAATGCCAAAAGGATGTAAACCCAAATACAAGCCAAATACACCTAAGACGTATAAAATATAAAATACGACCTAATACGTACAAAATATAAATATGTATAAAAATACGTGCTATAGTGTCAAAGCTCCTAGGGAGACTCCAGACTGTCCCCTAGCCACAAAGAGGTCGATGTCGACTGAGTCATGCTTCTTGTTCGGTACCGACGGCGCACTGAGTCGATCCGTATTCTGGCTCGGGTGTCCTCACCAGCGGTCCTTATAGGACCACACATCACCATGTACGGTCAAGGTTAGACCATTTATGTCTGGGGATTGGGTGGCCTGTCTCGGGTCGCGTGAGGTTTGAATGGCCCGATGGGGACCGCATGTTCTTTGTGCGGCACCCTAATGGCCGTTCTTCGTGTGCTATTTTCTAAGTTTTGTACGTCTGTTCCTAGGCCGCACAGGGTTTGAATGGCTTGATGGGGACTGCATGATATTTGGACGGCACCCTAGGGATCGCCTTTCCTATGTCGGTTCGTTGGCTTTGTACGGTCGCCCATGGACTGCACGAGTGTTGTGCGGCCTAATGTAGACCGCATGAGTTTGTGCGGCCATCTATGGTCCGCCCTTCCTACGGTGGTTGTCAGGGTTTGAATGGCTATGCCTAGGCCGCATGAAGGTTGTACGGTCCTATGTGGACCGTATGTTCTTGATTGTGCGGGCGTTCTGAGACCGCACATCCGTCATCTTTCCCGACGACGGCGATGGTCATAGATCTAATTAGTTTTTATTTTGCCATTTCTAGCATATACTACATTTCATAGATCTAATTTGGGTTTCATTTTGCTAGTCACACATTGTCTTGCAGGTCAGCAGCCATTCAGCACGAGGCCCACTCTTTATGGCTGGCTGGAAAGAGTGGAGGAGGAAGTTCCTACGATTTGGAGGTAGACGGAGTAGAGCGGCTGGTCATCGGCCGCCCATATTCATCCTGCTGCTAGTCTGGAACCGCACTACCTACGTTAGGTGGCCCGAAGATAGCCATACAACTTAGGTGGTTCATCATTAGCCATTCATCCTCCCAGCACTAAGCAAAGGCGAGTGTCTCCTTCTTTCTTAAGACACGGCGTGTCTATCGCATTCGGGGTCTTGAGTGGCAATCACACAGGTTTTATCTCCACCTCACTCTTCTAGTTTCTTAGCCTCTTCCATATTTTTTTCTAGTCGTGAGAGGTAAAAGGTGATTTGATTCCATTGCCTGTACTTCCAAAAAAAAGAAGGAAAAGGCCGTTCTTTTTTTCCCCATCAACAGTGACCTCCTCATCAAGAAGATGCGGTGCAAATATGTAAATAAAATCTCAGGAGGGAGGTACTAGAAAAGATGATCGGGGCAGATGTCAGAACATTTGACTAATTAAATAACATAGTTGCAGAGGTCGAGATGTTCGTATCCAAGCGTCCGGCCACTAATGCCCCTGCTATGCAAAAAAGGAAAGCTGTTGATCGGCGGCCATCACATTCTGAAGCCAACACTGTCGATTTCAGAACTTATGAACAGCAGAAAGGGAAGAGTAAAGCAGCCGATGCTCCTCCGCCAGCAGGTGCAGTAGAAAAGAAGGAAGGGGTTTCTTTGAGAAACAAGATGAGAAAAGCATACTCCTTTCCCAAGGAGAAGACTGGCGCACCTGCATTCATACATAGTGTCCGTCAAAGGACCTGGGACTTAGCAGAATGCCACCCGAGGGGCGTCACAGTGTATTCCCGACATAAAACAATGTCGAGGTCAGGGTAGTAGGGGTGTCGTGGGCACCATTATGTTGGAGGAGTTGGGCGTCACTAAGGCCGAAGCAACCGAATGGTGCAGGCACCACTTGTGATTGGAGCGACCGGGCGCTGTTGAGGCAGAGGCAGTCGAGTGTTGTTGAGACTAGAGTGGTCGAGCAGCGTGAGCATCGCCATGATTGGAGCGACCAAGAGCCATTGAGCTCAGAATTACTGTGTGCCGTGGGCACCGGTGGGGCCAGAGGCGTTGAGGCCATAGGCCTCGCTTTGACTGGAGTAATTTGGTGCCGTTGGCGCAGCGATGACTGGAGTAGGTGGGCGGTCGGGTGCCGCGGGGCACCGTTGTTATGGAGGTTGTTGAGTGGTCAGGCATTGCAGGCCCCAACGTGACTGGGGTAGCTGGCAGTTGGGTGTCGGGGCATCGTTGTGACTGAGGTTGTTGAGTGGTCGGGTGCCACGGGCCTCGACATGGCTGGAGTAGCTGACAGTCGGGTGCCAAGGGCACCGTTGTGACTGAAGGAGCTGAGTAGTCATGCACCGCGGGTCCCGATGTAACTGGCGAAGCTGGCAGTCAGGTGTCGGGGGCACCATTGTGATTGAAGGAGCTGAGTGGTCGGGCGCCATGGGCCCTGACGTGACTGGCGTAGCTTGCAGTCAGGTGTCGAGGGCACTGTTGTGACTGGAGGAGCTGAGCAGTCAGGCGCCACGGGCCCCAATGTGATTGGAGTAGCTGGCAGTCGGGTGTCGGAGGCACCGTTGTGACTAAAGGAGCTGAGTGGTCGGGCGTCGCGGGCCCCGACATGACTGGAGTAGCTGGCAGTCGGGTGCCTGAGGCATCATTATGACTGAAGGAGCTGAGCAGTCGGGTGTCAAAGGCACCGTTGTGACTGAGGGAGCTGGGCGTGTGCAGGAAGAAGCTGAGACCCGAGTAGGGGTACATGTATTCAATTGGTTTCATGCTGCATGAGAGCCACGTGGGCTATACAAATGGGTTGAGGGGGCCAAAGTACAATGGGCGCAAGGTGCGGGACAATTCCTACACGTGGGTCGATCCCCGGGTCAATGCGTAACAAGGCGTATATCTGCATGTTTTACAGAGGCTTTCCTCGGGGAGCTTGGGGTAGGCCCGAGTCACTGAGGAAGGGCTAGACTGGATGGCATGGGAGGACTATAACTGTGGCGACCCGGGATTCGAGTACCGGAAAGGAACCGACGTGACTCGAACCTCAGCCTGCCTCCCACGAGCTCGGAGACTCAGAAGGGATAAAAGGATAGGTGTGGTGTACATAGAAATATGAAATAAAGCAGGACAACAGATATATACAGAAATAATAACTAACTACAATAGAGTCCAGTCCAACAGAAAGTACAGTCTAAAGCTGTAAAACGTACCACACGCCAAGTGAACACTCGACCCGGTAAGCTGGCTACTAAGAACCTCCACGCAACGTCCTCGAACCTTGAGGAGAAATCGCCACACCAGAAAACTAGGGGTGAACCTCCTATCACTGGCTCAGTAGGGGTCCCGCGGAACCCCAACCGAGAAAATAACGGCGGAAAGGAAAGCTGCGCTAGCTAAGCAACTACAAAAGCAGGAAAGTAACTACAGTGACCGGTAAAACCTCGGCTCAAGAGAAAATTCGTAAAAATATATCAGATTCTATGTTATCCTTAAGAATATTTAATGCTATAAGATTCATAGTATTTTTGATGTGGCACGGCCAAGGGTGCCACGAGGGGGACTCGATGATCCTAAGACCGAGACTCGCAAGCAAGCAACTTTGAGCGATGGAGTCACTCTAGCGAACTCATCCGCGTAGCGCACACTAGTGCCCGTGGCAACTCGGTGATGGTGGACAGGGTCTGGGGAGGGACCTTGATGCTCTGGGGTTTGGCTAGCTTGGGGCTGAACCCCTAAGGGCCTAGGATGCCCAACTACGCGGGCGGTCAGCACGCCAAGGGCGTGAGTTGTAGGGTCTCTCTCACAACTCGCTCCACGATGGATGCTCAATTTGATTGAATACGTGATCGGGCGCTCACCTCACTGTCAGACGACACAAGAAACAATACTATACAGCAAAGTAAGAACCAGCAAAGGGGAGGTCCAAATGCTCACTTGATCGATGTGAAGACACCGATCCCACCGGAGACGAGGTGAGCATTGAAGCGTGGGTATGCCCCGCACGCTGCGCTGGTGTAGCTCTAACTTGAAAATTAGAAAAGTACAATACTACACCTCTCGCAGGAGGGTGATCGTGGGGTGGGGAAGTAAATTATTACAACCAAATTCACCTCCACGTAGGGAGGGGCAGTCAGTCGGCCAGGCAGGGGATAGGGGATTCAGCCGTGACCAGTCTGTCCTGGTGCTGGTTCTGTTGGGACAACAAGCCGGTGATCGGGGTGCCACGAACATCTCTGTGCACTATATTGGGCGGGGCCGATGCTGGATCATACGGGGTCGAGGTAGCAGGTCGTAGTAGGGGCCTCGGGTCATCTGGATGTCCGGCTGGGGTGCTGCAGGTCAGACTCCCTACGCCGCTCGGGTTCAGTCAGTCCTCAGTCTGTCTGACAGAGGTTTGATATCGGGGCGATCATGAACTACTCCGGACGTTTCTGGTGGCAGGATCGGTGTCAAAATGACCTAGGTTGGCCTAGGAATACGCCATACGATTTGTGTGCCAGTCGGAGTCCGAGTGAGGGCCTGACAGTCCTAGGATCAGGACTGGTCGGACATGGCTCTGTCTGTCCCAGAACTATAGTTGCCTGAAGAAAATGCCACCGCGATCTCCTCTGTGCTCTGATGAAGGCCAGACAAGTGCCGACTTACTCGTGGGAGAGTCCTCTTTTAGCAGGAACTGATGGAGCTCCGAAAAGAGGTCAGAGTAGAGCGCAAGAAATCGAAAAGTGACAGGGGGTCCGACCTGGTACTATTGAAGTCGATCTGTGCCAGTCAGGAAAAACTACTGGAACTTGGTGCTCCGGTGCTCAAATGGCTTCCTTCCTTCTGGATCTAGTAGAGGACTTGTAGAAGATGAACTCCTCCGAAAATCACACCAGAATCCTCATAGGAACGGCCGTGGTCGAGTCTACACTTGGGCTCAGGTCTGCAACCAGAGGCTAGATGCGCAGTCTAGCGAGATGTGCTCCTCTAGGCAGATCCGAGCTTGGATGGCGACGGGACCACCTCGGCTGCAAATCTACTTGGACGAGGAATCCACCAGTGTATGATTTGCTTCCTGGATCCTTGCGGTGGTGACATGGCTGGCTCTGCAACTTCTTGGTACTCTACTGCTGTGAACTAGATCTGGAAATGGTGGTGGATGTGGGTGATATGGACAGGGGAGGGTGAAGGTATAAGATCTCGCACTAAATTTTAGGCCGTCAAATCTGGGGGAGTGAATCCACTAGCTAGATCTCACGAGTCACCTCTAAAAAAGAAATCTGCGTGAGAAGAACCGAAGAGGTCAGGGAGCCTAGAATTATAATCTCAAGAAAAATCCTCCGATGTTTGAGTCAGTGTGGGCAAGAATGGAATGTAAGAAAATAAGAAAAAATAGGGGGCACGGAATCACTCTTCATCAGTTGAGGAGCTAGGATCTCTCTTACTTTTTGTGGGAGAGAAGCCCTGGGATTAAATAGTGATGAACTCCCATAGTGAATCTGCGGAGGCTACGGAGGGATCATTAAGTGGGGAGAGTTACGTCCTCTAGTACATATTCTTACCGTTGAAGGACTCTTTAATTTTACCTTAATCTTACCAACTTCTCCACTCCTTAATGCTCGCGACAAATTCACCTTCAGTTGCACGGGATAAATGTTCACCTTCGATAGACTTTCCTTGATCGAAGCCCTGTCGCGAGTCTTTCTTTCTCTACATAATGGTTATCCCTTTCAGGGGGTCAGGATTGTCAGGTTTTACTTCTATTCTGAGCTTAGTCGATGGAGTTTCCTTGATAGCCTTTTGTTGACTCAGTCGGCGGTGCATTGGGGTTCCTCTCGAGCTTAGGGAGAGTCCTCTACATAATCGATCGTGCCAAGGCTATATGGAGTGCTTTGGGCCCTTGACCCTCAAGCTTCTCGTAAGTGGGCCCTGACCGTGGAGGTGGGCTGTCATTTACTGGGCCGAATAGATCTTAATGGGCTTTTGGGCTGAGAAGTAATGGGCCGCGAATTTTCCCCTCTCCACTTGCCCCCCACTCCCGAGCCAAGGCTCGGTGAGTAAGGTTCATTTTGGGTTTTCAACAAGGGCGGGTATGGTCGCTGCATGGTTACCTAGTGTGACAGTTGAGTGCATGGGTGTGGCTGCCCAAATATGTGTTGGCGGCGGGCATGATGATTGCGTCTCTTGTCCTGGAACAAACATCGGTTCGGGCCATCGCTTCGGAGTGTTTCGCCTGTAGTCACTCGTGAGGTCGTTCGATAAGACCATAGCACGCTAGGCAGCTCCTCAAGCCAATTACCATTTACCTTATTCAGTCTGCTCTTTAGCCCCTTGAGAAGGGTTTTGTTAGCATTCTTGACCAGGCCGTTGGCTTTTGGGTACGCTACCGAGGTGAAGTGGTTGTGAATCTGTAGGTCGGTGCACTTACTTTTGAAATAAGAGCAATTAAACTGCCAGCCATTGTCGCTCACTATCACCCGAGAGATGCCAAAGTGGCATATGATCAACCGCCACACGAAACTCCATATCACATTCTCGGTTATCTTCGTAGTTGCTTTTGCCTTAATCCACTTCGTGAAGTAGTTGATCGTGACAATGATGAACTTCTTCTGTGCTTGGGCTGTAGGGAAAGGGCCCAGGATATCTATCCCCCATCGAGCGAAAGGGTATGGCTCAGAAAGGGACACGAGAGTGGTGGCTGGTCGGTGTATCAGGTGGTCATACCTCTGACAGCGGTCACATTTCTGAACGTAGCCCAAGGAATCCCGCTGCAGCATTGGACACCAACACCCTTGCCGCAATAGATTCCTTGCTATCGACCTCTGTTGGCATCTGCTTATTTTCTCTAAATTAATTGAGAATTAAGCATAGGAAAATACTCCCTAAAAAGAGTAAAATGGCATAATGCCAAAGGTGCTCTGAGACTTGGTTAGGGTGCACCGGTGAAGGCCCCGCGGTGCGCCGACGAACGACTGGGGAGAGCGCGTTGGTGAAGAGGTGTATCGGCGAAGGGTGAGCTGACAGATGTGCCGGTGAGGGGTCTAACAGCAACGAAAGAAAAGGGGACGCCGCTCAAGGAGTGTGCCTATGAAGAGGGTGTGCCGGCGAGGGGTGAATTGGCCGAGGTACCGGTGAAGGACTTGGCAACGTCAATAGGGAAGGGGTGCACTGCCCAAGGGGCATGTCGGAGAAGGGGCAAACGAGTGTACCGGCGAAGGGAGGTCATGGGCACGCTGTGGGAGATTTTGGGAGTGTACCGGTAAAGGGATTTCAGAGCGGTCTACACCATTGAAGGGCCCACTCCTCCTTCATTCTCTTAAGGCCTTTTTTTCTTCTTTTCTTAATTTTGGTATAGCTTTATACAAATTTTTCCTTCCTCCTGCAATTGTAATCATTCGAGGTGCTCAGTCGTTATCCAGTCTGAATCTCTTTGTGATGCCCATGGTTCACTTACCTTAGTTAAAGTGTTCTATTTAGCTATTGCTCCATTTGTTTGTTGCTCCCTTTGGTCCTTGTCATATTATTATTTTTGAAGAAAATTCGACAGCATCTCCCCTTGACCCGGGCGTAAGGGAGATGCAGGGAACACGCCCACATGGAGTGGCGGAACCCGATGACTGGAGGCGGGCGTCCGCAGATGACACGTCCCCGATCGTCCGGCACCGGTCGGTGAGGGCGGCCAGGTCTGCATGCTTCTTGGCCGATAGATGGCAATATAGATTGAAGTGATCCATCCCCCATCCTTCGGCGTAGTGATAGGCCACATGCAATTGCTGCCCCAGGACGGCCGCCGACCGAGCTTCGATTGTTAGCCCGTGCACCCGCAAGAGGACATAGAGTCAGGTGGTATCCACGTAATTCTGCGGCTTCCGCTCGTCCCTCCTCACGAAGGTGCGGTAGGGGCAAATCAAGTCCTTATCGGCCCGCCAGCTGGTCGCAAGGGTGCCCTCCTCTTCCGCCGACAGTGGATAATTGATCAGCTCCAGGCGGTCTGAGCTGATGCGGCAAAGGTCCCGCAGAGTCTTCTTGAAGTCATCCTTCGCCACCAAAGGCAACTTGGCCTGTGGCGCCGGTCTGCTCTCTCGGGCGGCTTTACGAGCGACCAGATAGTCAGCCACATCCTTGCTTTTGCCACGCCATAGGCGCAGGAGGTGCTCTGGCTCGACATCAAGAACGGGCACGGGCTGCCGGCTCAAGAATTTTCTCTCTGCTCTTCCCAGCAATCGGTCTTATGAGACCGATAGAACGCCGTCCGCACATTCCACCACTTCACATATTCGGGTGTCACCCGTGGAATGCGACCGGGAGCCGGTACTCTAAAAGTAGCAGCATCGACTGGGTGGAAGAAGTCTCACCAGGCCCTCGCTTGTTCTGCAACTGAGCTCCCTCGTAGACTCCGTGCGGCAAGGCCAAACTGGGCGCTATGCAGCGGGATGTGTTGATCATATCTGAAGTTACGGTCAAACCGGAAGGGGTAATACGGTTCCGACAGCAGGGTCTCCCCCTTTCAGAACACCAGCACGCTCGGGCGAATAGACAGAGCCCAGTCTCTGAGTTCGGACTCCAGTAGCTGATGGGTGACGTTTGCCTGGCTGATGGGGTGCACATATTTTTCAACCTGGTCATCCTTGCACTCTCGTTTGTTATTTACCAGCGGACTTGAATGTGCTGCCAGGTTCCAGAAATAAATCGTCTCGGTGGCCTGTTGTGAGACTGTTGTCAGCCGGCCTCGAAGGTCATAAAGCTGTTTCGAGGTGACACCCGCCTCTGCGCTGGTAAACTCCAACATCCTCGGCGTCAGGACCCAGTCTTGGATAGCCCGAGGCGCAAACTCGGGCAATAGAGAACAGACCCAAGCGTTGAAGAAATGCAAGGGACATATGTAACGGGCCTGCCTCAGGAACTGATGCGTGCTGATATCCCCCAGGGCTTTATAGATTAGGCAGAGGGCGGTCAGACACAGGGATAGTTTGATCCCCCACGCCATTTGGCACGCGGGGTAGATTGCGTCCGGCTGTATCACCATCTCGTCCCCGTACGGCATAGCAAAAGAGCACAGCCAGTACGTCAGATAGGCCGCGCAGTGTGCCATTGGGTCGACAGCCATCGGGTTGGGCCCACCCAGACGTCCCTTGGAAGGGATCTTCATGTCCGTCTTCGGCTTGGCGCGCTGCTTCCGGGCGACAATCGTCTCGATGCAAGGAAAATCTACATGCTCCTTCGGGCCATCATAAAAATATTGCAGCCACAGATTCATCCAGACCCTCTTCCAGTCTCCGCGGCGAGGTTGCTTTTCACCGTGCTTGATTTGATACAGATCCCGGTAGGCCTTCATCAGATACCGGTACAAGTATCCCAAGGAATAATAACTGTCTCCGTCGGTTTCATCCTTGATTAAATCCAGGAGACAGACCTCTTCATAGGGCTCACCGTCGATGGGCAAGCCACTCAGCTGGCTCAGACTCCACAGGTCTAACGAGGTCTCGCCCTCCGCTGTGTAGAAAGTGTTCGTCTCCGCACAGAAGACCTCGATCATCTCGCAACAGAGACCCTTAGAGATTGGGTACCCGTACCGAGAGGCATATACGCTATGGTAGATGTCGGCCCGGATCAATATGGGAGCATAATTGAACAATACGTATTCCGTGAATTCTATTGCCCCCTCCCTGAAGCTGTGCGCATCTTGAAGCTTCAGCTCCCCAAACCAGCCCAATGACAGCTCGTGTTTGAATCTGATCGCCAAGCAATCGAGGATAAAGGGCTCTTCTCTGTAGCCCCACTTCAATGGAGCCGGTGCTGCTCGCCCTGAACGCGCCCCACGGCCGTGTCCCATTTGGCAAGAGTAAAACCCGGGGTCCTTACTAGCTTGTCCTCCACCGGCAGCACAGCTTCCACCCCCAGCACGGGTTCCCACTCACAGGTCTCACCTACTAGGTATGTGGGCACGTTTCTAGGGACGACATGTGATAGACTGCCCCGAGCTTGTAAAAAGGCGCGCTCCACCGACTTCACGACCCATGGCTCTTCCCTCCTCTGAGACCGCAGGTGCTTAAGGTAACGGATCAGGTGCCGGTCCTTGGGGAAGTTGTCCCTATAGCTACCGGTGATGCGGTCGAATGTGAAACCCTTCACGGCCTTTGCAAGTCTTGAGGTGTCTACGCTTTCGGTGTCTGAGCCCGTCAGAATCGGCCAGCGCTACTATCTCAGCATGGTCTCGATCCAAGTCTTCCACATTGTACCACGTGACCACGGGTATCGACGCTGGGGGCGCGGCTCCGGCACTGGGAGCAGCAACAGCGGGAGTGGAGGAACCACTTGGAGCAGCCATTTGTCTGCAAAAGCGCAACAAATAAGGATCAGGGCAAACTGCAGACGATAAGAAAGCAAGCTACAAAGGAAGAGAAACATCCCATTATAAGCAAAGGGTAGAAAAGAAAAAAGGGGGAAGGAAAAGAAAGAAAAGAGAAGGAGAAGTAGATCAAGCCCTGAAAGGGCCTTTCGTCGGCACGCCTTGGGTGGCCCTTCACCGGCACGCCTTGGGCAGCCCTTCGTCGGCACACCCTGGGCGGCCCTTCGTCGGCACGCCCTGGGTGGCCCTTCACCGTTACACCTTATGGCATCCTTCCCCGGCACACCACTTGAGGGGGTTCACCGGCACACTCTTCAGAGTCGCTCCCTAGCACACCCGTTGAGGGCCTTCGTCGGCACACTCCCTGGCATCCTTCCCCGGTACGCCTACAAGGCCCCTAGCTACAAGGCCTTGGCAGAGGCCCACTAAGTGCCATAAACCCAACAACCAAATGAACGAAGGTTGAAAGGGGGAGGTAATGAACGAGATGATGAAGTCTGGAGTCCATGAGGGGGCCACTGTTGAAGATGACCAAGTCTCCGTCAATTTCTGACAAAATTTTGACAGAGTTTTCCCTAGGCCAGAGGCGTAAGGAGAAACACGGGTGCGCGGCCACAAGGAGTGATGACCCCAACAAAGTAGTGGTGGGCCCCGCAGGGCAACACCAGAAGTCCTCCTATCTAATTGTCCTTTTCCCCCTTCACCGGCATGCTGGATCTCCCTTCACCGGCACACCCTAAGGGGGTTTCACCGGCACACTAACCGAACCCTTCGCCACCATAACCTTCTGGAGGTGCCCCATCAAGGCGTCCTGATGGGTCTTTGACCTATTGATCAGCTCGAGAATGGAGATCCGAGTTGGCGTCCTATCCAAGTGTTTCAACAAGTCATATTGTGTTCCATGGATGGATTCGTTAGACTGCTCTTCGGTGCCTTTCTCTCGCTGAGACTGCTCGGGGGCCTAACTATTTTGAGGAAAAACCCGATGGAACATCCTTTCACTATAGAGCACCATGGCTTGTGGGTTTGGCTACACCTCTAGGGAGTTAAGTATGGGGTTTGGTAGGGGTTCGAGGGGTAGTGGTGGAGGAACAGTCGACGAAGTAGGGGTGATGACAAGTGTGGGGGTTCTGATGAGGGGATTGTTAGGTGGAGGTATGACGAGAGTGGATGAGACCTTAGACGGATGATGGATAATGAGGGGTTTGGAAGGCATAGGTGGAGGTGTAGTACAGGTTGATGGGGCCCCGGATGGGTGGTGGGTAATGAGAGGTTTCGAGGGGAGGGATGGAGGTATGGTGGAAGCAAATGCTGCCCTGGGAGGACGTTGGATAATGAGGGGTTTAGAGGGCATGGGTGTAGGTGTAGATAGGGTAGATGGGGTCCCGGATGGGCGGTGAATGATGAGGGGTTTGGAGGGCATGGGTGGAGGCGTGGTGGAGGTATATGGTGCTCCGAAAGGACACTGATGCGGGACGGACACGCGGGGAACTTGACTCCAAGTTGAATGCGAACCTTGGACTCTAGACAAGCTCGCTATTCGTCCCTAATGAGGGAAGTGTTAGATCGTGCGCGGTTGAGAAACCGGCAAGAGCTAGGGTGGTCAACTCACTTTCGTGCTCAGATCGGGTCACGGGACGGTCTCACTCTCTCTCACAGCGGTGAATAAATATTTGAGAGACCTAATTTCCTATCGCATGCAGCGGCATATAAAAAATATATGAGCAAAGCAAAGCCTACGAGGAGGGTGGCGAGTTTACCTCCACACTCCAGGCGTGGGGACGATGACCCAGGCCAAGTACAGTAACTCTCGGTAAATAATTAATTACAATAATTACAGCAGTGATATTATTGCCCACTCTATGCAGGGAGATAAAGGGCTACAAGTGAGCCCGAGAGGACCGATCTTGGGTTGACGGGTTGCAAGCCGGAAGGGCTATTGGGTCGGAAACGGGCTACTGGTCTGACTCGGTAGTGTTTCGACTCGGCACTATTCAGACTCAGCTCAGCAACTCAGCTCAGCCCGTAGGACAGCAAGCGAACTCTGCTATTGGGACAGTGGCTTATGATCATCTTCTGACCATGGCGATTGGCTGGAATGCTGTTGAGGGGTTGCCGATCGACCTCTGGGAGTGGCGGTTGCCGACTGTGAGCTGGCGTACCTTCGGAGGAACTAATTCCCAGACTGCTCCTGTTGGCTTGACTCAGATCAGATCTGCGCGCCTCCACGATAGGAATTTCTGTGATCAGATCCGGAGGCAGATCTAGGCGAGAATAGTACCGTTGGAAAGCTGCCTCGAAGGGCTACAACATAGATTTATTTCAGATCCATCCAATAAGCGGATTTGAAATTAAAATGACTGTGGATTGCTGGTTTTTTCTGGAACTAGTTACGGAATGGTCAGGACAGATATAGATCTGCCTGAGAATAATTTTAGACTAGGGGTGAAATGATTTTTATGGGATCTGGAAAAATTATGGGTGAAAGTTGGGGGTGTAAGGGGCTAGAGAGAGAGAGAGAGAGAGAGAGAGAGAGAGAGAGAGAGAGAGAGAGAGAGTGGGGTTGCGACGGGAGAGGTGGCGGTGAAGGAGTGGTCGGCTGAGGGTGCCGGAGAGGACCCGGGTGGCGGCCGGAGGGGCCGTTAGCAGGTGTGCAGGCGTGGGTGGCAGGGGATGGTCGACGACGGGGCACCGCGGTGGTGATGAGGGTGGCCGGAGCAGATGGTCGGAGGGTGCGGACGGCGGGCGGCCGGTGCAGGTGGTCGGAGGGAGAAGAAATGGAGGGATGGGGAGAGAGAGACGGGATGAGAGAGAAGGAGAGGAACAGTCGCGGGGGTGTTGATTCGAGAGAGAGAGGACGACTGGGAGAGGGGTGCGGCGAGAGAGAGGTAGGATGACGGAGGGGAGGTGCTCACCGTCGACGGGGTGGTTGGGTGCCTAGTTGGTGTGAAAAGAGAGGGAGTGGTAGCCGGGGGGTCTGCCGGTGGCGCTGGGTGGAGGTGGGCAGAAGAGGAAGGAGGTTGGCGGGTGAGAGGGAGAGACGGAGAGGGAGGCCGTGGAGGTGCTCGCGGTGGGGGTGGTGTGAGGAGGTGGCCGGTGCAGGTGGTCGGAGGGTGCTGACGGCGGGCGGCCGGTGCAGGTGGTTGGAGGGTGCGGGCGGCGGGCGGCGTAGGGGGTGTGTGTGTGTGTGCTCTGCGTGCGCAGGGGGGTGGAGGCGTTCGGCGTGTGGTGTGTGTGTAGGTTATCAGGAAGGGGAGGTGGTGGGTGGTTGCGAAGGAGAACAGGAGGTCATCCGGCAGCGGGTGGTTAGCAGTATTGGGAGGTGGAGCGGGCAGGTTGGGTCGCTGGTGGGCTTACGGAGGTAGCGGTCTCGGTGGGAGGTGGTCGCGGTGGGTTGCAGTGGTCGGAAGAGGAGAGAGAGGGAGGAAGGGAGGCCGGTGGGGGTGGCTTCGACGTCGCATGCAGAGAGAGAGGAGAGGGAGGTGGTGGCTGGGAGAGAGGTGACGGCGACGCGGGGTGGTGGAGGTGGAGTCGGTTGGCGTGGTGGGTGCCGCGGGGAGGTGGTTGCGACGGTGAGGGGGGTGTGCGACGGTGGTCGACGGGAGGGTCGCAGACGGTGGTCGAGGGGGAATGGGGAGAGGGTGATGGGGAGTGGTCGGTCGCGGTAAGTGGGGGAGGTGAAGGTGGCCGGACGGGGGTTGCTGTGGGGTTAGCAGAGGGAGGTGGTCCAGTGTGCATGGAGTGCTCACAGGCGACGGGGGGAGTTCGTTCGCGGCGGGCATGCAAGGGAGTGAGAGGGAGAGAAGGAGAGGGACGGTGGAGGTGGTTCGCGGTGGTCGGAGAGAGGGGGAGTGGGGAGTGGTCCGGTGCGGTGGCCTCGGAGGGTGATGAACGTCGGCGGCGGCGTGAGTTCGGGAGTGGTTGGCTGCGTGAATGGCGGTGGGGGGGTGCTGGGCGTGTGGAGTGCCGCGGTGGCGGGAGACGGTGGCTGGGATGGCTGCCGTGGGTGAGAGGGTTGGCAGGCATGGGTGAGAAAAGGGAGAGAAAGAGAGGGACAGTGGGGTTCTTCCCATGGGGGAGGTTGCGGGCGTGAGAGGGAGACCGGAGGGGGAGTGTTCGCGGGTGTGAGTGGTGGGAGGCCTTCCGCGGCGGTGTTGGCGCGGGAGACGTCGTGGGTTAGTCCGGCTGTGGGGGTGTAGTGGGAGTGGGGGGTGGAGTGCGATGGAGGAGTAAAAAAGGTGAAACGTGACCAAGCATCAGGCGCGTGTTTTAATTCACGCCGGCTTTCAAAGGCGCGACCTTGGGAAAATATTTTGACTTGGAAGCGTAAAGGTTTATGAAAATGCCACAGGCCCAGACGTGACTTAGTAAGAGACGACAGTGTCTAGGGTGCCTTTTATAAAGTGACCAAAACAAAGGCTTGGAACGCGCCCTCACGCGTGATCGTTTATCATGAAATAGTGACCCAACTCAGGGAGTGAATTAAAACGCGACCAGAAGACAGCCATGACTTTCAAGAAAATTATAAGAAAAGGGAAAAACCTATCTATCAAATCAGTGATGAAATCCAACAGGGGCATCATATTGTAACATGAAATTTACTCAGCATAGCGTCAATTTTGGCGTGTCTATAGCTAGATGGCTAAAGGAGAGACTAATTCACCCCATCACATCCTATGTCTACCCTCCCATAGAGCTAAACCTCCCTATAGTACCATTCTTCTCCTATCGCACCACCATCCAATCATCCTACCAAGTGGAAACTTTAGGAGATCTCCTTAAGGGCCTAGCTTGGCAAATGGAGTTGACTGGCATGTTGACCCCATTCGTCGACCCACCTAGGAGCTTGACCTCCTACACCTATGTGTCAGGTCTATCACCTCGATTTGCACCATTGGTTGTTACACTTGCGACCTTCTTCTATTCCTCCCCACACTCGATGAGCCCAACCGTATCCTCAAATTGGAGCTCCTTATATCTGGTAGAAAGCCAAGCCAACCCCTCATGGCCGACCTGTTGTGTCCCTGTGATTTTGATGATAGCAAACACCATAAGTCATCATGTGTTTGCATGAAAGATTGAATGTTGATGATATATGTGTTTGATTTTTCATCTGGTCATTGCACTGTGCATTAATGAGAATTGTTTGTTGTGCATTGATTTTTGTGCATTAATGTTGTCATCATAATCATTTGCATGATATGTGTATTTTCCAGATAGATGCATTTTCATGATGCATAGAATCTCATCAGATTGAATGCAAAGTCATTTCCTCAAACAGGTTGCATGCATATACATTTCATCAACCATGTTGTGTGCACACATTACGCTTAGGTTGTTAAGTCATATGCGCAGAAGGTCAATGCATATTTCCCGCTAGTGCAAACCAAGGTCTGTGCATATGCCTTCTATTGGTCAGCCAAGACTCGTGCACCTCATGCTAGCCAACTTAGACAAAGTCTGTGCACATCATTCATGTTGCAACTAATGGTCGGTGCAGGTCTTACATTTTGCATGATAAGGTCTGTGCGCATCACTGTAGCAAGTCGGTGCATGTTGTGCTTATGGCATGATAAGGTTGGTGCATGTCACTATTCATATGCATACTAGGGTCGGTGCATCTTTGGTCCATGCCATATAGAGTTGGTGCACTTTACTGTTCACACATAAAGAAGGTTAGTGCACATCACTGTTCAGAAGCATGACTGAGGTCGGTGCATGTTTTTGTTTGTCTATATGAGGTCGGTGCATGTTATCCCTTGCACAAAACTAGGTCGGTGCACAT
Organism: Amorphophallus titanum; assembly: GCA_024336825.1. NCBI lineage: Eukaryota > Viridiplantae > Streptophyta > Magnoliopsida > Alismatales > Araceae > Amorphophallus > Amorphophallus titanum. The sequence goes on from JANBPO010002596.1 coordinate 20,969,021, forward strand.
ATTAGTTTCATGTTATAAGGTCAGTGCATCTTTTGCTTCATGCCATATGAAGTTGGTGCATCTTTTGCTTCATGCCATATGAAGTCGGTGCACATATCAGCTCAATGCGTATAAGGTTGGTGCATTGCTTGCTTTCTGCATATAACCTCGGTGCAGTTTACTGTTTAACTTTCTCTGTTCCCTCTGTTTCTCTCGACGCGGGGCGCACGACCGTGCCGAGTTGACTGAGGAAGAGACGCGACGGAAGGGGATAGAACGTGATGAAATGACGAATGAGGTGGACGTTAGCAGGATTCATGGGTGGATCCTATGCTAGAATGGTTTAATCGTTTGTCGCCTGTGATTAAAGGTCGGTTTTGCTGTGTGGGCCAGGTGGCTTGTCACCTCCAATGTCGACAGCCATGTGAGCAGTCCACGTTGTGCGTTTTATCTTCCAACAGAGTATTTGACTTTGCTCATTTTATTTAGTTATCTTGTTATCTGAGTCTGTGGATCTATTGTATTATTGTATGGCTTGGTTTCCCTGCGCTTCGGCGTGAATGGGGCGTGGAACAAGCCGATTTGGCCATTCCACTATTTTGCTCGCTGTGTCGATGTAACGGTCGTCTTAGAGATCGTCACCTTTTGTAATGGTCCCATGATAGACCGTTACCCTTGTAGGTTGTTTCGGGCTCTTCGAGTCTTGGTCGGTGTGACGGACTAGTATAGGGCCGTCACACGGCGGTAACACGCCAGAACAGGAGCGTTACGTCCTGGTCATTTTTCAAGGACTGTGTCTGTCAGCTCCTCGAAGGTCGTGTCTTCTTGGAAGATCGTGTTGGTCGGTTTGCTCTGACGGACTTCTCCCTGTGCGTTATAGTTAGTTAACGCACCTATGCTAGTCCGTTATGTTACGTTTGACCGATGGTTGACTGGCTATGGCAGTTGGTGTAATGCACCTACCCCCATGCGCTAAGTTTTTGTAATAGGTTCAGGCTGGTCCGTTACATGTTGTTGTCCGTGTTAGATGTTTTGGGTCTGTTGACTCTGACGCCCCTACCTCAGTGCGTCAGGTTGGTGTAACGTGCCTTTAGAGGTCCGTTATAGTCCTATTGGCTGTGATGGCCATTGGCCTGTTCTGTTCTGTGTCGGTTTGTCGTAGATTGTGTTTTAGGGTGGTGTCTGCCTGTCAATAGTTTTCTGGATAAGTCAGTTTAGGTGACTGGGTGCGGTCACTTCCCTGACTGCGACGGTACCCTAATGACTCAATCTAGAACTGTCAGTGTCCTTGTCTCTGGTTGCGTAACGGTTGTTCCTTGACTGCCGGGTTCACCTAGCGGCTGAGCGATGGTTCGCTTTTCCCAGAGGGTTGTCTTCATCCACCACTCCTATTTCTGTTGTTTTGTCTTGATCTCGTGATTTTCCCATGACTCGTGGATGTCTATTGATATCCTATGAGGGTTGTGATCGTGTGAGATGGCCAGGAATGCCAGTGCATGTTCTTGTGTTTGTGTGTGTCGTGTTTGGTTCTGGTCAACCGGGTGAGACTAGGGGTTGACAGGCGGCCTTGTTGTGTGTCTCGACAGTTTTACTTAGCTCAAGATGTTGGTTCTGGATGCCTCGAGGTATCGTTTCACCTCGGTCTACGTGTCCAGTTGTGCTGAGGAGGCTTTTCCCTGCTATTTGTGAGTTCCATAGTGTATCGCCTGTGTACGTTCCATAAGTGCACAGTGGAAGCGTGTGGGCTAATTACCCACTGGTCGAGGATCTTTTCATAGGGTTTTGGCCGATCGAGAGAATTACTTTTCTCGATGTAACTTTGTCTTGACTTCCTATGCTTTGATTTCGTCTGTTGCCGTGCTGTTGCTGGTAATTTTTCGGTGTTGGCATTGGCATTGCGAGTATGGGGGATTTGTGAAGGTACCAGCTGGCCACAACTAGACGCTACGAGCACGCGCCCCCGGTACACACGAAAGCCAAACGAACGACCACCACCTGTAAAGCAGGGGTGAGCCTCATGTCACTGGCTCAGTAGGGGTCACGGCGATCTCCACCGAGAAAAACACGCAGTAACACGCTAAAATTGTAGGTAAACAACAGGTAGTAGTAAAGCAGGAAAGCTAAACTACAAAGCTGTAAAAGGAACAGAACAGGGAGCAGGAGTAGGGAGCAAACTAAGCAGGAGGGGAAGGGAGAAGTCGTACCAGACAACGGCTACCGAACTAACCTCGGTACCCTAAACTACTCCAAGCAAGGGCAGGAGAGCGACTCGAAGTTGACAGAGTCAGGAGTTGCTGAACTGTCGACACAAGGAACCTACCAAGCAAACACTACCACAAGCAAAGATAGAAGGGTGAACTCTGAACTAAAGAAGTCAGAAGCTTACCGAACTGTCAAGACGACGCCAGGCTCCAAATGAAGACCTGCAAGGACAACAAGAAAAGCTTAGGAAAACCTAGACAGAGGACCGACGACACGACAAGGACGTCGTGCACGTTGCCACTTGCATGACAAGAACGTCACGCATGTGACAGGACACCGACCTTGAGTACAGCCACAAAAAGGCTAACCCAGAAGGTCACGACGCACGAGAAATGTCGAGAGTCACACCATACGTGACTCAAAAGAGGAGCGATCAGCTGCATCCACTGACATCTTACACTACATCACAACTCGCTCCACAAGTACCTCGACTACTAGCCGAACGTGGTCTGCCACTACTAAGGCCGAGTCGCAGGTCCACATGGAAACCACCACTGCAAGGACCAGTCAGGGTCACGCCTGTCGACGTGAGTCCTAAGCCCCTGACCCCATGTGCACACACTGGCTGTAGACCATTAAGCCAGTCCTCTAACTAGTATTCTCCCCCGCGGACGCTACGATATGGTCGGGAGCCCACGGAACTAGCTTAAAAATGGTGTCTCGGGAAAAGTGTCCCGCTACAAGAGCCATCACGCCAGAGCGTGCCGTAAGGCACCAACCAAAGAGGAGCCACAAAACTTGAAGACTCTGAACCACAAGCGCCGGAGTACAGATAGGCCATACTACGCGCACCACGGCAGTATAGGAAACTGTCAACTACCTAGGACAAGACAAACTAGACCTGCAACTACAACGGACCCTGAGTCCTATGACTCTGAGTCAGGATCGTCGCACACAGCGAGACAAAGCTGCCAATCGGTCTAACCCTAAGCCAAAGAAAACAACGCTCCGTAAGAACCAAAACACGGAGACCAGAGGGAACACTGAGAACCCTCAGTACACATGGACACGTAGATCAAGGTAAAATAGTATCTCGAAGAATCCCGAACCAATGTCTCGAATTGGACAAGGCCGCCGAGACACAATAAGACTTCCTGTCAATAACTAGGTAACCCCGGGTTGACTGGAACCAGACATGACACAGATGCACAGACACATCCACGCCACAGCAGAACAAGCAAGCAGAATCCACAAGAACAAGAGCGGCGGGAGATGACAACACTCTGGGTAGAGCAACTTGTCAGTCAACTGCTAAGGGAAAACCCAACAGTCAAGAGATAGCCGCTATGCAACCAGGGACACGGACAATGGTAGCTTCTAGATTGAGTCGTTAGGGTACTATCGTAGTCTAGGAAAAGACCACAACCAGTCACCTAAACTGTTCATGGTAGCGGTAATTCGATACCTAGTATCGGGTTATCGATATCATGGGCTCTCAGTTCATAGTGGCGGTAATTTGATACCTAGTATCGGGTTATCGGTATTATGGACTCTGGGATGTTACAGGGTGTGCCACTGAACGGGCGCCAAGGGTGTGCCGGTGGAGGCTCTCGCGGACGTGTCGGTGGAGCCCTGAGAGTGTGCCAGTGGAGGCTCTTCTGGGTGTGCTTGATGGAGAATGGATGTTGCCGAATGGGGTTGCAGAAATCATGTAGGCGGGGTTGATCGATGCTTCCCCCATGGGAGCTCAGGGAAACACCGTGGAATCAAAGCAACTATAGGGTGGCTTCAGAAGCGGATCACACGAACGGCAGCATCCGGAGAGTAGGAATTTGCTGATATCCACTATCTGGGAGTCCCTGCTTCCTCAACAGGACAGTCCGTCCACTTCTTTAACAACTTTTCAGGAATTTGAGCAACCTGGTGTTGCAGAACTGACGCACGAAGAGGGCTAACAGTATTAAGTCCTGTTGCAGCTGAAATGGTATCCCTTATTGTCACAAACAGGTAAACCCATTGAGCAATTTCACTGTCAAACTGTTAAATCTAGATATAAGACCACATACGGATGCGTAGTAGAAATGGACGGTGGCTGAGCCTGAGAAGGCTCCTTTCATCTGTTTGAGAACTGGCATCTCCGAAAACTAGATGCGGCTACACTCAAAAGTGCTGATTCCTGAATGATGGATGCCTTTCTATTTACTTCATTTGTTAGTGTGACTTCCAACAGTTTATCAAGCTTCAGCCATATATCAATGTTAGGAGAGCTAGTCATAGTGAATGCAAAAGTGAGGAGCAACCTTCTAGTGTTGTCCCACACGCAAGGCACATGAGTCTTCAGATCTTCAGGCTCCACTACAATACGGGCTTAGATGTAAGCCTTGAGACTATAGGAATGAGCAAACCCGCCAGCGGGAAGAATGAAAATAGTTGCCATTGCCTCCACTGTAAAATACAATCCATAGAAGCTATAGGACTAGTTGGATTTCATTTTGCATTCTATTCCATCTAATTGACCCCAATCTCTTCTCTGTCGGAGTTGTTGAGGTGGCCACCGTGAGTCAGCTTATCCACATCCATCGCCTCCTGTTCTTTTGGACAGCAACTGTAGCATCAGGCTCGTCGGTGGTAGGAGTTGTAGGGTCCGCGGCCACGATGGCGTCCGCAAATGTGCACAGTATTCCCCCCCACCTGGGAGATGATCCCCTGGACATCCACGGACCCCGTCTCCAGCGGCGGCCATGGTGATGGGGCCAGGGGACAGCAACGACATGAGGGAGCAGGATGGTAGGAAATGCCAAAATAGGGGACCATTCGCAGGGGAGAGGTCATCTGGCACGGTGGTGCACCGGGTGAGGAGTGGGCTCATCTGGTACAGTGTATGCCATCCGGCACAGGGGTGTGCCACTGGAGGTGAAGTGGGAGAGAGAGAGACGGTGAGGGAGAGAGAGACACTGAGGGAGCGACTGAGATGGTGAGAGAGAGAGAGAGACGTTGGGGGAGATGAGATGTTGTGGGAGAGAGACAGACGGTGAGGGAGAGAGAGACGCTGGGGGAGAGAGAGAGAGATAGTGAGGGAGAGAGAGATGGTGAGGAAGAGAGTGACAATGGGGGAGATGAGATGCTGGGGGAGAGAGAGAGACGGTGAGGGGGAGAGAGATGGTGAGCAACTAATAACCATGCACTACACCTCCAGACCACGAGGAAGAAGAGCAACCACACCTGAAAAGTCAGGGGTGAGTCTCATGACATTGGCTCAGTAGGGTCCCGCAGATCCCTACCACGAACCAAAGCAGTAACAACAGTAACAATAGCAGAAGTAAAAAGGAAAGTCATACTGAACAGAAACACAGCAGCCGATAAGACCTCGGCCCTCTAAACTACTCTTAATCGGTAAGAACACGGATCCTCAGACACACAGTCAAGAATCACTAACCGATACAAGGAACTCTGGCTACACTGCCAGAACACATCACGACACCTCAGTTGTGTAGGCTCGTCTACCGAGACAAACCCAACTCAAGACCACACGGTCCGAAAGCACCAACACATACACGATATCATCGTTGTATACGCTATACTGACCATGAGTAAAGCCAAACACAGACTACCCAAAGCACCATGTGAAGGGACTCACACTGCATGAGAAACCACATGAATCATGAGAATCACAAGAGTCAGTGTCCTGTGATAGAAGTACCTCATCACTAGAAGAAAAGTTAGATGCATCCACTGACGTCTCACACTGCACCTCAAGCGTCTCCCACTCATCTCGAACGCAGTAACTGAGACACTAAATAAGTAACCAAGGAACAATAGTAACGAGTGACTAGTCAGGGTCATGCCCGTCAGTGCTGGTCCAACGCCCTTGACCACTTGTGCACACACAAGCCCAATGTCTTGAGCCAGGCCTCTAGCTAGTTTTTCCCTCCCGTCAGACTCTAAGAGCTTGACAAAGGGGTCCATGGCAACCAGCCTACGAACCGTCTCTACCGGGAACTGCCCTGCCATCACTCCCAGGTGGGCCGACACGAAGTGTCGTCAGGCTATGACTAGTGGAGACTCACTAGATATAGAGACTCAAAATAGAAACATCGAAGTACAGACAGGCTAAGCATGGACCTATTACACGTACTACGAAGCACAAAGCAGCACATAGAACTATCGCCAGACTCAGGACAAAAAACTAGACTTGCTCACAACGATCCTTGAGTCACACGACTCAGGTCAAGATCGTCGCACAACACGGTAATGCACCGTTCAATTAGCCTAGTCCCTAAGCCAAAAAACCATGGGGAAACACAAGCCCTCGGCCCCTAGACCACACATCGGACTATAGATTTCACATAACACATAAACACAAAACATGAGGGATCACCAAGACCCTCAAACCACATAAGCATGCAAATCGAGGTAAGATGATATCTTCGAACCTCCAAAACCAGAGTCTCGATCCTTACAGGATAAACGAGACACTTATGAGGTCACGTGTCAACCACTAGGTCACAACTGGGTAGACCAAAAATCATAATGACTCACAAAATGCACGAAACACTACTCGGTACAATGGCACTTTTGGACATCCTATAACACGATCACAGCCCTCATAGGACGTCCAAGACATCCACGGACAATGGGCTAACCAAGGGGTCGAAGCCAAGCCAACCGGCAGCCAAACCAACATGAATGAAACATACTGGCAAATGGCGGTCAACTCCCTAGCCGCTACTACACTTTGGTGGTCTTATCAGGGCTGCTATTCACACAGTTAAACAGGCAGGAAATGGTCTTACACAAGGCCGTCAATTTAAAATGACGGCCCTCCTATGGCTGTCTCTTCAGATTAACGGTCACGACTAGACTGTCAAATCCAAACCGCCTCAAAAAGCATGGTGGGCGGTGGCCAATGTCATGGAGAGGTGTACGTGACCGAATGGGCTTCTCAACCGGGGGGGTTCGCGATGGGAGGACGTGATGGCGTCGAGGGGGGTGTGCATGCAAAGGGAGGGGGTGGCGTGCAGTGGGGGCACGAGGGTCTCGCGGCAGGCTTATGGAGGTGGGTGACGCGGTGTGGCTGTGGGCTGGGTTGGAGAGGGGAGCGGGGCGTTCGCAGGAGCAGAGGCTTGAAGGTGGGGTCCGGTGCAGTGGAGAGAGGGGGGCTGCCACGAGGCTATTGCGATCATTGGCATAGGTGACTACTGGCGAGTGTATGCGGGTTAGAGAGAGGGGATGTGTCTGCGGCGAGCTAGATGGGAGGTTTGGAGAGGGGTGGGTTGCTCACGAGCGTAGCCGGTTGCAGAATGGGAGGTCAAGATGTATGTGTGCATGGTGAGAGGGTGAGGTCGAGGTAGTTGAGAGGGAGAGCTGGGGGTGCCACAGGTTAGAGAGAGAGGGTGCGTTTGTGGTCGTGGAGTCTACAGAGAGAAGGAACGGCAGGTATGCATGCACGCGTGCTTGGGAGTAAGGAGGCCAGGGGGGTGTTCGCTGTGGAAGGAGGCCATCGAGCGTGAGGTTTTGAGGTGGCCAGGGAGGTCTACAGGCAAGGGAGGGAGTAAAGGGGCAGCTACAGTGGTGGTTCGTGGGCGAGAAGGAAGGTGCTGAAAGGAGGGGAGGGAAATGGTGCAGGGAGAAAGAGTAGCGAGCTAGAGAGACCAGGGAGAGAGGGGCACGACCGTGGTGGCTCTGTAAGTGATGAGGGAGGAGTGGTGGGAGTGGCTCGCGGTGGTCGACGAGGGGAAGGAGAGAGAGAGGGGGAGGCTCGCCGCGGTGGTGAGTGTGGGTGGAGAAGAAGGGAGAGGAAGAGAGGGAGACTGAGAGATCTGGGGAGAGGTTGGAGAGACGGAGCAGCCGCTGCCAAGATATGTGGGAGATGAGCATGGAGACTACGTGGGAGGGAACCGACGTGGGCGTGGGCCTTCCGGTGATGGTGCACGTGGGGTGTGAGGGCAGGGAGGAGGCGATGGGCTGGCTGTGGCGGTGAGGCGGTGAGATCAGTGGCGACGAGGTGGAGGGCATCGTGAGAGGGAGCGAGGGGGTGACAGGATGGCGGTAGCAAGTGGACTCGAGAGGGAGGTGAATGGAGGGAGAGAGAGATGGAGAGGGCGGTGGTTCTCTGCTAGCGTGGGTATGAAGAAAGGAGGACCACCGTGGGAGCAGAGGGCGTTTCGCTGGGGCTGGAGGTGGTGTGTGTACGCAGGGAGAGAGAGCAGGGAGTGGAGAGGGGGGTTAAGGCTGACTGTGCATGGATGGGTGTGAGGGAGAGAGAGCGCTAGATGGAGGGGGGATGCAGCCCATGTGTGAGATGGAGGGTGAGGGAAAGGGATGGCAGGCGGGGTCTGTCGGCAACCGGAGGTGAGAAGGAGGAGGGTGGTGTCGCAGTGAGGGCGATGAGTGTAGGGGCCGGAGGGGAGGCTGCGATGGTCACCGACTGCCGGGTGTGGTGGCGTAAGGAGGATCCGGTGAGGGGAGTGGGTTCTCTACTTTTGGAGGGAAGAAGAGATGAGATCGATGGGTAAGAGGGTAGGTGGCATGAAGAAAAGGGGGGTGAAGTGGGGTTCTGCCGTGAATGGGAAGAGAGAGAGAAGGTTTTGGGTCACCTCTGGTGTGGGTTCGCGAGAGATCCCACAGTGGTAATCTATGTTTGGTACAAGTGTCAATGGATGTGGCCGTGCAGCCCCCTCTCGCCAATTCTCTCTCTTCTCCCCCTTTTTTTCTTTTCCTCTCTTCTCCCTTTTTTCTTTCTCTCTTTTTTCTCTCTTTTTTTTTTTACTTGGAGGCTCCATTGTCTAGGTGGCCCTTGTAGTCAGCAACCATGGTGTAAATGAAAAGTTCACAACAAGAGGGCCTTTAGTAAGCCTAGATGATCATTCACCATTTCATAGATATGTTCCATTGTTACAAGTGGTTATCACCCCTCAAAGGGAAAAAGGAGGGGGGCAAGGTACATCTAGCAACAGCCGATCATGCAGTTGTGCCAACTCAAATGGACGCCCCCAGGATGGGACATCGGCAACATCTGGCATCACCTTCTCGGACTTCCTGCCATTGCTTGGAAGAGACTTGGCGCGTCCTTCAGGGCACGTTGCTCTTCGGTCGATGTGGTGCGGCTGCATCGGTCGCCTTTAAATCGGGCATTTGGTGAGGGCGCGGTGGGTCCACCGTGTATTTGCCCATTTGTAATTCGCCTTTCTTGATCAGGCCTTGGATGACATCTTTAAATACGTAGCAATCTTCAATGGAATGCCCAATCGCCTGGTGATATAGGCAGAATTGGGGGTCGTCTCTTCTTTCGAGGTCACCTGGCCTCTTCGGCTCTGGCAGGGTGACCTTATTGTAACTAATGGCCCATTCAAATAGGAGCTGGGTCTTCTCCTTAGGGAATGGGTAACGCTTCATCATTTTGGCCCTTAATGAAATTCTCTGGTCAACGGGCCTTACGAAAGAAGCTATGGTTGCGACCTTTGTTCTCCCCTATTGTCGCTCAAAGGCTTCGAGGTCTAGGGTGCAAGATTCTTCTCGTGCCAACTGCTTGTCGGCCGATCGCTCTTCCCCACTCTGGACAGTGGTAGTCGGGAAATACTTTGGCAGGAAGACCTCGGCATCAGATGCTAGGTCAGTGAGCTTCTTCAAGGATTTTTACCTTAATATCCATCACCCTTTGTAGTATTTCACCCTTCAGGCTTCTTAGGAGTCTTTGAACGACACCCCCGCAGTTTGGAGGGTTTCCACATTCTTCATGGGGGTGTCCCCTTTTCCTCGTATAGTCCAGGGCGGACTCATCACCTCTTCGGTCAGCTGCTTTTGATTCAGCCTCAACGACTTTACTCTTGACCCACCTCATTTTGGCCCCTCGCTCGGCCCTTGGCTCATTCATCCCAGTTGGCACTGTCAAACTCAGGTACGAGCGAGGCAATCGATGAAGAGGGTTTGTTACCTGTGTCATGCAAGGTACGAAAAGTGCCTGCTGCAACCACTGGGAGGAGCTGCCTCAGATGTAGTCTTGTACCATTTGGGGCATTGCTAGTGGTGGTGGAACCTTGGGTGGCTCACGGCCATCCCAGAGGGCTCAAAATGAGGGCCCCGCCTGTGCGGGCATTGCTAGGTGTAAACCCGCCTTGGTCAATTTCCCTCTTGACACTTCGACTCCGTGTAATTCTTCAAATAATCTTGCCGTCATGGCGAGGGTGTGCTGATGGAAGCTAGAAGTGCTGCCCCCCGTCTTGGCTTCAGATGGGGCTAGCGATATTATGCCATCATGGTCAGCGACGCCTTGTCCTCGAAGGGTCGACATTGGTGCCCCCAAGCCCCCATATGGAGGAGGGTCATGATGAGGGGCCTCCTCTCTCCGATAACCCGAGACTCGAACTGCCACCCACGAGCCCGAAGACTCGGAAGGGTTAAAAGGATGGTGTAGAGACTACATAAGTATCACAAATAATTACAGAAATTAAAGTATGAAATTAAATTAACATTTTACATGATACATAGTCCACAAGATATAACAGAATAAACAACAGTAGTCCACAAGCGCATCAAACACACGGTGTGAAACAAATTGTAACCCAAATACACTGGTGCATCACAGGACCTGACGGACCTAAACAGGTGCGTTAGAGCATGAGATGAAGCAAGCCGTAATGCGCTCCCCTAGGGACATTATGTTCTTAACAGACCAACCCTGGCACATTAGGTCACGGGACCAAGCTCACTATAACATGCACCTCTAGGGGCGTTACAGTCCCTAACGGACCAGCTCAGGTGCATCAGGTGGAAAGGTGCATCAACCTTGACGCACCTTCCTAGGGGCGTCACAGTACCCTGACGCCCCACTTTGGGTGCGTCAGGCGTCTATGACCCCCAACGGTCAGAAAAAAATGGTCAGAATCCAATGGTCGAATCGTCACTCTGACAGTCGACTCTAGGGGCGTCACACCCCTGTGGCGGTCTATCGTGGGACCGTCAGGCGCACAGACGCCAAGCTTGAAACTCAACGAAGCGTAACGCACCTCCCTGGGCGCGTTACACCCTGTGGTGGTCACTGGAACGACCGCCACAGCGCTCCGACGGGGAAACGACGAACAAAATCTAAAAAAACTAACCACGCCCCCATACCTCCATGGGAGAGGTGGAAATCAAGGGGGAAGCTCCCCTGGGACCCCTAGCATGATTGTAGGTCATTAAAATGTCGAATCGCGGCTTAAATCTATAGATCGGGCGAAGTCTCCCCAAATTATGATTTTGCCCTAACCCGCTCAAAAGCACGTCTCTTGGCTCCCATTCGGCCTACAAATTACGGGGGATGACGGGATGAGCATAGGGATTCGTCCCCCTACCTTAATGGAGTGAAAGCTCTACCGAATTGATGCTGAAATCAAGGAAGACGCTTTGAAACCCTCATCCCTTCACGATCTCCCACAAGCTTTACGCCGCCACGATCACCTCACCGTCGCCGTCGTCGCCATGCCGCCGCCCCGCGCCATCTGCAGCTGGAGGGGACGCGCCGCCGCTATCGCCGGACGAAGAAGAGGAAGAGAGGAGGCGCTCACGGTGGGGAGGAAGAAGGAAAGAGGAGGAGGAAGAAGAAAATATGAAAAGATTAAAGAAATGTCCCTATTTATAGAAAATCTAGATTTTTAAAAAAAATATCAAAAAATAAAAAATCATATTTTTACGATCCTCGGAACGCACCGATCGCAACGGTACCACTCACGCCTGGGTGAACGACTCAGTTCGCCCGCACCGGAGTTCCGTAGGATTTGCCGAAAAATAGATCGGGAATCGAAAAAATACGCGAAAAAATCGCGAAGCACCTCCGGGCCTCCAAAATAGCTTCGGATCACGCCGATCCGAACACGAAAGACGTCTGACACGTACAGTCGGACACAACGGAGTCAGACACTCCGAGAAAACAGATCCGGGACCCGAAAATAAGGATCCGAAAGGTCCGGGATATTATACAGCCCGAGCCCGGAAGAAGTCCCGATCTCGCTCCATCCTAGAAAGTACTAGCCCCTGTTGGTCCAGCTGGTCACGGATCCCAGCGTTGGTGGCTTTCGACGCCCTCAGGCGCTCTTCAAGCACCTCATAGTTGGCCGAGAGCTCCGCCTGAACAGCCTGGCTTGCCCCCCACTCTCGAGCAAGACCTCTGAAGTGGTGCAACCACAGACCGAGGGCACCAATGATTGAGCACACGCCCTTCGCAGCTAGGGCCGTCAGCTCCTTCTCGATCTCAGGCCTAAGTTCTCCGGGGCGCTCATACCACCGAATGCTCCTCCCCATGAGATCGACACCATCATGATCCCTGCCAGCCCTGACATCACCTCTTCGGGCAGCGAAGGTTGACCTTGTAGGGGGACCTCCGGCGAGGGAGATGGCCAACATCTGCCACCATGGGGGCCTTGCCCTTGTCGCGCCTTCACTCTACGGAGGCAGGCACAGGAAGAGGAGTGGTTGATTCTCTAGCCGACAGTGGCGACGAAGCCGCAGGAGTCAGTTCGGGCGGCGGTGGTGGAACCCGACCCTGAGGCGGAGTAGAGGCCCTATCTCTCTTCCTCGAGCGACGTAGGCTGTCCAGCGTCACCAACTCATCCACAGACAGCGGGGGGAAACTACCTCCAGTCATGGCGGATTCCCCTCCTTCGACACCAATCGTCCCTTCGAAAGTAGCTTTCTGGGGGCTGGACCCTCCACTGGCCGCAAAAGGTGCAGTCGAACTCACCAGGGGAATGCCCGCTGGGACCGGATGATGAAGCCTCCCCGAAGCAAACGTAACCTTGACCTGGGGAGCAATGACAGTCACCTGACCGGCCTCCTGAGCAACGTGATCCACAGGGCGGGGAGCACACCGTGGTAACCTGACAATCTCGTTGCTCCACGTCGGGACCTCTAGCGCCCTTGAAAACAGAGCAAGCTGGTTAAGCACATATCGCCACCGGTACAACTCAACGGGGAACCAAGGCCAATACCTTGCGGCAATGGAGGACTCAACCCCAGCTCCCGAAGTAACATCGGAGACAGCATGAAGTCTGCATCGACGAGGGGGTATCAGAGGATAGCATCCACCTTCTTGCGCTCCTCGGCATTGATTGGAGGCTTCCTATCGGCCCAGATAAGAGGAGTACCCCTGAACCTCCAATTGCCAGAGTGATCGTAATCACTCGACTCTACAATGTATACGTAACGCTGCGACCAATCCTTGAGGTTGGCCGCAGAAGCAGAAACTTGAATGAAGTTTCGACTCGTCCGGGCCTTGAAGTAGGCATAGGCCGTAGCGGTCGGGCAGCGCTGGATATAGAAAAACTATCAAAAGAGATGGACACTAGGCTCCACCGACGCTCTCCGACATGCATAGAAAAATCCACAGATAATGTCATAAGAGTTGGGGGACAACTCTCTAGGACAACGCCCGTAATGGTGGAGGACGGACGCTATGAAAGGATGTGCAGGCAGGGAAAAACCCACCTGGAAGGATGGTACTGGGATCATAAACTCGCCTAGGGGGAGGCTCAACGCGTCATCATCGACAGTCCGGAAGATGATGTCCAGATTGGGTGGAATCTGGAAGGCTTCTCGCAGCCCTTGGACCACCCTATATGCCACTAACGGTAGGGAAGGGGCAAGACTAGCGTGGGCACTAGAAGTGCTCGCAGCGCCACCGGGACCAGGGACCACCTCTTCGATAAAAGAGGAAGGACTGATACGGAGGGTTCTCCTACGGGGAGGCATGGCTGCGGAAGACTAAGGGCGTAAGGAAAGAGAAGATCCTCACCAGGCAAAGGAAGAAGACACCTACGACGAAGCTCGACAACCAGTGAGACAAGGGTCAGGTCTCTGAAGTAAGTCCCACTACAATCCTTATAACCACCCACGACATACCGACGTTTCCAGGATGTACGGTGGGCCAAAAGGCACCTGTCGCTACGGCAGTATGATTACCAATGACAGGCGACTGTTCGAAGCCCGAGCTCCCAGATAAAACAGGACACATGTCATGATTACTGATGTGGTGTCTGCCCCATCAAAGGCACCTTGAGTGACAAGCAAGTCATCGAAACCCCCGTCACCCGCAATACGAGGAGGACGACTCTAGAAAGCCCTCTCTTGATTGACTCTCAAATCCTGTAGAGTGCTCGACAATAAAGAGTAGAGGGAAAAAGTGAGGAGGGTAAAACTGGTTGCGCCCAATTACGGCCCAATAATAGCAGGCCCACGCCAGAATACTCTTAATGACGTACCCAAGAGGTCCCCGACGCACACGGCCCACTAAAGTGCGGCCCAGCCCAAGTTAACATCGGATTCTACAGCGGATAACTCATACGGCCCAAGCACCATTATCGCCGGAGGACTCTCTAACGACTGACCGTTACCCCCATGACGTCGGCCTTGACCCCATAACGGGTGAGCATGCCCCATGAGTGCCGTAAGACTCGCCCTAGGACCAGCCAACGCCGGGATAATCGCCCTCCAACGGAAAACTCTCGCCAATATAGTGGGAAAGCGTTACTTCACTTCTTACGCCCTTCCCTATCAAGGGATGAGGCTCCTACCTCCGAAGTTTGAATTATTCCCTCCACTCTCTCCTCCCACTAGCCCTAGACAACCCCAAATAGGGAAGCCATCATTCCTCCTCCTCTTCATCCAACTCCCAAATTCGTAGCTACTTCTCTCACCCCCTTCTAGACCACCTTCTTGCCCCCATTCTCCCCCTCCCTCACCTTAGTTTGGCCTCTCCAAGACCCCCTAACAGCCAAGGGTTGCCTCCACACCCATCCACCCTATTTTCCTCCCATTTATCTCATTTTCTACCTCCCATCTTCAGCCTGTAATTCCCAATTCACTAGCAGCAGAGCACTGACAACTTGCAGAGCTGACCACGACTTCATACAAATGTCTCTGAAGGCTAAAGTGGTACCGTCGGAAGCGCCTCTGTGTCTTCTTCGCGAAGGCAGTGGTTTCGTCCCAACCTGAGCTCATGGCTGCCCGGGGGAGACGATCTCCCCAGACTACGCGTCTCCCTCAAGACTGCCAACCTGAGGCTGCTTGTAGAGGCTCTCACAACCAGCCACCTAAAGATTTGGAGGCAGGGCTTGTCCGAGACCTACTACGACGAGTCATCTTCCATAACCAAGAAGCTTCTTCCAGATTGGACCCAGGACAAGTGAGTTTCTAATTTTCTTCCTAGAGTGCGCAGTTCTGTCCCCTCTGGGACTGAACCGACCCCTGTCCACTATTTGGGATCTCCCGATCTACTCCAACATCCTCTGGTGTCCCTGTGGGTCTCGTTTCGAATAGGACTCGACAACGGTTCCAACGACTCTATCCACGCTCGATTCAGAGGTTGGGAGCGCTCGTGGCAGCCTCATCTTTCTGCTGCTGAGGTACCGTAGCAGTCAAAACCAAAACTCAGGGACCCTGTTCGCGGCCCTTCCCTGACCAGCACCGCCAACCAGGGAATTCCCCAAAAATCGAACGTCATCCTGATCTAACCCCGAATATTTTCCCACTAGTCTCATCGACAACAAAATTCATGAGTGACCGCAGCAGTGTCAACTTCAATTGCCTGTCCCCTGTTCTAGAGAGCGGATAGAACCGGCATCTTCCATCCGTTCGATTTCTATTTCAACTTTTTCCTTCCCCGCCTAGCCAGCTTACTACCCCTCCCTGTGGGAGGTAGTGTTGAATGTAATTTTGGCTTACCTTCCCCAAGCTCAACCCCCTTGCAAGGGACGTAGTGATGTAAAATCTTGAACAGCTCGAAGCTACACCGGTGCGGCGTGTGGGGAACACACGCTTCCCCGCTCGCCCTCGTCTCCAAACGGGACCGGCTTCTTCAAATCGGTCGAGTAAGTGCCCTACCCTTACTCTCATTGGATGCCATGCTCCTTCAATATTAGTTCATATGCTTCGCTGGTCTGTGAGAGTGAGTGCTCGGCCCACAAGCTCCTTTGCTTCAAGTGGCCGCCGTGGGAGAGAGTGTGACCCGTGCCCATTGGCATCCCATCGGCCCCTTTGAATTGGGCCTCCATACCCTTGGAAAGTTCCGTAGTCTTGCTGGCCCTCTACCCGCAAGGGTCCAGCCCTCACAACCTCAACTCGGCATCGTCGAATTACCCCCGGGTTTGGGTGAGTGTTGGGTGAGTTGGCTGCCGATATCGGCCCGTTCTACTTGCAAATCGTGCTTGTTTGTTTAGGTCCAAGGGTGTGTCACATCAATTGGTATCAGAGTAAGTTTAGACTTGTCTCTATCAAGTCTAAGTCCTAGGACCATTGCATTGAGGTAATTTGAGGTAATTTTTTAAAAAAAATAAAAAAATTATAATTTTTAAATATCTCACGCCACTCCCTTTCTCTCCTTACTCTCTCGATTTCTCTCTCTCTTCTCTCTCTCCCTCACACGTTCTCTCTCCTCTCTCCCCCTTTCACTCGATTTACGGTCCAAACGGACCCCAGTCGACGTGTGGGAGGCACCGACGGGACGGGCTCGACGCGAGGATCACGTCGGTACCCTTCATCCTTCGATCTGTGGAGCGTGGAGACGCGTGCGAGCAGAAGGACGGTGCGGCCCCTGTCGCCCGATCTGCACCGATTCACAGTCTTCGTCGCGCAAGAGGTAGGGGAACGGACTACTCGTCTAGCCAAGAATCCGTTGATGCCACATGCGTCGCCATCCGTCGCCATCTTCATCATTTTTTGTGTAAATCTTATTTTGGGTGATTTTAGGCTAATTTCTCATTTTACGTTTCTCTCTCAATTTCTGGTCCAGATGGCCGCTGATCGAAGCAAGGGAGGTACAATTGGATTGGTAACGTCGTGAGGATCGCATTGACGCCCATTTTCCCTCGATCCGCGGAGCGTGGAGCCGAGTCGGGCTGGGAGGTGCCACGTCGCCCTCTCATCGGATCGGCATCGAATCACCATTTTCGTCGTAATCCAGGTAGGGGGATGGATTCCTTACCTCGTTAGGACACCGTCGGTACCACTTGCGTAGTGGTCCGACGCCCTTTGCCTCGTTCTTCGTGTATGTTTCCACTTAATTCATTTTTAGTCTTTAATGCTTGAAATCATCTCCATGGGTATCGTCTTTTAATTCTAGTGGCATGCGCAGGTTTGGAATGATGGTATGGCATGGTAGGATAGTTTAGATTTGTGCTTCCCCGCGTCCCCCGTTGATTTTGGTCAATCGGGAGGGGGTTTCGATTCTGACCTCTCCGGAGTCTCGAAACCCAGGTGACATAACGCGCCTGCCCCAGTGCATTATCGTCATTTGGCGCACCCTTAGAGGTGTGTTATATCATGCGTGAACTGTGAATTTTTTGTGGATTTTTGAGTTCGGGTGCCTTTAACGCCCCTCACCCGGTGCATTATAGCCCCTACTTGTTGAGTTGAAGGCCTGTTGCCTTTAACGCCTCTATCCCTGCACGTTACATTCATATGATGCCCCTAGTTAGGTGCGTTATATCCCGCATTTAACTGTGGATTCTGATCATTCTAGTGGGCATAACGGCCCATGGGAGGTGCGTTATGGTTTTATAATGGCCCACTCTTGGTGCGTTATAGCTCTTGTTTATTATGCTGTGTGCTTGTTGACTTTAACGCCCCTTCTCTCGTGCGTTATAGTCCTATAGCGTGCCTGCCCTGGTGCTATAACTGTGATTTAACTGTGCCATTGCCCGTTTACTACATTAAATGCATGCTCTAATTATTTTTATTATTATATGCTTGCGTGTTTAGCGCGTGGTAGGGATCCGCGTGACCCCTACTGAGTCTGGCTGTGACTCACCCTTCCTTCCTGCAGGTGAGCCATCCCAGCCGTCTGCCGGTCCATCACGTGTTTTCGGAGATCGTGCCTAGAGCGTTAGCTGTGGTCTGTCTGTCCTTCGTGTACTTTTGACTGGGGTATGCCCCATGTAGTTTTACGGTGGGACTGTTCTGTTGTTGTCGGACTTGTATATTTGTAAATTCTGGACTATTGTATATATTTAGCACTCTGATAATTTTAAATTCTGATATATTTAATTGCTTCTATTTAAATGTTCCAATGAATGCTTTAACTAATATTGCGCTTGTGTTATTTCTATTCGTTATGCAACCCCTCAACAATACTTCCCAACCCTTACGGGGCCTCATCAGCCTCTTGGGTGGCGTCCCTAGGTCTTGGTATCGATTTACCAGTATCCGGATCTCTGGGTCGTTACAGTTGGTATCAGAGCGGTGTTGAGGATTTATATAAGGAATTGAAATTACATTAGTCTAGAGCAAGTCTATTTGAGTCGTCTATTGTTGGCTTAGGATGTTTTCCATGATTATTGATGTGTTTTCCATTGTCGTGTGTTTTCTAGATTCAAGATGGCGCGTCGTAGAAGGGCCTGTGTACCCGGGGAGGGAAGTGGCACTTCTCCACCAGTAGTTGTTGTGTTGGTTTATGCGCCTGGTAAAGCTCCAGTGACTTCTGTTCCAGTTATGGGAGGTTTGGCAGGTGATCAGGGTGGAATGCCGAGTGAATCTTTGCTATCTCATCCACCAATTGATGACGAGCAGGCGAGATCCCAAGAGTGCACTCAAGTTGAGTCTGCTCAGCCGAGCATTTAGCAAGTCGTTCAGCCGACTGTGATGGTAGTTCCATCTCTTGTACCCACTGCTAGTATCGCACCGTCATTCAGGGAGATCAAGAATAAATTCCACAGATTTAGGGCGCGTAAGAAGTGGCTTGCCCAGCAGGCATCTGCCAGCACTGTTCAGTAGTCAGTGCCTTCTTCTCAGTAGCTTCGGGGACCGGCAGCCTATCAGCCCGCCAGGCAGCCGAGGCAGTGTCTGAAATGTGGTGGTAGGCATCTAGGCAAACCCTGTTTTCTTGTCCGGTGATCTATTTTCGCTGTGATCAGTCGGGACAAGTAGTTCGAGACTATCTGCTGAGGCCGAGGCCGGTGTAGTTCTCGCAGTCTCCTCAGCCACAGCCATCTCAGTTCCAACCTCCTCCACCACTATAGCCTCAGCAAGACTCTCCAGCGTCTCAGCTTCCCCGTGCTGAGCGATGACATCTCATCTTTGGAAGGTACGATTGTGCTTTTTGTCTTTTAGCGAATCAATAGGGCTTCCCATTTCTTGCTGGTTTCGTCTTTTGGCTCAAGTAATTTCGTAATACACATAGGTACTTTTCGAATAGATCCGAGTACATTACTTCTGTAATTTGGTAAAATTATTGTTTATGCATCCCAGCTATTTTAGCTGAGTGAGGGGAATTATTTCATTCGTGAATTTAATTTTAGCCTTTTCTTCTCTCCTCCTTTTCATTTCTCCCGTTCCACTTTCTCCCTCGTTTCTCTTTTCCTCTGTTCCTCTCGATGCGGGGCACGCGACCGTACTGAGTTGATCGAGGTAGAGACGTGATGGAGTGGTTTTGGAATGCGATGGATTGATGGATGGAGTGTACGTTGGCACGATCCCTCGGTGGATCTCATGCTAGTGTGGTTTGATCGTTTGTCGCATGTGATTTTTCCTAGAAATGGAACATGGATTGCCAACACCCCGATGGTAGAGAACAGTTTCCGTATGTATCGTAGTGAGGTTTGGGAAGTGTGGAAAGCTTAGTCCCTGTTATATTGGTCTGTTTCCTATTTTGGAACGTGTGGGTCAAGCGTTCACTCCCTGTTCTTCCTTTTAAATTTCGAGGATGAAATTTTTATTAGGAGGGAGGGACTGTGGGACCCGTTCTTTAACTGATCTTTACCGGTAAACTATTGTTAAATGTGAATTGGCAAAAATAACATTCTTGGAAATGTATCAGCACATATATCATTATGTTTAACCAAATGTTACAAAAATGCTATCGCGGTTAACTTCTATCGATGAGAAAATGCGTACATTCCATAAAGATTCTAATATTCTCATTAGTTGGTTATTGAATGAATAAAATACCCTTCTCACATCCCAAAACCCCCCACCCTTATAAGATGAACATGAGATCTAGAGAGAGAGACTGAGAGAGACCTATGAAGATAAGAGAGAGAAATAGAGGGAGGGAGGTGCCAAAGGGGACTTCCCCCTTCGACACTGGCAACCCACTAGTGGGGGTGGGTTACGTAGGGTAGAGAGAGAGAGAGTAGGGAGCTGGAGATGTTGAGAGAGAGATGGGCATCCTTATTGCTGCCCTATTGAGCAGCCTGAATGTGATGGCAAGCCTCTTTCTATGGGGCTGCGGCGAGAGCCACCGCCTCTCACCCTCTTGCTCCTCCGTCAACACCATCAACGCCTATTATATGTTGTATCCCCATGGTTCATGGCAAGGTTTATGGTTTTAATGATGTCGAACACTATTACTCATCATGAGTATGTAATCGTGAAATCTTTGCTATGATTGTAGTTCATGAATCTTGCTTGAATCATATGCATCATAAATCATGTGCATATAACACTACCATTATGATGATGAGTTAATATGGTTGTCTTGACAGAATCATGTGCATAATGAATCATGTGCATATAACACTACCATTATGATGATGAGTTAATATGGTTGTCTTGACAGAAGTTTCACATGAAAAGGGCCACTTATGTTGAGTAGTTCGAGCAGTGGAGTGGAGTCCAAGTGAATAGGAAGAGGAAATGAAAAAAAGTCAAGGTCAGAGCAAATGAAAACAAGCCAAAGTCAACTCTCCAGTTTCAAGGTGGGGTTGACGCAAGAACATCATTGCGTTGACGCACTCATGAGATCTTGAAAGGTCAAGTGTGCGGCATGCCTCGCACTTATGAGATCTTGAAAGGTCAAGTGTGCTGCATGCCTCTAGCAGGTCGAAGCAGGGCAACTACTACTTCAACGCCGTTATGATGTAGAAACAATCTCAATCTTGTGTCTTTGATGGAGCGTTGGCGTAGAAATATCAAGGTCAATGCAGGCATGGAACTTCAAGAGAACAAGTCCTTTAGTTTCTCATAGTACGTCGAAGCAGGACAACCACTGCCTCGACATAGCAATTTGAATTCCCAGGCCAGTTTAACTATTGATCTACAAGAGTGGTTTGATGCAGCAAATGGCAGCTTCAAAGCATATACTCTTCAACCAGTTATCATGGCATCAGTAGGCTGCTTCAGCATAGAAGAATAGATGGAAGCTCGTGCTGCAAAGTCAGGTCAACATAGCAAGATAATGCTTCGATGCATCAAAACAAATGGAAGCATATGTTACAGTGACAGGTCGACGCACCAAGTCAAATGTCTGTACTTGAGGCACGATGGCTAATGGGCTACTTATCAACATTGTGTCGATGTAGCAGCAAAGCAGGTCGATGCTACCTCAGTAATTTAAAGCATTGCTTACCTGTGGATCTTATGGAAGTGATTTGACCTACCGTCTTGGCACGTCGAAGCAGCAGTACTTCTCCAGCAGGCACTGATAGTATATATGGACGCCCAGAAACCAGATCTCTATAGATAATGTGTCTGTATATGATCCAGAGGGGTCCCAATTGGTGTCTTGATTGGCATCTGTATTCATGCTCTATTTTTTTAAAATTTTCTATTCTCTGATTGAATGCCCAACTTTATAGTTGGAACCCTGGTTTTGGTGATGACACTCTGTGAATCATGTTGGGACAGAACTGCATAAGAATCTTTCACATTGAATAAACCATTTATTTGTCTAAGTGTCAGACCTCAGGTCGATGCACATATAGGCACTTAGTAATTAAGGTCGATGCAAGTTCAGGTCTTAGTTAGGTAAGGTCGATGCATGTTTGCATCTGAGTTAGATAAGGTCGATGCACGTTCACACTTTCTTCTCAATAGGTCAGTGCACATTTTTGCATCAAGTCTGATAGGTCAATGCACATTTTAGGCTTAAGTATGGTAGCTCAGTGCACATTTTTATATTACGTCTGTTAGGTCGATGCATGCATATGTCTTTATCCATTCAGGTCGATGCATCCTTATACTACGTTGAAAAAAAGGTCGATGCATCCTTATACTACGTTGAAAAAAAGGTCGATGCATGTTCTTGCATGAAGTCACAGAGGTCGATGCATATATACACCAGTAGTGTATCAGGTCGATGCACATTGCATCTTGTGTAAAGCAAGGTCGATGCACACTGTACCTTGAGTAAAGCAAGGTCGATGCACATTATACTTTGTGTAAGGCAAGGTCAATGCACATTGCATCTTGTGTAAGGCAAGGTCGATGCACATCCTTACACTCATTCTATAAGGTCGACGCTCATGCTAGTTTTATGCACTTCAGGTCGATGCATGCTTTGCAGCATGTTCTACAGGTCGATGCACGTATTGCAGCATACTCTACAAGGTTGATGCATATTCTTTAGTATGTGTACTTGGTCTATGCACATATAGAGTCTAAGGTCCACACATATATAGAGTTTGTGCATATACATGTCTGTCCACATGTAGAGTCTGTGCACATATAGGTTTGTGCATATCTAGGGTCTGTGCACATGAAGTATCTAGGTCTGTGCACATGTAGAGACCAGGGTCGATGCACATGTAGATTTAGGTCACTAAGTCTGTGCATCAAGTCCATACTTTAAGGGATTTGCATAATCACACACCACTTTGGTTTGAGCATCTGATTTCTTTAAAATTGTCTAAGTATGCACTCTCCTGGACAACGATGATGAAAAAGGTGTTTGATGTAATGTCTTATCTCTTACTGACAAGATTCAGTCAAACACCTAATGGATTGAGAGTAGTAGAGACTCAAGTGGGCACGTGATCCAAGATTCAAGTTAATGAAACACATGATCCAAGACGGCTTGCTCTCCAAGACTGATCAGCCATGTGGTCTCGCCCTATCCTCAACATCTGACACATGGACCTACTCAAGCTACTTTTCTGAGAAAGTCATTGGTGGGAATTCTCCCTCCATGTGTCGGAGCAAAATTGTGCGGGGTCCACATCATCCGGCTCGCTGATATGAAAAGAAGGATCTCTGAGAAGTCGATAGCAATCAAGACAGATAGAAGAAAAGAAATGAGAGAAGAAGAGAAAAGCAGCGAAGCCAAACTTGAGTGTAGTGAGAAGTGTCTGAGTGAAAAGTGAAGAGTGTAAGAGTTAGTTGCAGATCGGTGAAGAAGGTTCAAAACAGAGCATCGGAAAAGGATAAGAAGGGAGAGCTGTTGTAGTCACGATTTCTAGATCAAATCTAGAATCGTTTGCTCATCTTTGAGCTACATTGAAGGATGACGTCCCGTTGGACGTCCGTGTTTTCTATATGGTCGACCAGCAAGTTGTCAAACTGCAGCCGCCGCCTGCAACCGCCCGGGATTGTCAACGTGCTGCTCGCTAACCAAAGTTTGGTGCTCCCAGAGTCATAGTGTAGCCATTTACCTCCCTACGTAGAGTGGGCAAATGAAATCACTTTTGTAAATTAATTGTTATTGCTATACCAGGAGTCACAATGTTGGCTAGGACGTCTTCCCCACGTCCCGAGCATGGTGGTACAATCGTCACCCCCTCTTTAGTTGCTTTTCTTTCCTAGTATAAGCTTGTTATGCCACTGCTCTTGAGCATCGTAGGACCCTAGCTTGTTCGAGTTGGTCACTGCTATGAGTTGTGAGTGCAAGACCTGTCCCGTGACTCGTTTTGAGCATGAAAGTGAGCTGACCACCCGAGACTCACTGTCAATTTCTCAACCATGTAGATCGACACATTTCCCTTGTTGGGGACAACCGTGAGTGAGTGCTTCTTGTTTGGGGCACATTTGCCTCTTCAGGAACCAAGTTAGGTGTCGAGTATTCATGTCATTGTTGGTCACGTCATTCAATGAGTCACATTGTTGCCTAGAGGTCCAAGGGTCGCAACCAATGGTGTTGAGTTGCTTCATTGTCCCGCATCAAAGTGGTATCAGAGCCAGGTTGAGTCTAGGGTCATCTTTTCATAAAAAAAAGGAAAGGAAAAAAGAGTCTTGTCTAAAGTTTGCATTTCATCCCAATATACGATATATCAAAAGACGTTACCAGAAAGATTGGTTACGCCTATTGGGAAGGTAGCCCCTGGCATGATGTTTCTATGTCCGCCACGTACCGGATATTGGTTTGTGTGCATTGGTCAATCTAGGTCAGTCTAGTGAGTCACCCATTAGCTCCCTTTAGGTCCCCTTGCATGCCCACTCGTGGAGGTACTCAGTACTATCGCCCTAACACTATGGGTGAACCCCAAGGTGCTGCCCAGGGAGGCCATTCTCTGGACGACATGATAGCTCTACTCATGGAGCGAATGGATAGGTCTGCGCAAAATCTTAGGGAGCATACTGAGCGCATGGAGAGCCGATTCAAGGCCATGGAGGACCACGCCGAGGCTTCCGACCGATCTGTCCAAGGTCTGGTTGGAAGGTTAGAGAGTGCAGAGAGAACCCCCTATCGGGACATACCTGAAATTCTTCCGGCCCCTCAGGCGCCTGCTGCCCAGCCTGCCCTACCTAGGGCTGAGGAGCGATGGCCACGTGTCCTCCATTTTGAGGACTACGAGTCTGACAATGATTACAAGGGAAATGGCTGACACAGGCGTGGTCACTGACCATAAAGGGATGATAAGGATGACCGGATCCACAAGACCATTTGTGCAGACCCTCCCACACTTGACGGGTCCAAGGCTTTGGACCCAAAGGTCTGTCTTGATTGGGAGGCCAGCATGGACTGGTACTTCAAGTGGTTTGACATGACGGACCACCGGAGGGTCAAGTATGCCAAAATGAAGCTGTTAGGGCATGAAAAAACTTACTAGAGCAATGTGGAGAGCTTGCTATTTCAGCGTCATGAACCCCAGGTTGGTTCTTGGGATAAGATGAAGGACATGTTGTGTATGGATTGAATAGATCTAGAGGGGGGTGAATAGATCTTTCCCCCCTTTTTGGATTTTGGTTAAACTTATTCAGGAGATACTTGAGATAACAAGAGAAGCTCATCAACAAAAAGGAATAGAAGGGGAGAGTGAGTCAAGCTGGAGTCAAGTGAAATAGAGTTGCAATGGATCATGGGGAGGCTGGAGGTGTTGGTGGATGGCGAAGATAGTCAGACAGATCATCAAATTTGGAGCACCGAATCCCCAATGTAGTGTGTAAGGAGTCAATTGAATCCACCATAGCTACAAACTTTTGAAGATATGTTTCGTGGTGAATCTTCAATTCCGAGACTTCCTTTGTAAGTGCATCCACTGATTCCTTGACTTTGCTGACTTCACCACCTAACTCATCAATCTTAGTGTGCAGTGATGTATCATCTGAAGATGTAGGCTGAGAGACTCGAGCTCTTCTTACAAGTTCTTCTTGTTCTTCACCTTCACTCTGATCAGAATCTACTGTCGGGGCTTTGCCTTTCTATGATCGAAGAGTACGGACCAGACACCCATTTTTCAGCTCATATCCCATATTGTTTCAAATTGATGGAATGGTGTAAATGTCAGCATCTCGAATTGGATGACAGACCTACTTGCTTAAGTCAATGTGTAAATACTGATATATCGGAGTTAATGCAGCTCGATAGGGCAGGTTTCTGTTCTTTGATTTTCTACAGCTTGTAATGTATTCCATCATAATAGCTGGGAAGTTGATTTGGTTTCCACTCATGATATAAACAAAAAATTTTTTTTGCCTATCTGTGACTTGTTCTCTTGACCCTGATCTTGGCAATAGTATGGTGGTCATCATATGATGTAAAATCCTCTGGAGTGGAGGAAAATTGTTCGCATTCAATTTGGGCAGAATGCCTTCTACAATAGTTTCATCAGTCATAGCCTCGTAGGGTTCCTTCTCTAGATAGATGGCTTCCTCAGGGATCATGCCAGTGTCGTATGGCATATTTAGGGCCTTCCCTATCAACTGAACAGTTAAAGGAATAGGGTGCCCATCCAATGCAGTGTATAATTCATCATTCTTAACTACCATATTTTCATAAAACTAATGAACAAGTGAATGATAAACTTACCTATGATCTGACATGAATGAAATCAGATTGGGCTGCATCCTCAGGAGTTCAACTAATTTGGGTAACACAGTTTCAATGCTCTTAAAGTCCACAGCACAGGGATGTAGTACCTTCCTTTCAACTAGCATTGCAGTCTCTGAAGCTCTCTTCTTTTTCTGAGCCTTGGCTTGTTTATCCTTGTGCCTGATCTCCCTTTGAATGAGAGCTTCCTCTCTTTCCTTCACTATCCTCTTCTTGGGGGGCATGCCGACAACTCGAACAACCTTGAGCTTGAAGCAAATAGAGGATGGAGATGGAGGAAGAAGGTGCAGCTTGGTGTCCTTTTGAATAGATGGAGGACAACCTCTGAGCAGTCTGGTCTCCACACCACACACAGCTCCAGATAGATGTGGCTCGAAGGAGGGCGCCGCGGATGCTCCAGGAAGAAGAAGAGGAGCGGACGCTACCGGAGGGTTCCTTGGGGAAGAAGGGTGAGATGGAGTGATGTTCAGGGAAGAGGAAGGGTTAGAAGAAGAGGGTGTCACGGGTGCTTTGGGGAAGAGGAAGAACGCGGTTGCCATAGGAGGATGGGTTTGGTGGTCGGAGGAGATGAGGGTTGCGAAGAGGAGTGTTAGGGTTGAAGAAAGAGTGATGGGGACATCATTTACCCCCTCCACATTTTTGAAGCCCGGATGGATCGTCATCAAGTGCCATCATGATCTTACATCCCGACCGAGGAAACACTTCCGTCCGCGCACGGACCCACTTGGGACTTGTTCGTCGACGGGTCTTCCAACTCGGCCAAAAGTGACGCCAGTGTCCTCCTCAAATCCCCCGAAGGGGCAGAGCTACAGTACGCTTTAAAGCTCAACTTCTCAGCGTCCAATAATACCTCCGAGTACGAGGCCCTCATTTCGGGAGTCAGGATGGCGGGACGGCTAGGGGCCGAGTGAGTCAGGATCCACACTGACTCCCAATTGGTCACTAGCCAAGTCAACAGTGACTACAAAGCTCGGGAAGCGCCAATGATCAAGTACCTACAAATGGTCAGAGGGATGGCCTAACTATTCGAGAGTTTTGAGGTAGTTCGGATAGCTCGGGAGGAAAACTCCCGGGCGGGCATCCTCTCTCGTCTGGCCTCCTCTCTCGGCCCCGAAGGTACTCAGTCGGTCTTCCTCGAGGAGCTAGAGTGATCGAGTATTGAATCTGAGCTCATGATCGTTGACCCGACACCCCCGAGCGACTGGCGGGCCCTCTACATATCATGGCTCCGGGACTCTCAAGAGCCCCCCGACCCTCGGGAAGCTCGAAGATTGAAGTACCAAGTCCAGCGCTTCATCATCCTGAACGATGCCCTGTACCGTCGGTCTTTCTCCGGTCCCCTCCTCAAGTGCCTCGGCACCGACGAAGCCAGAGCAATTCAAGAAGTTCACGAAGGCATCTGCGGCGCACATCAAGGAGGAAGATCGCTCGCCAGGATCATGCTCCGGCAAGGTTACTGGTGGCCCACTCTCTAGCGTGATTGCTCAACCTACGTGTAAAAATGTGACCGATGCCAGTGCTTCGACCATCTGGTCCACCAACCTACCTCGGAGCTCGTCACCCTTACCGAGCCATACCCCTTCACTCGGTGGGGGGTCGACATCCTGGGGCCATTCCCTACGGCTCAGGCCCAGAAGAAGTTGGTCATCGTCGCCATCGACTACTTCACCAAGTGGATTAAAGCCAAAGCCACTGCCAGGATTACCGAGTCGGTCATATGGAGCTTCGTTTGGAAGTCGATCATTTGTCGTTTTGGTATCCCCCGAGTGATTGTGAGCGACAATGGTCGGTAATTTGATTCTCACTACTTTAGAGACAGATGTGCCGACCTAAATATTCGCAACCACTTCACCTCGGTAGCCCACTCTCAGGCTAACGGGCTGGTCAAAAATGCCAACGAAACTGTATTAAAAGGTATTAAAGCCAGGCTCAGCAAGGCCAAGGGAAGCTGGCTCGAGGAATTACTGAGCATACTATGGTCACATTGAACTACTCCAAGAACGGTCACCGGTGAAACCCCTTTTCAGTCGGTGTATGGCACGGAAGCTGTGATTCCGTTGGAGATCGGCAACCCCTCTCTCCGAGTCACCAACTTCTCGCCCGATGTGAACGAGCAGAAATTACTGGAGAACCTCGATTTGGCGAGTGAGATCCGAGAGATTGCAAGCATCCGAGCCACGAAATACCAGCGGCGCCTCACTCAGTACTACAATGCCAGAGTCTGCGATAGACACTTCCAGCCAGGAGACTTCGTCCTAAGAAAAACCGAAGCCTCTCGACCACTAGAGGCAGTGGGCAAGCTGGCCCCTAACTGGGAAGACCCCTACTGAGTGGTCGAGATGCTCGAAAAAGGGGCGTACCGACTGTCCACCATGGAAGGAACACCTATCCCTCGGACATGGAATGCAACACTGGGGGCAAAAATTACCATCAACCCAGCTGAGGTAAAAACTCGAAAGGGCACCTCAGGCAAAATGGGGTTACCCCTCTGTATGATAACCCGCAAGGGCGTACCGAAAAAAGCTAAAGGGGGCCAGCTCTGGCGAAAACCCGTAAGGGCGGTAGAGCTGGTAAAGAGAGAAATAAAAAATCATCTCCTTCTCTACTCTTCACCGATGAGGGTTGTCGACCGTGACATCCTGTCAATGGCGACCTCGGCATCACTCCATGATGGTGGTGAACCCTACACTCTCGAGAGCCCAGCCACCCCAGTCCCAGTACTAGTTCCAGCATTATGGCTTCAACGCCTTTATAGGCCAGCCACCCCAGCTCCAGTACTAGTCCCAGTTCCAGCATTGTGGCTTCAACGCCTTCACAGGCCAGCCACCCAGTTCCAGTGCCAGCCTCCAGTCCCAGCATTGTGGCTTCAACGCCTTCACAGGCCGGCCACCTAGTTCCAGTACCAGCTTCCAGTCCTAGCATCGTGGTTTAAACGCCTCCACAGGCTAACCACCCCAGTCCTAGTACTAGTCCCCTATCCCAGTATTATGGCTTCAACGCCTTCACAGGCTAGCCACCCAGTTCCAGTACCAGTCACCAGCTCTGGCATCTTGGCTACAATGCCAGCACAGGCCAGCCACTCAATTCTAGTGCCAGTCACCGGTTTCGGCCTCGCGACTACAACACCTTCCTAGGCCAGCCGCTCAGTTCCAGTGCCAGTTGCTAGTCCAGTAATCCAGCCATAGCACATTCATGAGCCAGTCACCCAGACCTAGTACCAGTGTCCAGCTCTGGCCTTCTGACTACAATCCCTTCACAGGCCAGTCAGCCAGCCCCAGTCCCTAATCCCAAGCCGTTGGCCGTCACACCCCCTAGGGTCATCTGACCATCACGGCCCCAACTTCTCAACCCAATATGAATTACATTTCCGGCTAACAACATGAAAACAACCAGTACCCTTGTGTCGATCCATAACTGACGCGTTCTAGAACCAATCCCCAGCCCTAACTCCGTGGGTCACCGTATCCTAACAAAGTACATATTAGGGAAGAATGAAGCAGACTAATAGTAAGTGATCGACAGTCCCCACATTCAACCTCATTCCATGAAATAAGAAGCAGAACAGCTCAGTAAATGACAATACCAAAATCTGGAATTTGTAATTAACACTTTGTAAAAGGGTGCCCAAGACATGCCCTTGGGGTAATAAAATTGTACAGTCTGGATAACAAAAAAGGGGAAGGGAAGTGATACAATCACGGCCTAGCCTCGCTCCCCTCCAGCTCTGCCAACCAGGACTCCGCAGCCGCCAGCTCCGTCTCCAAGGTCGATGCAAGCTGAACGCTGGCCTCGGCTCTGGTGTCGGCAACCCGCCACTAGACCTCAACGAGCTCCACAGCTCGTCGCTGCTCCTCTAAGGCCTTCTGCAATGCCTTAGCTCTGCTCCTCACCTCGCTCAGCTGCCTAGCACTCTCCTGAGCAAGAGACACGGCTGCGTCTGCAAGCTTCCTCTTCTCGGCCGCCACTGACGCCAGTTGAGCACACTACTCCTGCGCCCCCCGGATGGCCGCTAGTCACTGTGCCCGCTGCTCCTGAGCCTCCAGAAGCCGTAGGTACTCTGCCCAAATGCTGGCCAAGCCAGACGTCCAGAGCTCACGAGGGAATCCAAGGCCGTGGTAGCCGTGTGTGCACTCCCTCAACCGTTGCCGAAGCTCCTCCGGAGAAGGCATGTGATTACCTCCTACGTAACCCTGGGCTCGCTGGAGCAAGGCTGCACCCACGCTGGCGTCCAGTAGCAGCTCCGATGGTAAAACAGACGTAGGCCACTCGATCCCCAGTTCTAGGGAGGAGTGACCCACCTCAGCCAGCACACCGGAAGAACCTGCACAACCCCATCAAACACAAAATGGGTCAACAATGTTCAGGGCTTCCCCATGACAAGACAAGGTGAAAAACCTAAGAAAGGTCCTAACTCTCACCTGGTGTGGCTCCCGCCGCACGTGCGACTTCCCCACTCGGGGTCGGTAAGGGTAACCTCTCCTCCACCTCGACAACGTCCCCTGCTGGAGTCAGAGAGGGTAGAGGCTCCTCTGTAATCTGGTCGTCCTCAGTGGCCATGGGGGAGACAAAGGGCTCTCCTTGATCCTCCTCAACGAGAGCCAACACGTGCTCCTCCTCAGACTCCAGTCCTGGACATAACACAAGATGTCAACACTCTGTCATAAACTCTGCATCAAAGCCAATAAGGAGGAGAGAAGGAGCTGTATATACCTTCCAACGCCGCCTCCATCTCGGTGTCCCCAGTAGAAGAGGCTTCGGAGGAAGAAGAGCTCAAACTTGAGCTCTCGCCAGTCTCTATCGTTGCACTGCCACTGCATGAAGAACCAGACGAGGTCGCTGGTGAACCCTCGGCCGCGGGAAAATCAGGGGCACCTGTGCATCAAGAAGCTAAGTTAGACTACTATCAAGCCCAGCCACACATGAAGATAGCTCCCTAGTCAAAGGCGCTAGGAAAGAAGCTCACCAGTCGGGGCGTCCCCTTCGGAAACCCCCTCAATGTTGATGAACTCCTCGTCGCCCCCAGTAGCAGCTGCGACGGGAGGCTCGTCTCCTGACAGTCGAACCATGTCCCGAGGAAGCTCTCCCTCCTCCAGAGGGGAAGAAGTACCTGCAATCGATCCTAGTCAAAACTCAGTATGGGTGGGCAGAGCAAAGTAGTCCGCCGTAAAAGGGTCAAGTGTTCAATTACATACCTAATGGTCCCACACTGGAGGACTCCACTAGCCCCACCGTGCAGGCTGACACCACAGTCGGCAAAGGTGGGAGAGGCAGCTTCATCAGTAGCTGCGGTGGTCTACTCAACGTGTCCTGAACAGTGGGTTGGGGCACGAAGGTCACCGGTCCGGTCTCATCCTCAAAGGATGGCAGGGCCACTGACGAGCCAGCATCCGCCAATTCCCGGATCATCTCCAGGGTAGCCACCGCGTCCTCACCTGCCAAACCAGCAACATAAATCAAGTCAATAATTTTGGCTTGCGAAAAAAGAGTTCAACAACAACGAGAAGAATCCCCCCGATGGCAGTTGGGCACTTACCCCGATAACCACTGGCCACCGTGGGCCCTAGCTCGCCAGCATGGCTAGGCACTTCATCTTGTGCTCCAGGAGGGGCCCCAGTCCCTGATGCCTCTGTCTTTCCTACATGATCCAGACGGTCGCGATAAGTAACCAGAGGGAAACCAAAGCCGCAAGAAATGCCCAAGGTCAGAGGCTCTTACTGGCACGGGCTCCTCCCGCAACTTCCCATGACTCAAAGTCAGGGAAGTCCTCCATGTTACTAGGGGGTTCACTCATCAGGCACATGAGCTCCTCCATGTCAACCTCCCCTCTGGTTCCCTCGTCATGTGGGGAGTCCACCTCCCGAGGGGGCAAGAAGGTCACCTCCATGCCAGCCGCCAGCGGAGCTGTAAAAGACAAACAAATCCAGAAAAATAGAATTAGTCAACCATCTTGGCTAAACCAAACAAGGACAAAGGGGTCGAAGTGACACTTACTCAAGGCCATCTTTGCCTCAACCTGCTCCCCGGTCTCGGGTCCCTCAAAAGACCCACCAGCCTCAGCCGCTGCATCCTCCCCACGAGGACGTTTCCTCCTAGGCTGCAAGCTTTCATCCTCACCCCCTGAAGATGCTTCCGTGGAAGGTTGATCCCCCTCTGCCGCTGAACCTGCAGACAAACACAGCATTATACAATACCTCAGTTCCGTACCCAAAAAAAAAACTACAAAACTAGAGGGAGGGGGTGGGCTAAAGGAAGAAAGCCTAACCTGGAGCCCCAAAGGGGGTCGTTGGTAAAGGCACCAGCTGCTCTAACCCCAACGCCAGTGCCCGGGCCTCCATCGCCACGGCCTCCCGAATATCCCGCAGAGTGTGTGCACACTAGACCCGGGACATGAACTCCACAAGTCCAGCTGACCCGATCGCATGAGCGATGTGCCGTCTCCAGTCATCGAGCGCTGTATCGGCAAATCCCCCGTGCGGGAGCTCCCGATCTAGTGACCCTCTACTCGGGAGGTGATAGCTACAAACCCGTCGTTGAAAAAGTTGTGCCCCAATTTTAAAATATTCACACTCACTCACTTTAAAAGATTAAAGAAAATCAAATATATAGTGGTAAGTGTAAAATGCATGTGTGCTGACTTAAATGCATGTGCTCAGACCTTATGCATGCATGTGCGTAGACCTTAGTCACCAGACCATGTCTGGACCAGAACAGGTGTATAGACCTTGTATATGCACAAGGCACAATGTGCATAAACCCTAGAAGATGCGTAGACCTATGTGCGTAGACCTTACTAAGCACATTGAGAAATGTGCATCGACCTTGGTGTGCCAGAAGTAAGATGCGCTTCGACTTTAGGATGCACATGCAGAATGTGCATCGACCTTAAAATACTTGAATCAAAATATGCTTCGACCTGAATATGGACACTACAGAATACATGCATTGACCTTGTATGCACTACTACAGAAACGTTCATCGACCTTGTATGCAGTTTAGAAAACATGCATCGACCTTGTATGCACTGCTACGATAACACGCATCAACCTTGTATGTAGTTTAGAAAACATACATCGATCTTGTATGCAGGTTGAACAAAATGTGCACCGACCTGTATGAAGGTGTGAATAGGATATGCATCGACCTTCATTTGCTATGAATAGTGATGTACATCAACCTTATGTGCATGTGTTCCACACTAGCGTCGACCTTACTATGCAAGGACTAGAACATGCATCGACCTTCATGCAATGAACAATAATGTGCATCGACCTTATGTGCATGTGAATAGTGACATGCATCGACCTTATGTGCAGGGTGAAAATGTGCATCGACCTAATTATGCATGATAGCCTCTATGCATTGACCTTTATGCAATAAGATGAACATGTGCATTGACCCTGGTATGAAAATGCTTGGACCATGTGTATGTGAAAAATTATTTGTGCACACAACCTATATGACAAAATGTATCATTGACCTGTATGACAGAATGTTATGAATCTGCATGGCATAATGATCCTATATGCATTGACCAATGACAAACTTGCTTTGACCTGACTTTAAGTGAAAACACAGGATGCATGAATACACAAGATGCATCAACGTGAGGAATCACATCTTATCACAGTAACTTAACATGCATCATGCATCAAGGCAAATATAATATCAAAGCAAGTGCAAATGCAGACCCAATGCAACACAATGCAAACATGAACATAGATCTGATCTTCAAGACCACAGGAAAACCACATGGTCACAGCGCAATAATAATTATGAGCACAATGATGCCATAACATTTATGCATGTCAAAACCATCAAATGATATCAAATGAACCATAGTGTTTGTCATCATCAAAACCACCATTTTGTCATCATTAAAATCACAGGGTCACAACAATCTCCCCCTTTTTGATGATGGCAACACTATGGCAATGACAACACTATGGCAGCTCTAAGAACATTATGTATGATGCCCATGCCTGTGAGACAATATGACAATATGACTCTCCTCCCTCAAACCTATATGAACAATGCCAAACAATTGCCAAACTATTTCGCCCCCTTTGACTTCATCAAAAAGGAAACAATAGTTTGTAATGAAATGAGCACAAATGATTTCCTGGAGAGAACAACAGTAAGATGCAAATTAAAATCGTGTAGGTCATGAATGCAAATCAAAATCAATTTCTACTCTCCCTTTTTAAACATGGATATGATTGACCAGACAGTCACACAGATAGACAGAGTTGATATGTAATTTCATATATTCCCCCTGATCTCCCCCTTTGATATCTCTCCCCTTTGCTATCAAAGACTTAAAATCTCTCCCCTTTTAACAAGCAATTCACCCCTCCCCTCTTGATTGCCACCATTCGGGACTCAACAGGGGCACTCAGGGGGGGGGGGGTGCCCCAATCTCGACTATTCCAGAGAGGACCTTCCCTCCCACGACTGGCACCTTCACTGTTTGAGCTCCCCTATACTGGAGGTGCCACTCCGTGGCATCAGGGGTGGTTTGAGGAGACCTTGGGCGTAGCCCCCCTTCCATGCTTCTAGAGCGGGTTATGGAAGGTGGCCTAATCCTGGCTCAGCTGGGGGCTGAGATGGTGGACTTGTTTACCTGGGTGGAATCGGAGAGGGAATCTCTTTCTTAGGCCCGTGGCGCGTTTGATCGGAAGGTCGAACGGTTGACTCTTGATCTTGGCGACCTTCAGCGGGAGGTGACTTCGCTTCAGGCACAGGTACAGTCGAGTCAAAAGGAGGCTCGGGTATCGGCCGAGCAGCTGGCCCTAGCTCGTTATATAATCGAACTAAAAAATAGGCTCCAAGAGACGGAGCGTAAAGTTCAGGCCAAGTGCGGTGAGCAGTGGAGAGCCGAGAATGAGGAGCTCGAGGGCCGAGTCCGAGGGGCCGAGCGACAGTGGGCGAAAGCCAAGGGCACGCGGGCCGAAGCTGAGAAGAGACTATCCGAGGCGGAGTAGAAGGTAGCCAAACTTGAGAGGAAGGCAGAGCTAGCCGGGGTGGAGGCACTTGAGCAATACAAATGCTCAGAGGGTTACCAGGCAGCTCTCCAGAAGGCTGCTTTCTCTTACTATGAGCCAGGCTACTGTCGGGGTCTGCAGAAGGGGTTCTCTCACGACTTCCATTGGGCTGTCGTGGAGGCTCAAGGCCAGGTGTCCGAGGAGATCGTGTTCCCTTCCGAGCAGCGTTATGACTCAGATTTAGATGCTACCGATTCTTCTTTCCCGACGTCGAGTGAAGGGGGAAGTCGAGACACCTCCGTCTCGTCTGAGCGATCGCCAACTCTGGCAGCCTCGAGAGGGCACGCGATCGAGACGGTTCCCACGTGAGTGGGGTCAGTGCCTGGCCCGGCCGTCACCGAGGGTGCCGGGGGTAGGTCGCCTGGTGCCGAGGATCCTTCGTCTGTCGAGCTTCGCAATGGGCCAGAGGCCTGATGTATTAGCTTTTCTTCTTTTTCCTTTAATGTGCCCGTGTGAAATTTTCCTTGTATATATGACGGCGGTAATATTAAATGCTGAATTGACTATTTCTTACTACCTTTGGCGTGATTTGACCACCATATCTATAGTTATTTGGGAAGGCGGCGATTTTCTTTGTGGATATCTCTCGTGTCGATTGGTCAGGCAACTGGCATGGCATGGCGTCTGTCTGTCTTTCCATGCTTTGAATGACTTGTCACTTCGCGTGTTCCCATTAAGGGGTTGTTGGGGAAAACAAGGAAAATGCCTTAACGGATGGGTTTCTGCCTTTCGCGTTTCTTCGAGGGGAGAGTCATTTAAGGCAACAGCTCCCCTTTGGCCTATAAAAGGTCTCGAAGGGCATCTCCCCCTCTCTTCATTGCTTAAGGCCATCCCATGTAGTTCTCCCTTTCCGTGAAGTGTTGGGCTGTCGGTCGTTGGCGAAACATGGAAGGCGCTTCAGAGGATGAAGATGCAAATAGCAGTGGGGTGGAGACTCCTCTACTCTGGTTTGGAAGAGTGCTCAACAGTCTGCGGGTGGTTTGGGAGAGGGCTCAACATGCGGCAGCATGTCTTCTCCCTACTTCTGCAGACCCAAAAGGAGAGGAGAAAATTATGTAAATTGGATTAGAGGAAGGGAGGTACACCACCCAAGGGTGAGAACTGAGCAGAAGGAAAGATGAATGAAAGGAAGAGGAAGAGGACACTCGAGTGCACAATTGACGGCCCTTAAACTTGTGCCGTCACCTCTTTTTGGCTGAAATATCTCGAACACGGACCCAGCTGGCTCGAGCTCGGACCTTTGGCCTCCTTATCTTGCAACATCTTCTCAAATAACGGTCCCATCTGGTAGATGGCCTGGCCCGATTATGAATATGCAGGCTCGTTAGGGCAGTTGCCCCTAGACACCCAGTGCTAACCATAGGCAGACATTCTTGAACAGATCACTCCTCAAATGAATGGATATCATAAAACCACAGAGTTTTGTCACTTGGCACTAGCAGCATGAGATTCGGCATCTCCACTCGGCAATCGGGCATGAAGCATAACTCCCTTACCAGAAGAGTAGGATGAAACTGAGGGAGAGTAATGCGTGGCGTTGACGTGGCTGACTTACCAATAAATCGAGGAAGATTACGTAGAAAGTGCAGAATATCCCCGAAAAAGCCTGAAAATACAGCCAATTGTCCCTTGAACATGGAATCTAGCAAACCCTTGGCGGCCATATGAGTTAGCACAATTTGAGTAGAAAGCCCCTTTTGGCCAGTGAACTGAACAGCAATCGAGCTAGAGGTAATAACAACATCAATAATCGAATCTCTAGTGGGCAAAGAGATTGCCACCAGCGTCGCTTTTGAAGAAACTGGCACTAGTGCGTGGGAACTCTTTTTAGCAACCATCTTTGGAAGGGTAGGTTCATCCCCAAAATAGCTAAATACTAGGATGCGAATAGGCATGTGGCAAATGAAATCTTGAATCTTGTAATATAAAATCGGCACTGTACTGTCCTTACTTGGCTCGTCATCTCCCTGGGGACCAGACCCGAGGGGTACCAAAGGCAACACACACTTGCTCTGT
Source organism: Amorphophallus titanum (assembly GCA_024336825.1). NCBI lineage: Eukaryota > Viridiplantae > Streptophyta > Magnoliopsida > Alismatales > Araceae > Amorphophallus > Amorphophallus titanum. The sequence goes on from JANBPO010002596.1 coordinate 21,006,206, forward strand.
GGGGTGGAAGTAGGTGGAGAAAGGGGTGGAGAAAGCTTGGAAGACATTGGTGAAGGTTTAGATGGTGTAGAGGCCTCAGGCGGTGGAGGGATAGCGGTGATGATATGCTCGGGTGGAGGCAAAGGCAAAGGTGGAGGCGTAGGTGGGGGTAAAGGTGAAGGTGTAGGTGTAGGTATAGCATGCTCAGGCTTGGGCAACGATGGCAAAGGGGAAGTCAAAGGCAGTGGAGATGGTGGAAGTGATGGAATAGGGGCCTTTGGGAGAGGAGGTGGTAAAGGCGATGGTGATGGCGGTAGGGGTAGTGGAGATGGTGGAGAGGGTGATGTGGTCAATGGAGGTAGTGAAGGTGAAGATGGTGAAAGTGGTGGTGAGGTGGAGGAAGTGGAGGGTCATGGCACCCACCTTCGACATGTGGACACGACGCGTTGAGCGGCGTTGGGAGTAGAAGCGATGGTAGAAATGGAGGAGGATGGGGAGGTAGCACTAGCCTAAGCAGAGGCTTGGGTTTGTAGAGGTGTTGGGGATGGAGTAGGAATAGGTGAAGGTGGGGTAGATAATGGACCAATTGACGGAGTAGGCGCATCGCTAGATAAAAAACCACAGTGGTGCCCCTGGACTTGTAGGGATGAAGACAGCTACTTGGGTGGTGCCTGCTGCTACTGCTGCTTGCTGCGAAGATCTAAAGTAACTTCATGCATGGCAGCCCAATCAATCCTCTTATTATCTTCCAGGCCATGGATAAAAGGATAGGTGTGGTGTACATAGAAATAGGAAATAAAGCAGGACAATAGATATAATAACAGAAATAAATAATCTAACTACAACAGAGTCCAGTCTAATAGAAAGTACAGTTTAAGGCAGAGAACGTACCAACTGCTAAGTGAACACTCGGCCCGACGAGCTGGAAACTAAGAACCACCACGCAACGCGCTCGAACCTCGAGGAAGAACCACAACACCTGAAAACTAGGGGTGAGTCTCTTATCATTGGCTCAGTAGGGGTCCTGTAGAACTCCAACTGAAAATAACGGCGGTACAAAAAATAGCAACAACAAGAACAACAGTAACAGAAGGAGTAGCTACAACAACACGATAGAAAACACGATTGTGCACGAATCCCTAAAAATGGTAGTCGATAAAACCACGGCTCTACAACTACTCCTACCGAAAAGGAAACTAACGCCCCTATCCCACAGCCGGAGGACCACCAGACCACGAACTGCCCTAGCCACGCTACTAGGAAAACGTCACAACACCACTATCGCGGAGTCATGTGCTCACACACGAAGGCCCACACCGAAATCACACGCGAAAATCTCATCTCGCAGACGAAAAATGGGACCTTGAGTCACGACAAACTCACGTCACGTGACGGGAGTACCTCGTGGCAACTTGTAGAGCCGAGGGTGACCTTCGGACAAGCACTCGTTTCTCCCGGTGGACACTCGGTGAGTGCTCACCGGGTGGTAAGGTCGCCAGAGAGAGACTTGTGGGTTGCGGGCAGAAGCTCTCTTCTTCTCTCTATGTCGCAGGGCTAGTCACCTCCGTCTCTGGAGCAGGGTTTTGCCAGAATGAACCACCTTCCCCCCCTCTATCCTCTTCCTCTCCTTTTATATGGGGTTGTCCTGGAGTGGAGACCTCGTCCCTTAGCAGGGAAGGTCCCCCAGGGAAGGTCCCCCATAGTAGAGTAACGTTCCCCCGCTACAATGGCGGGAATTGCCCGTTGGAGGGCGGCTTCTCCGACGTAGGTCGGTCCCGGGGCGAGTCTTACAGTGCTCATGGGGCGTGCTCGCCCGCTACGGGATCAGGGCCGAAGTCGTGGGGAGTAACGGTCGGTCGTCGGAGGATATTCCGGCGGAGACCGCGTGTGGGCTGCGCTGTAGAATCTGAGGCCGTTCCTGGGCCGAGTCTTCCCTTAGCGGGCCGAACGTACCTGCCTGTCCCGTAGGAGAGCTCATTGCACTAGTTCCTCTGTGGGCCTAGTCGTTATTGGGCCGCTCTTGGGTCAAGTCGATTTTACCCTCCTCACTTCCCCCCTACTCTCAGTCACCGAGCACTCAACAGGGGGCTGTGAGTAGGTCAGTAGAGGGTACTCCTCGACTTCTCCAATCACCGGGCTCATCGCGTTGCGGTTGTCAGAGGCATCGGGATTGGCTTGGCGTGCAAGGCTCTCTTAACGGCGGCGGATGTCGTGCTGGTAATGATGACCCACGTCTTGTCGTGTTCTGAGAGCGCAGGTCTCAAACGGTTATCTGTCAGGCGTGGCAGGCGTCTTTTCACCTGCTCTGGGAGGAGCAACGCGACCGGCCGCAGACGGTTATAAGGGGGGCCGTGTGATTTCTCCACAATTCCATCCACGCTTGGTTGGTCGTTGCACCCGCTATCATCGTCTTCTTCCCTCGTCTGGTGAGGACTCTTTTCTTCCTTGCGTTCTATTTCTCCCATAGTCATGCCTCCTCGTAGCCTCCTGGCTGTCTCCGAGCCAAATAGATCCTGCTGTGGCTCGCGTGGTGCTCCTCGTACGGTACCGGTGGCTCGCCAGACCGGACCGGTCAAGTGCTCGGGTGTCCGCACCAATAGGGTACCCTCGGCCTCCTAACACCGAGCTACAACGGTAAGAAACTAGGGTTGCCACACTCGAGTGACAGGAGTACTATCCACTAGAAGTAAAGTCGGATGCATCCACTAATGACTTAGTCCATAGCCTCATGTGTCCCCCTACATGCCCCAGGGGGAAACTGAGACATTGTACATGAAACACAAGACAAGAGTCTAGTTGGGGTCATGCTCGTCAGCATGCATCTAAAGTCTCCGACCACGTGTGCACACACTGAGTCACTGCACTACATCATGCCCTCTAGTTAGTTTTTCTCTTGGTATGGACTCGAGCCGCCACAGTGGGAACCCCTATGGAAACCAGCCCCAAATCGACTCTCTTGAGTCTAGCTTTCTACTACTCCCAAGTGGGTCAGTACAAGCGTATCTAGGCAAGCTACGACTAGTGGAAGAGTGATCACTCCAAGTAAGGATCTGGTGTGAAACCATCAGTGTGTAACCGATCGTGGACACAAGCACATCGCATGAGACACGAGTGTAAGTTGCAAGGCACAAGGCCGTCGAGGTAACTATGTTAGAAAAGCACAAACTATTCGCATTTCCCTGCCATGGGATACACCCACATATTTTAAACCAAGTCATCGGGCGTCCCACCACGAGACAGCCCTCGCGGGGTTCACACGGCTAAATCCTTGGTTATTTTATACAAAAATACCTCTATTTAAGTTTCAGAGTGAAAAACCAAGTTTCTAAGGTCGAAAAGGCCAATGTCTAAAGTAGGACTGGGGGTTTCAGTCAACCTGCTCAAGGGGGGTCGGTCGACTGGACTCCACAAGAGATTAGAACCTAGTCGACAAGCCTCCCAAGGTTGGTCGACACTCCTACTGAACACGGTCGGGAAGGGCACCGCGACCTGTAGGGACGTTGTCGGTGATCTAATCGCGTCATCGCTGAATGCGATTGATCTGACCACGGCGTTCAGACTTACCGACTAGCCCCCAATACACATGGACGCGGTCTCTGGGTACACTACGGTCAAAAACCCAAAGCTAGACGCGATCGAAAGACTGATTGTGTTCTCACTTCCGATCCGGGTAAGGGTGAACTGCCCTAAGACCCAACTCAATCGATACACACGAGGGGTAAACCATACAAAAACCCTGATTCCTACTTTCATACATCTATATACGCTCATTTAACTCTAAAAACCATGTAAAATCCATGCATTTTCCACATTCACACCAAAAGCTATAAAGAACTCATGTCATACCCAAACCACTTTGATGATTAAGCCTCCTAGAATGCGATTAACCACACTAAACTATAGGGAATTGTGATCCAGAGTGAGAGGATTCAATCCCCCTACCTTTTGGCAAAAAAACCATGCGATTTGGATGTCAATCCGCCAAGAAATAACACGTTTACTTGAACCTGAACGCCGATCTTGTGACCACGTCGAGCCACGCCACTGCCTCTTGCTTCTCATGTCAGTTCCTGCTACACAAAGCCTGAGCCATCCTCGATCTCGCCCACTGCCAAGCCTTGTCGGCTGTCAAAGAGGTGGAGGGTGAGAGGGAGAGAAACGAGGGGTGTGAGGGTGAGAACGGGAAAGAGAGAAAGAGGGAGAGAAATGGGCTTGTCCTTGTGGTCTACCCGCTTTCCCATGGATGTCTCTTGACATCCTATGAGGGCTAAGACTACGTCATAAGATAGCCAAGAGTCTTCTTGCTTGTGGTAGGATTCTCTTTCCTACTGTAGAGTCATCATTGTCCGATTTCGGTCAACCTGGGGTCACCCAGTGGTTGACAGGTAGCCTTATGTGTGTCTCAACGGTTCCGTCCGATTCGAGACATGGGTTTTGGCTGCAGTGAGGTATCGCCTTACCTCGGTCTGTGTGTCTAGGTGTGCTGAGGGTCCTCGGTGTTCCCTCAGGTCTCCGCATGTTATTTCACTTGACAGCGTTGTTTTCCCTGGCTTAGGATTAGACTGATTAGTGACTTGTTCCGCTGTCTGTGACGATCTTGCCTCCGAGTCATCTGACTCAAGGGTCGTTGCATGAGTAGGTCTAGTCGCCTTGTCTTGAGTTTGTTGGCAGTGGCTCTGCTGCCATTGGTGCTTTGTAGTACGGGTGACAGTGCATGATTAGCCTATCTGTACTTTAGCACTCATGCTTTGGAGTCAGTGTCTTGTGAGCATTCACTAGTCGTAGCCTTATGTCACGCTATGGCGTGACGGCTCTTGTAGCGGGGCACTTCCCGGTTTATGGTTCTTAGGCTAGTTTCGTGGGCCCCCGACTCTGTATTGTAGTGTCCGCAGGGGAGAAATACTAGCTAGAGGCCCAGCTCTAGGCACGAGCTGGTGTGTGCACACGTGGTCAGGGGCTTTGGATTCACGTCGATGGGCGTGACTCTGACTAGTCACTCGCAACTGTGATTACTGTTCTGGTTCTGAGAGTGTCTTAGTCTCTGCCTCACGGTGGGTAGCGTAGACGAGATGCTCGTAGGTGCATCATAAGACATCAGTGGACGTAGCTGGCTGTTCTTCTAGTGAGAGGTACGCCAGTCACATGGCACGTGACTCTTCGTGGTTCTCTTCACGGTTCTTGTACGTCGTGACCCTCTGGGATAGCCCTCTCATGGCTGCACTCGAGGTCAGTGTCCTGTCGTATGCATGATGTTCTAGTCATGTGTGGGGCAGTGTGCACGACATTCGGGTCGTGTCATCTGGGTCTGTGTCTGTCTAGGTTTTTCCTAGGTTTCTTTGTCTATTTTGTAGGTCCTTTGCAGCGTCGATAGATCGGCAACTCCTAACTTCGTCAGCTCAGAGTTGCCTTCCTGTTGCTGCTTGGAGTAGTTTGGGGTGCCGACGTTAGTTCGGCAGCCGCTTGTCTGGTACGGCGAGCTTGTTCCCTACTCCTACTCCGCGTCTCTTCTTTTACTATTTTTTAATGGTAGTTTACAGCTTTCTAGTGTAGTTTTCCTGCTTTGCCACACCTACTATTTTTCCTGTTGTTTCTGTCGTTCTGTGTTACTACGTGTTTTTCAGTGGGGATCCACGTGACCCCTACTGAGCCAGTGACACAAGGCTCACCCCTGTCTTTCAGGTGGGTCGTTGTTCGTTTTGCTTCCGCAGGTCCTGGTGTGCGAGTTAGTAGCTGCCAGCTGGTACCTTCATCGGGCTTCCCCCAACTTTCTTAGTACATCTTTCCTTTCTGTCGACTATACTATTAGACTTGTTGTCTTTCCTTTGGACTGGACTCTGGTATAATTGTTAAATTTAAATTGTTAATTAAAAAGTAATTTTATTTCTACTACTTTAGCAAACCGATCTAATGAAATTTAATTACTTACTGTTATATCGCCAGCACCTCAATTCCAGCACTTGAAGAGGCTTCCCCGTCCATCTACGAAAATAGCGAGATGGAGAAGACCCCTGGGGCCTCCCAGCCAGCCAAAGAGCCCAGTTTACTGGACCTCCCCTGCAAGGGAGGTCTTCAGAATAGAGACTACGAAGCGTCACCGGCGTTAGCAGGCAACTCCAAGCAAGCCTCTAGGACGCCAGGTGACAGCTGTCAGCACGATGGGGATGGCCTAGGACAACCTTAGCACGGGCCTAGTAACGACTGTCCTCTAGTCCCATCAACCTCAACAGTTGGCTCCGAGGACCCCTGGGTGTGCGAAGCCGACACAGACGATGAAGACTTCATCGACTTCCAGCCAGCACCTCCCGAACCGGAGGACGACGGGCAGGCAACTATTGATGAGCTCGTCGAGATCAATCTGGGTGAAGATGAAGCCCCTTATCCAACCTTCCTCGGCGCTCTCCTCACTGAGGTAGAAAGACAGGACTATAAGCAACTCCTGCTCGAATACAAAGACTATTTTGCCTGGACATACAAAGAAATGCCAGGGTTAGATCACTCCGTAGCAGAGCACGACCTAGCTATATCTCCTTCAGCCACTCTAGTCAAACAGCCCCAGCGGCGCATGTGCCACGAGCTGGAACTCCAGGTTGCGGCCGAGGTCAACAAAATGGTGGAGGTCGACTTCATCGAGCCATGCATCTACCCGATCTGGCTCGCCAACATTGTCCCAGTCAAAAAGAAAAGTGGCCAAGTCCGCATCTACGTCGACTTCCGGGACCTTAACAAAGCCTGTCCAAAAGATGACTTCCCAGTCCCAATCACGAAAACGATGGTCGACAAGACCACCGGACATGAAGCTCTGTCTTTTATGGATGGATCATCTAGTTACGATCAAATCTGGATGTCCCTCAAAGATAAGAATTACACTGCCTTTAGATCTCCTAAAGGGATCTTCAACTACAAGCGCATGCCCTTCAGCTTAAAGAATGCCGGTGCCACACACCAGAGGGCCATGACCAAAATCTTCGACGATATGTTGCACAACATCGTCGAATGCTACGTCGACGACCTCGTTGTCAAGACTAGGAGGTGAGAAGATCACCTTCGCGATCTGCGTCAGGTCTTCGAGCATCTCCAGTAATATAGGCTCAAAATGAACCCCATGAAATGCACATTCGGCATATCCAATGACAAGTTTCTCAGTTTCATTGTTCGATACTGAGGAATCGAGGTGGATCCTGGCAAGATCAAAGCGATCTAGGAGCTCCCACCACCCAGCAACCTCACTGAGCTCAGGTCATTCCAGGGCAGATTGACTTAAATTCAGAGATTCACCTCCAACCTCTCTGGTCGATGCGCGCCTTTCAGTAAGTTGATGAAGAAAGATGCTCCCTTCATATAGGACTCAGAATGCCAGGCGGCTTTCGAGCAAATTAAGGAGTACCTCCTCACCCCTCCAGTCCTTGGGGCACCGGTCAAGGGTAAACCCCTTATACTCTACATCGCCGCCATGGATGCCTCATTGGGGGCTCTGTTGGCGCAAGGTAATGAAGAAGGTAAAGAGCAGCTGCTCTACTACCTCAACTGGAAACTGATCGGTGCTGAGTATCGCTACTCCCCAATGGAGAAAGTATGCCTGGCCTTGGTATTCACCGTCAAAAAGCTATGGCACCTATCTCATCGGGTTGAGCTCATATCCAAGCATGACCCCCTGAAGTTCCAATTTTTCCTATTTAAACCTCAACCCCCTCTCTCCCCTCTCATTTCTCACCCTCCCTTCTCTCTCTCATTTCTCTCCTGTCTCTCGACCTCTCGACGCGGGGCGTGTGACCGTGCGGAGCTGGCTGAGGTGGGGACGCATCGGGGAGATCAGTTCGTGGGATAGAGCGGCGGTTGGAGCGTGGTGAGCGCGATCCATCGGTGGATTCTGAGATCAGCGTAGTTCGCATTCCTGGCGATTTTTGGCGTGGTTTAGTCGCTTTGGCACACGGTTTCTTCGGTGGAGGTAGGGAGATGGATCACCCCTTCGTCCTCTACATTTTTCCTGTCCCTGCACATCGTTTGGTGCTCAAACGAGCAAGATCGGGCTCGTTGGAGTTTCGTGGGTTTCGTAGGCTTCGTTGGAAATCGACAACGATTCTGCGATCGGTTGGAGTCAATGGACTCATGGGAACGTCAGCATTCCATTGATACCAGTTTCGCGTCAATTGGCGGTCCCGTTTGACCGTGGGGAGCCCGGGAAGTCCGGTTGTCCCATTTGGGTGATTTCGTTAGAATCGCCCGTTTCTTACGATCCATGTACCGTTTTGACTCCGGGTGGAGTCCATGTGATTGTATGCGTGTCCATGGTTGTATCCCCTTCATCTCGGCACGAATGGGGCATGGGAAGGCCAAGATTGGGCCAACCCCATAGTTTGCTCACCGTCACGATTGGACGGTTGAACCAGGTGCCGTTCATCTATATGAACGGCCAGCCTTGCACCGTTCATCCTCGCTAGTTTTGGGGTTTGTGTGGTCACACAATAGACCGCACATGGTATGTGCGGCCCGGTAGGGTCTGCCCATCCCCACTTGGGTGGCCAGCCTTCAGCCGCCTATCTTTCCGTTGGGTTGAGCGGCCAGCATCTGACCATCCATCCCAGTTGACCCTTGGTCAATAGTTGAGTGTCGATCGTGTTAGGCAGTCTGGTCAAGGCCATTTTGACTGGCACTATAGTAAGTCGATTCAGTTTAGTGGTCCAGTCAAGACCGTTTTGACTAGGAACTGGACTGGGTCGTGGGCTTGAGCGGCCAAGGCTTGACCGCTCATCCCCTTCGGTGGTCCTGCCCTGACTGTCCATCTTCTTTAGCCTTTAGGGGTCCTTCTGTTGTGCGGTTGGTCCCCAACTATTCATCCCCCTTGAGCGGCCCCATATGGACCGTTCATCCTAGGTTGAGTGGTCAATTCTGGACTGTTCATCCCCTTGAGCGGCCACATTGTGACCACCCATCCAGTTGAGTCTGTCGTCTTGTATGTTGGCCATAATGGCTTGTCTCGTGTCTGTCTGTCTTAGGTTTGTATTCTAGGGTGGTGTCTATGTGTCGGTGATTTTTGGATAGGTCGGTTCAGGTGACTGAGTGCGGTCTCTTCCCTGACTTGGATAGTTCCCTAACGACTCAATCTAGAACTGCCAGCATTCTTATCTCTGGTCGCATAGCGGCCATTCCTTAACTGTCGAGTCCCCCTAGCGGTTGAGTGATGGTTCATTTTGCCCAGAGTGTCGTCCTCTGGTGTTTTCATTTCTGCTTGTCTTGGTTTGTCCTTGTGATCTACTCGCTTTCCCGCGGATGTCTCCTGACATCCTATGAGAGCTAAAACTATGTTATAAGGTAGCCAGGAGTCTTCTTGCTTGTAGTAGGGTTCTCTTCCCTACTGTAGAGTCGTCATTGTCTGGTTCCGGTCAACCCTTCATAAGTGCGCCGTGTGCTAGCTTCAGAGGTCTCTTCAGGCAATGCCTGGTATGTAGAGACCATGTTGACTCCAGCCCTCCTCAGAGGAGCGACATGAGGCTACGGAGGGTCAACCTTGTATTCCCCCAAGTCAATCTTGTCCTTCTTCACCATGCCTTCAATAATATCCTTGAAGACATAGCAGTCTTCAATTGGGTGTCCCAGCATCTGGTGATAGGGGCATAATCTTGGACCATCTTTTCTTTTTAGGTCTTCCGACCTCTTTGGCTCAAGCAGGCTGACCATGTCATATTGGGTTACCTAGTCGAATAGAACTCTGGTCTTCTCCTTCGGGAAGGAGTAAGCCTTCTTCATTTTGTCCCATAGTGAGGGACCCTCCTTGCCATCTACGGCTTTAGCAGGCTGTGGGGTGACCACCTTCTTGCCTTTATTCTTCTGTTCTTCAAACGCCTTGACATCAAGGGTGCTGGCTTCTTTAGGTGTCTGGCACCGTTCTGTTGCCTTGCCTTTCTGTGCCATGGCGGCATCTGATGTTGGGGCAGGCCTGGCCAGGAAGGCTTCCACCTCGGCCACAATATTGTTTAGTCGGTCGAAAGACTGGATCTCCATCCCTATCATCTTTTCTACAACCTCTCTTTTGAGGTTCTGCTTGCATATCTGCACAGCGTCCTCCTAAAGTGGGGTCCGCTTGCATCTCATTCTGAGGTTCCTCCACCTCTTGATGTGATCAAGGGCCATCTCATCCGTCCTCTGTCTTGTTGAATAGAGTTCAGCCACTGTGACCTCCCTCTCTATGACATGGAACCTTTCTTTGAACTTCCTCTGCATATCTGACCTGTAGCTGATCGACCCAGTCGGGAGACTGGAGTACCATTCAAAAGCAAGCAGTGTCAGTGAGGACCTGGAGAACTTCAGTAGATATGACTCGTCGGTGGCCAGATCACCCATGATGGTCATGTAGTAGGCGACATGCTCTTTCGGGGATCCCTTCCCATTGAACTTGTCGAACTTCAGCGGCTTGCTAATCCCAGGAGGGAGCCTCTTGGCAGCATGATGCGGTGGGTATGGCACCCTGTACGCATCGAACACGACATAGTCACCTTCACTCCTTTCTGTGAGCTTCAGCTCGATCATTCTTTTCACCATCATCTTGTTCATTACGGTAGGATCAACCGACTCTGGGTAGAAATGTGCCAGCTGCAGGTAGGGGTCGCCTGCGGAGGAGGACGCAATAAGGGAGGTGCCTGGTGCATCTGAGGTAGCACTGGCGGCATCAGCGGCTGTAGAAGCCGTTGTTGAGCTATCGCCAGATTTGGCTCTGTCGGCTGGGGCATAGCGTAGAGCGGTGGAGGGTCATTCTGGTTGACGACTCCCTATGATGATTCGCCTTGCACCTCAGGCAGCTTGGAAGTTGATGACTGTTTTGTCTTCTCCATCAGTTGTTTCTTTAGTAGGTCTATGTCCTGTCGGTATCTCTGAAGTAGTATTAAGACCGATGGGTCCATCACTGCAGAGCTGGGGATGGCTTCTATCATCTTCCCGGATGTGCCCTTAGGTAGGATGTCGAGTAAGACATCATCTTCTTCTTCCGTCGTCACCACATTGGCAGTCAGGATGGTGTATTCATCATGTTGTTGGTGGTAGACCAGGGCTTGCTTCCCCTTAGCCATTGCCAACAGTTCCCGTGTGGCTTTAGTCCTTCGAGTATTCGGCCCCGGCCTCATAACCTATCAAACCAACATAATGACTCAAGACTTAGGTAAATAACTACCTATCCTAGGTACTAGACTCAAATAAAAGGAAAATTACATGGTAAGAAAATGAAAAATACATCATATGACTCGAAATAAAATGGCGAACAAGATGAAGGATAGCTGTCGAGCAACAAGACCCTCGAAAAAATGTGGAGTGGTCGGAGATGTCCCCATCACCGCGCCTACCTCCATCACTGAACTGTGTACCCGCGGCTCACCTCGAGCCGACCACCGATCGCCCCGACCTTCGATTCGAGTGACCCAGACCCTAGCCCGGGAGCTACCCTCCTGGGACCGGCCTCGATTTTCCCAGCATGGAGACACTCGCCCCTTTAGGACCCTTACCAACTGCTCGTCTCGAGCTGTGTCTGACCCCCACTCTATCATCGACCAGTGTTTTCCCCTGGTCATCCAGTCCGATCCTCCCTCGACGAATTGGGCACTTCCCTCGCCTCGAGGAGAGCCTCTGTAAAATACGGGGATATCCGCCTTATTACGCATTGCCCCAGGGACTGACCCACGTGTCAGAATTGTCCCGGGGCTTGCACCAGTTGTAATCCGGCCAACACGGCCCACCTGTAAAGCCTGTGTGGCTCTCATAAAGTTCATTACCACCTGAATGAATGTCTCCACATCCACATTCGGGTCCCAGCCTCCCTCACACCACTCGGCGTGTGGGTCCAACATCCCTGACCCCAGCAAACACCTCCTAGTCGAACGCGAGCCCATAGCTGTGGAATGCTCCTGGCCCTCCACCCCTAGCTTCAGATATATACAGATTTCTCTTTAGCATGGAATGAAGGTGTTCGGATTCAATCTGATGTAAATAAACACCGACTACTTGCGATCGGTGGGGAAAGCTGTCCAATATACTATTCCCCACAATCACCTGCGCACTCGCGCCTATGAAACCTCCCTTCTCTCCACGTGCCACCCGTTCCCCGCGCCTACGTGCCGCGTCCTGGCGATGCTCCCCAGTTAAACCTTGGTTCCATTGGTGATTGTCGAGAAATCGACTGGCACGCCCGCATCCCAGTCGCATTTCCCCAGATCCCGGAAACCTCCCGTGCCATTCGAGTCCCCCCCTCGGCTCTCCTTAAAAGGTGAGCGCCCGGTGTCGCCTTGAGAAGGATACAGCTACGGGATGAGATGCCCGAGATATATCAAACTCCCATGTCTCCCCCTATCGCCTTATCTTGTCCCTCAGTCTGGTCACCGAACACCGAGTGTCCGGGCCACTGATAGACACCCCTTCTGATTTTCACACACGATAAAAAGGATGGCATGCCCAGTGGGACATCTCCCACCTTCCTTCTTTTTGCTGAACAGAAGCCTGTGCCAGCCTTGAAGTCCTGGTGCCCTTTTTTTATCCTTGTAGGAGAGGCAGAGGAGGGCACTCGATCGCACTTTCTAGCAGCTTCCAGTTTGTTTTCTGACTACTGGACCACACCTGACAACCGTCAATGATCGTCGCCTCTGTAGCATCCAGTGCTCTAACAACCATGGCGGTCATCACCTACGGTCCCATCGTCGCCGCCACCCATGTGCGGGTGGGCTACTTGGCGGTGTCGATCACTTTTGACAGCTTCGCCCCAATCATTGGATCACCCTACTTCTTGGGTGTGGTCCCCGTGGCTACTCCGCAGCTACCCCCAGCATCCGTGCCTGCCAATGTGGTGGACGCACAGCAGTCACTTCCAGCATCAGCAACTCGCTCAAGCGACGGGCTCGGGCCTTCCATCACCGGCCCCCGTAGGGCTCCCAGGTCAGTTCCTACCCAGGCAAGCATCAGCCCACAGGCCCAGTATCGGCTGACCTCTGGTGCGGGCCCCGTGCCCCAAGCTTCGACCGCCACTACAACATTTTGCTCAGGCCCTCATTCCCGAGCCCCAGTCAAACTGACATCTGACACGGGTCTCTACCCCTAGGTGCTCGACTTCTCAGCATTTCGCTCGGGTGTCCAGTCCCAAGTCCCAGCCAAGCCAACTCCCCATACGGGTTTCTCCACCCGAGGGTAGCGCTCTCCAGTACTCCGTTCGGGTCTCTCTGCCCGAACCCCTGACGAGCCGTCACCCAGCTCAGGTCCCCAACCCCAGGTTCGAGGCTCCCCAGCACTCAGATCGGGCACACAACCCTGGGATTTCCTAAGGTTGGGCACCGGTGTGGACTCTCCGTATCGGGGCCCGGGCCTCTCTACTTCACTACGGGGTTTCGTCCCCTACCACTCAGTAATGATGACTCCCACCACAGGCCTTCCTTTATGGGATGTGGTAACTCTAATGTTGGTCGTGGGTCCTCTGTCCCATTATCTAGTCTCGCCAGCGCTCGATACAGGCTCACAGCCTTGGGTTGCCGGCACCCCAACACCTCTGGTAATGTTGGTTTCTGGTGCAAGAGCGTCGCCTTGAACATCGATAACACTTTATCGGCACGGGCGAGAGCCTACACTCGAGTCGCCCGGCTACTAACTCCCAACACAGACGTCATGTCCTGGGGGCCGATCCCAATATTCTTAGCTGACGGTCCTGTGCCACCTGTAGCTGCAGATCGAGTTTTCTCAATCTACCACCTAGGAGCAGGGTCCTCCTCGGCTCCCCAGAAGAAGCATCGCCATGGCCGTAAAGGCAGGTGACTCGTTGCTACAACCAGCAACTCCGGCAAGACCATCCTTGTCGGTGACCTGCAGATTCCCCTCAATGGGGGCAAACCAATCATACCCCAGGAGCGGATCGTCCCTATGGTCCCTACTACCAACTGCTTTAGCCTCCTACGGTAAACGCGTGAGGGCCAAGCAAAACTCAGAGAAGCAGGTGGCCCGATGACAGTCCGGGGGCACCCGCACCAGTCTTATGCACAAGCTCCCAAGTCTCGTCAGAGGAATAACGATGAGGAAGATAAGCAGGCCAACATGAGAAGAATCTAGGTCACCCCAGAAGAAGCTCAAGCTGTTCGGAGGGCATGCACTAGAAACCCCCTTCGGGCGCTCAAGCATGCCATCAGGTAAGACACAGCCAGTCCCATGGTGGCACTGTCTGACGACCCCCAGCCATCCGGTGTCTCTCACCTAGACAGGCGAAAGCAACGATGGGCTCGTTCCGGGCCTCACCAGCACCCAGCCCCAAGTTCTCTTCGGGTCGATCCCCCAATGGAGGCTCCACTATAGAGAACCTCAATCTTCGACAGACTGGGGGCACCCGTCCACCCCGAGAAGCATTCTCAGAGGAAGCAAACGGTCTGATTTATCAATGACGTAGTCAGGGTGTTCGCATGTTATGCTACCGGACACTAGCCTGAGACTCAGTCTGACGATTTGAACTAGTCGCTGGCTCAGCTTAGGAGGCCTCGTCACCAGACTCAGCCTCCGGCCCCTGTAGGCCACGTCGGCACTTCTGTCGAACCTCAGACATCAGAATGAGCAAAAGAAGTTCTGACCGAGGACCGTGTCGCTCTTGTCAATGCGAAATTGGTCAATAAAGACCCTCCAGCAAATGAGGTTCAAGAGGTGACCCTCGAGACGCTCATGAAGGAGAACCAGCACTTGAAGGCCCTCCTGCAAGACCTTCTTCAGGAGCGAGACCTTTATCCTCAGCCACCTGCTAGGCCTCAGGCCGTAGCGCCAGCTCTACCAGCTGGGCACAATGGTGCCAATCCCTCAGCGGCGGTTGCCTGAACCCCTACAGCAACCGGGTTCGGCACGACCCTGGCCGAAGCTCAACCACGGCCATCCAACATGCCAGTGCCAAAGAATCATATGGCACAATGTCAGATGATCGAGCGAATTGTCGAGACGAAGCTTGCCTAGTTTGGGGGACGGGTCGCAACCATAGACCTCTATAGCATCCCCCACCCATTGCATCACCAGTTGAAGAAGCTTCCTCCAGAGTACGTCAAGCTGCCAAAGCTGCAGAAGTTCGACAGGCAGGGGTCTCCGCATGAGCACTTGGCCTACTACATCACGGCCATGGGCGAGCTAGCATTGGATGAGTCATACCTCCTCCACTACTTTGCCACCTCACTCATGAGAACGACCTTCCTGTGGTATTCCCGCCTGAAGCCCAACTCAGCCATTGATTGGACGGATCTCCAGAAGAAGTGTCTCGATCATTTCCAAACGATCGAGCAAAATATCTCCCTAGCCGAGCTCTGCTCTCTTCGGCAAAAGAAGGGCGAGAGCGTTTGTGCAAATTCTTAAATATTTCTTACATGGTAATTTGGCTCAAAAAGATGATATAATGCATGCAGACTTAAATAATGTGTGAGAGTGAAATTTACTCATATTAATGCACAACTACATTCAATAAGTGCTCATAAGTGATGAATATGATGAAGTTATGATATGAAATATAACAATTATCACCTTCCCTTTGTCGCCTTCGCAGGATAGGTCATTTTTAGAGCTAGTGAAGTGAGTAATGAGTAAAGGAAAGGGTACCTGGCTTGAAGGAAGGCTACTGGAGAGGATAGGAGGTCTCGTTGGCGGTGAGAAGACCACTCTAGGGATTACCGGAGGTGGAGTG
This sequence comes from Amorphophallus titanum, assembly GCA_024336825.1. Taxonomy (NCBI): domain Eukaryota; kingdom Viridiplantae; phylum Streptophyta; class Magnoliopsida; order Alismatales; family Araceae; genus Amorphophallus; species Amorphophallus titanum. The sequence continues at coordinate 21,021,846 of JANBPO010002596.1, forward strand.
GGTGAAAGAGGTCCACTGCGAGAGTTGTGGAAGGAGATTGTGTCGAGGTCGAATGCCCGAAGCGTCAACACATTAGGGTTTAAAAAAAACCTACTTGATTGGACCGGGTGGTTTATGGAGAAAACCGACCCACTGCGTCGACGCGGGCAACAGGATGTGCCGACGCACAATGGTCATTGGGTCGATGCAGGATGAGATAAGTCCCCTACTGGACTTTCTCCTACGGCAACAACTCCCAAGCGACCACGCTAAAGCTCGTCGTATGCGAGCTCGAGCAGCCCATTTCACAGTGGTGAATGGTCGGCTGTACCGTCGATCCCTCTCAGCCCTGCTACTAAAGTACTTGTTCCCCACGGAAGCCAACCAAGCCATCCAAGAGGTCCACGAAGGACTCTGCAGAAGCCACATAGGGGGGCGAGTACTCACACGGACGCTGATCTGGCAAGGGTACTGGTGGCCTACTTTGCAGCAGGATTGCCTTGAGTACGTCCAGAGATGTCCTCAATGCCAGAACATCTCCCACCTACACCACCAGCTGGTTACACAACTACACAACCTGACGGAGCCGTGCCCATTTGCTCTGTGAGGAGTGGGCATATTAGGCCCCTTCCCCAAAGCGCAGGGGAGGAAGAAATTCCTCATAGTCGCCATTGACTATTTCACCAAATGGGTCAAAGCTGAACCATTGGGGAAGATTATGAGCGAAGTGACATGAAAGTTCGTGCTACGAAGCATCATCTGTCGGTTTGGGATCCCCAGAGTTCTCACAACCTATAATGGCAGACAGTTTGTGAGCATTGCCTTCTAGGAGTAGTGCTCAAAGCTGGGGATCTGGAACCATTATACGTCGGTAGGACATCCCCAAGCTAATGGATTGGTGGAAAACGCCAACAGAATGCTCCTCCACAGTATCGAAACACGGCTGGACCAAGCCGGCGACTCGTGGATAGACTCAATTTTGAGCATTCTGTGGGCTCATCGAACCACCGCTAAGGCCGCCACGGGTGAGACACCTTTTCACCTCGTGTACGGCACAGAGGCAGTAGTTCCAGTGGAGATATCCAACCCCTTGCTAGGAGTGGGACAGTTTGACGAGGCCAGAAATAGCCAAGCAATATGGGAAAACTTGGATCTACTTGAAGAAGATAGAGCGCACGCTCAAGTAATGCTCGTAGCTTATCAACAAAAGCTGGCCCAATACTACAATGCCTGAGTTAAGGAATGACACTTCTTCCCCAGAGATTTGATACTACGGCGAGCAAGCATGGTAGGCCCCAGGGGAGCCGCTAGAAAACTCGCACCAAATTGGGAAGGCCCATATAGGGTAGCTGAAGTTCTCGGCAAAGGAGCATACAGGCTGGCAACACTGGGGGGGCAAGAGGTCCGCATATCAATCTTCCATGAGTCAGCCTCCCATCTCCTCATACCTACATCTGCCGCCACCCCCTGTCAAGGAAACACCACATCCCGAGCAGGTGGATGCCGTCTATATATCCCCTCATCCTACTCCACATATGCCTTCACCAAATCCCTTTGTCGCCGGCTAAGCACTATTGCCTACGCAACCTTCACTTCCGTCTCCATAACCTTCCACTTCATCTCATACCCCTCGGCATCCGCCTTGCCCGAAACAAGCTTCTCCTCCTCTGTTGCCGGAGTGTTTCACCGATATCTTCCAGGCCTTGATGGCCACTCACGCATTGCAACTCCCTTTGGTTGTGCCTTGTCGACCTGTAGTCAGGAATATGCTTCAGTTCTGTGAATTTCACCGCCAGCAGGGGCATTTGGTCGATGATTGCCCCGAGTTCTGGGATTATCTTTATGATCTGGAGGATAAGAAGAGGATTGATTGGGCCGCCATGCATAAAGTTATTTTAGATCTTCGCAACAATCAGCAGCAGCAAGAAGCGCCGCCCACGTAGTCATCTCTGTCATTGCAAGACCAGGGGCACACCCCTGTGATTCCTCTTCGTCTAGTGTTGCACCCGCTCCATCATCTGCTCTGTCGCCTAGTCCATCACCTGTTCCCTCACCTATGTCTCTACCTACCCTATCACCATCTCTTACCCCGCCTCCATCACCGCCACCTACCCAAGCCTCTGCTCACGTAGGTACCTCTACCCCTTCCTTCACTCCCGTTACCACCACTACTTTCGCTCCCAACACCGCGTGACATGTTATGTCAATACGCCGATGGTGGACCCCACGGCCTTCAACTTCACCTTCACCATTTCACCACCAACATTACCATTGTTGCCCACATCACCATTGCCTACATCTCTATCCCCATTGCCTAACCTGTCACCACCGCCTTCACCTTCTCCACCACCATCCTTGGCCAAGCCTAAGCAAACCATATCTTCGCCTTTACCCCCACCTACACCTCCACCTTCACCTCCACCTGAGCCTATCATTGACGTATCCCCTTTGCCATCACTCGACATCCCCGCCATGGAAACCTCTATGCCATCTAAACCTTTTCCTCCACCTACTTCCACCCTATGTAGTGGCTGTAAATTACCTTTGGTGCCCCTCGGGTCTGGTCCCCAGGGAGACGAAGAGCCAAGTCAGGACGATTCGGTGTTGGTTCTGCAATTCAAGATTCAAGATTTCATTTGTCGCATGTCAATACACGTCCTGGTCTCTGGCTATTTTGGGAATGATGAGCTTTCACTACCTATGATGGTTGTCAAGAAGAGTTCCCTTGCATTGGTGCCAGTTTCATCTCAAGTGAGGCCGGTGGCAATCTCATTGCTCACCGAAGGTTCGATCATCGATGCTACTATTACTTCTGGCACCATTGCCATTCAGATAACTAGCCAAGAGGGGCTCTCCACCCGTATTATGCTAACTCATACGGCTGCTGAGCAGATTATGAGTTCTATGTTCAAGGGACAATTGGCCGTATTCTCAAGCTTTTCAGAGGACATTCTGCACATTTTATGCAATCTCCCTCAGTTTATCAATACGCCCGCCACGTCAACGCCGTGTATTGCACTCCCTCACTTTCGCCCTTCTCTTCTATCAAGGGGGTTATACTTCAAGGCCGATTACCGAGTGAAGTTGCCAAACCTCATGCTGCTTGTGTTAAGAGACAAGACTCCATGGTAAAGGTTGCTATCATTAAAACAGATATCACATCAAAAACTAGATGAGCATGAATTAGTCCTAGGGGACACAACATTCGATGCATGCTGATCAAGGTGTTGACTCACTTGAGTCAGACAGATGAAGAGCTTCTAATGTAGCAGACTTTGTTATGAACCTATCTTCGGGAAAACAACTAACTCCCCTTCAACACATGGACACTAAAATGCAATGCACTTAGTATATAGGCTTGACACTAAAATCATGTAAGGAAGTATGACTAAGACTCATGGTACCGGGCGGAGAACTTAGATCTTTGGATCACGTCACGCATAGTGTGGGGTTCTAGACAGACGTAATCTGCCATTCTCCCAACAGCATTTAATATACCATAAGGTCATGCAATGGAATGAAACACCCTATAATTTATGAAAATGTAGCCAATTAGCCATGCATGATGGACTCCCCCTACAATAGTAACTGTTGGATCTCTGATTTTGATGATGACACACTATGAATCTTGATGTAATTATATGAACACTAAGTTTTAAATATGTTAAATAGGTGTCACATTCATGGTACCTATGTAGACAGGTCGAAGCATCAAGTGATGCATCGATGCAGCACATCATAGCAAAGGACTAGTACAAGTCAACAGGTCAAAGCATCAATGTAGTGCATCGATGGAGTCGTGCACAGAGAAGCTATCTTTAGAAGCTTGCCTTCATTGGTGCATCAACGTAGCACAGGCACTGCATCGAAGCATTGAATGCCTGACGTTTGAACCGATTGTCTAGAAGCTTTTATCTTCACACTGCACCGACACAGTCAGAGTAATGCATCGACGTACTAAGCCTCAATCTTCATCTAGAACATCGACGCATTAAGTAGTTGCACCGATGCACCAAGTCCAGGATCTGATTCTGAATGCTACCACGTCAAAGCATCAAGATAGTGCATCGGCACACTAAGTCAACTGCAAAGGAGTGTAAGCATTCCATTCAAGGCCTTTTCTCATCTACACCACATCGACGTATCAAGGATAATGCGTTGAAGCAGTGATGCACTCCAATAGAGCACGCGATGAATTTAAAGGAGTCAGGTGCCTTCAAACTCCAATGAATCACTTATGCTCCTAGGCCACATGGCAACCTCTCAAGAAGAATTCTGAAGAAGAATATTCTGATATTACACCTGGACCAATGAAACTCCAGATCTGAAGATAATCCTTTTTCCAGAAATTGCCTAATTTCGTCTTATATATATGCATCTTCCATCTTCGAGGGCATAGAGAACAATAGGAGAATTGTCATGCCCCGAGACATGTGTACAACGGAAGTAATATCGGGGAACATGAGCAGTCAGCAATACGCCTCAAGCTAGCAATACAATCAGAGCGCAATTACATCCACATATGGGGAATGCACAAGGATATAGACTCAAAATCTAACTTTATTAATAATAATGATCCAAAGTTACATAATATCGACTCTTATTCCACTAGACTCAAGAAAATAAAATTATAGGACTAGACTCAATAAAAGAAAAATACTTCATTGACTCATGACTACTAGACAATCTAGGCTTCTCTTGACCTTCAATCACTTTCAGACCCATCCTGATCGTAGTCTGAATCCGACTCACTTGAACTTCCTGAAATGATTAGAAAAGTAGGGTAATGAGCACACTTGCCTAGTAAGTATCTTCACATCAACATGGAGGCATGCTTTAAGTAATTATATTGTCGCACACATTGTGTGATTTATCATTAGTAAAGAATTCACTCTGTGAGAAGAGCGTTGCTATCTCATTAAATCAGTTAGTGTAGTTTAAATTTTTTAATTCCATAAAAATTTTCACTGGGATCCATTCACCCCCCCTCTGGATCTCAACTGTGCACCTCAACAATCAGTATTAGCACTGATCATTGTTCCAACCCTTGGTATCACAGCTGATTACTATCTCTACAATATAGGCCCGCAGCTTTTCCCCTTGGGCCTACCTAAGTGCCAACAATCCCACAACTGACCTAGGGGGGCCGCTATCGATGAAGCTTTCTTCGGATAGTCACCCGAACTGTCAGAAGCTAGTGATGCTCCCGGGGGCGAGTGTTCGGAACTAGGCCTGAGCGCCCTGGACCAGAGTGATCATGAACGCTCGGCACTTGATGGCGTCAGATGCCCCATGCAGAGCCATGAGGGCATCGAAGCTGTCGTAGTGATTGGCCAGATCGCCCTGGCCGTTAAAGAATTTAAAGGTCGGTAGGGAGACTCTCAGTGAGATTTCTTCATCCAAAATATCGGCGGAGAACGGGGATTGCTCCTCATCCTCCTTTGTAGAGCTCTGTTGTAGGGCATGAAGGGCGCGCTCCTGTTCGGCGAAACATCGCTTAATGTCTCATAGATGGAGGGAAAGCTCTGGCTGGCGTTGGGATGGTGTCGAGGGGCTCGGGGTATTCCTCGGCTTCTTCCCTATTGTTCTGTGGCAGGGGCATCTATCTCCGTTCATTGGTGAGCTAACCCAGATTTTCTTCCCTGCAGATTGGAAGAGGCTTCTTGTTCCGCAGGTGGGGGTTGCGAGGGTCTGCCTAGCCCATTCCGGATGAGACGTCTGCTTTGGAGGGTAAGACGACCTCTGGCTGGGACTCACCCGAGAATGCTGGGACTGCTCCTCCCTGGCCACTTGGGTCCTCATTAAATCAATGAGGGTATCCGATTTGGCGTTGAGGGATCAGAGGGTGTCCAGGTCTCCGGAAGCGGGTTGTCCCCCTACGGCTGGTGGAGGTAGGACATTGGCCGGGTTGTTAGAGGGCGGGGGCATTGAAGAGTTTGAGGGCGCAGGTTCCCTATCCATGGCCGCTGGTGCCTTCCATTTTTCACTGGTGTTTCTCCTACTGTGACTTCTCCGCAACATATTGGCTCTTTACTCGTTTCCCACAGACGGCGCCAGATGAAGAGGCATGATCTCGTGCTGAAGCCTGAGTCGTTTGATCACCGATTGATGCTGAGCGTTGCCACGATAGACTAGATCTCTGCAAGGTAGGAAATGGATCAGAGGAGTCCAGGGTTATAATCCCAGGGAAAACCCTCTAATGCCTAAGTCAGCAAGATAGTAGAGCTTTGTGCAGAGAAGAGGAAGAAAGAGGCAAAGAGTGTGCATGAGATCGCTCTCCACCAACAAGAGCGGCAAAATAGTGCTCAGACTGGCTAACCTTTCCCGAGGGCTTCCTTTGGTTTTTATAGTGGTTCATTTCCTTTTGAGGGAGGGGAAGAGGGAGCGTTCAGGGAGCGTTTGCCCTCCTCTCCTCTTGACCCCGAGCTTCCCTCAGTCGGTTATGTTCGGTTGCTATTTGGGCTTTTCCCAAGCGACCGTTAGGGAGTATTCAGGGGGCGTTTGCCCTCCTCTCCAGTCGGTTATGCTCGGTTGCCATTTGGGCTCTTCTCGAGCAACCGTTACTCAGACTTCCGGGCCTGGGTAAAATTACACACCTGTATGTCCTGCTCAGTCACGGATCAACAATGGCACCGAGTGAAGAAACCCCGGAGAGACGAGTCACCCAGACTCTCTGAATATGCACACTGCCATGACGCCATCTTTCGAGGCATGACAGCGAAGAAGAACCAACCCCAGGAAGCTCACAACGCATAAGTCCCTGAAGAGAATTAAACTGACTGCAGCCCGTACTCTAAAGGGCCCAAAACTGTCTCTCAGTGGCACACCCTGATGCCCCTCCAGCGGCACGCTCCCAAGTGCCCTCCAGCGGCACACTCATTTAACGCTTCTCAGCGGCACACCCTCACAACGTCTCCAGTGGCACGCCTGTCTGGCGCCTCCAGCGGCACAGCGGTCATCCCCCTTCACCCGGTGCAACCGACAGTGAAAATCTAGGGCCATGCCCTACAGTCGTTGGCACACAGCGGGGTATCCCAGGGATAGGTGAGGTGTCACCCACTGGTGAAGGCATGTTGGCTACCCCTGCAGACCGGTACAAGACAGGAGTCAACTCCCATCAATGCATTCCCACCATCGACGCTCCCGCCACTGAAGTTATAACCCCCCCTCCTCGCCACAGGGAAGAAGACAAAGAGAGAGGCACCCACACATGCAGAGGCATACAGAGGAAAGAGATAAGAGGAAGAAGAAGAGCCCATTCGTCCAAGACCAGGGAGCTCAGGGGAACTCCAGAGAGGAAGAGAGTAAGAGAAAAGAGAGAGAGGGAGAGAGAGAGGTCTTATGTAGCAGAGGGAGTGGGGGAAGAGTAGTGCCCCCCCTGCTCAACCTCAGCTCTTTCTTCACCCCCTACTTCTTCCATCCTCCTGTTCTTCTCGTGTCCCCTCTCCTCTTGTTCTGATTACGTTGCTATTGTATTTGGTTCCTCAATGGAGGTTCCCGCCATTTTGCTCCTTATGAATAGAAGAATGCGTTTGTTTTTTTTTCATTATCCTGGCCAGTGTCCATTCCATGATGCGTTATATGGCGGTTTCTCTTTGCATTTTCTTCTTTCCCTTGTCTCCTTGTTCTTTTCTAAATGCTGCAGGGTCTATTCCAGTCAATGGGTGGTGTCCCTCGGCTTGCCCGGACTGGGCTGGTTTTCCCCCTCACATCCATGACCTTCCACTTGGTTCAGAGGAGAAACCCCCCCTTAAGGTGTTGACTATCCCTTGGAGGGAACCCGAATCCATAGCCTTTCTTCAACACATCACACTTCATCTCCCTGCCAGGCACAACCCTTTGTCCGTTGGCCGGTACACCCCTAGCCAACCCCTATCCGGTGCACCTTCCAGCCCGGCTCTCTGCTCCTCAGCCTCTATAGCCGGTACACCCTCTAACCCCTCCAGCCCGGCACACTCATTGAACCTTCCTATCTGGCACGCTTGCCATCTCCACTTACCCATTGCACTTCTAGCCTATCTTAGTCTAGTGTCTCCCACCCGCTAATTTCTCCGAGCTTTCTGAAGTTTCTCCAAAGGTGTCGTTGTTCTTGGTACGCACCTCGAATTGTCAGGTTCCGCCACTCCTTGTGGGTGTGTTTTCCTTTACTCCCCTTAACATCCGAGTCAAGGGGAGATGCTGTCAAATTTTCACTAAAAAAGATAACATGTTAAAAGATAAAAGGGAGCAACAAACAAATGAGATAAGCAATGGTAAAGTGCTCCAACTACAACAGATGAACTGCAGGTCGACGCGAAGAGAACCAGACTCAAATAGCACAAATGCAGGACGAGAGTAAATTTGAAGTGTACCTTCCATGAGCCCACCGTCCCTAGGCGCTTCTTCCTCTTCTTCTAGAACCGCATTGAGGTGAGCATGCCTCCTGCATCCTCCTCCAACTGTCTATTCTTTCATAAGGGGGCAATCTGGCATATGATGCTCCCTACTTCCACAGCGTAAACAAGCGCCAAGGCGCTTCCAACATTGTTCCACCGAATGACTAAATTTTTCACAGAACGTGCAGGCCGCCATAACCTGCTTCTCCTCTTCCTTAACTTTCTTGTTCTTCTGGGAACTTCCATTGTTCCCGCTCCTGGACCATTTCTTGTTATCACGGCTCTTGTAAGGTTCCGTGATACTAAACTTCTCCTTCCTGAATCGCCGATCAGATCACCGGCTAGATTCTTCTCCCTTTCCTTTCATTTTCTCGACCTTCTCAAAAGTCCTTTCACATAAATAGACCCGTTGGACCATCTCTTCATAAGTACGAATGTTTTGGGTCCCCAGTTTCTGAATGTAATCGGGCCGTAACCCATCCATGAATCGATTAGCTTTCAATAAATCGGTACTAATAAGATGTGGTGCATACGGTGCTAGTCTGGAGAATTGTAGCTCGTATTCTGCCACCGACATCATCCCTTGATGAAGGGATGCAAACTCCATAGCTTTCCTCTCTTTGACGTGCTCCGAGAAATACCTGGCACAGAATAATGTATGGAAACCTTCCCATGTATGTGGTGCATCGAATGGAGGTGCCGGAACCGACTTCCACCATGTCTGAGCATCTTTGTTCAATTGAAAAGTAGCCAAACGCACCCTCTCTTGATCGGTGCATTGTATAACGTCAAAGATCCGATTCATCTCATCGATCCAATTCTCTGCTTCATCTGGATTAAAAGACCTATAAAAACGTAGAGGGTTGAGACTTCAAAAGTTTTAATGTAAATTGTCAGCTCTGGCTCCTGCGCCTGCCTGAGCTATAGTTTGTAGTGCCTAGGTAAGGCTAGCCACTATTTGCTGCATGCCGTCTCAGTCTACGCGATGAGCCATTGGGAATAAAAATAAGGTACCTGAGAGAAATACAACAACTTGTTATTTCTCATGAAATTAGGGAAAACTTAATCTTAAAGTAATTACCTATCTTATCCCGGGCTCTACCCAATTCTCACATGGGTGTGAAAAATTCTTCCTTAGTTCATAGGTAGGGGTCCTAAAGCTTGGACTTATCCTATGACATGATTCCTTTTTCCTAAGTCCTGAGACTTAGATTCTCGCTCTGATACCAACTTAGCTGTCATGCCCTGAGCCTTTATTTATAGCGGAAGACTCGCTCGAGGGAACACGAACAGCCGGCATGGTAAGTCTCTCGCAAGCAAGAAATAACCAGAGAGCGAAACAATCACACATAAGATGTAATTACACAAGTATTTGCTCAAATTCAACTTCTATTTCATTGATAAACAAAATATCTAAATTACAATCACTAATTCATCCTTTAACAGATTTACTAGACTCAATAAATCAGAAAATTACATAAACTCAATCTAGACAAAGATGACTCCTATGTCTTCACTCTCATCTTGATATGACTTTCATTCGCTCTCGGACCCGTCGCTTGTATAACCCGAATCTGAATTTGAATTACTTTCATCTCTTGGAAAAGATTAGAAATAGGTTATGAGCACACTTGCCCAGTAGGTATCTTCGCATCAACACTAACTGCAATGCATAAAGCCTCGCTAGCAGTTTCTGACCACTGACCATAACCAGAGAATTTTCTAAGCACAGAGGAGTAGGCATATAATCGCCAGATGGCAACTCCACGAGCATATCACAGAAAATTTCATTTGCCAGCTTCTCGATATGGGCAATAAAATCTTCGGAGATGAAGGAATGCGTCGAACCTGAATCGAAAAGAACATGCACTGTGTGATCATAAATAAAAATTGTACCTTCAATCAGATTAGACACCAACACCTCCGGACGAGTGATGTGTGTGACTCTAGCTCTCGGCGGACGAGTAGCAGCAGATGACTGCTGAGAAGGTGCAGGAACTGGTGGTTGAAACGGTTGAGATTGAGGCTACAACGAAAGACAGAACTGTGGCTGCTGCGACTGCGAAGTCTATGAGAACTGCACCGTCTGCTGCCTCAACAGATAGTTACTGGAAATGTGCCCCGGCTGATCAAAATGATAACAAACAACCGGCAAGGAGCATGGCACACCCGGATGACTGCCACCAAACCTGGAACATAACCTCGGCTGAGAAGCAACGAAATCTAGACGCGACCGAACAAACGAACTAGATTGCTGACTCGGATCAAAAAACATCGGCTGATCAAACCACTTCCTCTTTTTCTTATGACGAAAACCTCTACCCTGAGATTGCTGAAAAGGAGGACTATCGGCAGGAGAGAAGGCGGGAGAAACTCCTGAAGCAGATGACTGGTGGGGCGGCTGATGCTGCACGATCGACGGAACCATCCCAATCTAAGCAAAACCTCGAGTCCTCGCCAACTCCAACTCCAACGTGACAGCGGCTTGATATGCGAAATCCAACTCAGTCACACGTGTAGCGAACAGCGGCAGGCTCAATTCTGCTCTCAGTTCGCGCAAAAACTACTGAGTCCTCACAGTCTCATCGGTAAAGGTATGAGGTGCATACTGGCCCAACTCAATAAATTTATCGCGATATTGCAGCACTGACATCTCGCCCTGTGTCAGCTTCAGAAACTGATACATCTTGACTAACTTCAGGCAGGCTGGAGTATAGACGCGTTCAAATGCGGCAACAAAATTAGCCCATGTGATCTGTCAAAGCAGACGGGAACAGAAGGCAACTTCCCATTCTGAAGTCCACCACGTGCATGCAGTACCTTGAAGTTGATATGAAGCCAGCATAACCCATTCATCCTCGGCGCATTCCATGTATTGGAAGATGCACTCGGTAGCATCAAACCACTCCCTCGCTGCCTCGGGATCCGATTGACCCTCAAAAGTCGGTGGATGGAATAGCAAGAATTCTTTCAGTGCTCGTCCACGACTAACGGGTAGCTCCGTAGGCGGAATAGGAACAGGTGCAACTTGGGCAGGAACCGGTACAGCAGGAGCAGGTGAAACACTAGCCTCATTCCGAGGAATTGGGGCTCTTTGCCTTCGAGGCGGCATCTTGAATTTAGGAAAACACGACAACGGAAAACATATTAGCATCGCAAGAAACATCCTAAGCTAGCAACGAATGACTCAAAAGGGACTTGCTCTGGACCAATGCGGATTTCAATTCCTGATACAATTTTCCAACTCCGCTCTGATATCAATTGTAACGACCCAGAGCCCATGGTACCGATAACCCGATACAAGTACCGAATTACCGCTACTATGAACTGGGGACGCCACCCAGGAGGCTGATGAGGCCCCCGAAGGGTTAGTGGGATTTGTTGAGGTAGACCTTCTGGTTGTGAAAGTGGCTGCCATTGTCGGAGATAATTTTGTCGGGGGTGCCGAACCGGAATATGATATTGCAACGGACAAATCTGGCAACGATCTCCCCGGTGACCTCTCTTAAGGTGACAGCTTCTGCCCAGCAGGAGAAATAATCAGTCACTGTCAAGATGTACTTGCAGCCTGTGGATGAGGCGTGCAATGGACCCACAACGTCTATTCCCCATTGGGTAAAAGGTCAATTGGGCACCGTAGGATGTAGCGGCGCGGGTGGCCTCCTGGGTATCATGGCATGCTCCTAGCATATTTGACATGACTTAGCATACTTGCAGTAGTCGTCAAACATCATCAGCCAATAATAGCCAAGCTTCTTTATTTCAATTTTTATTTTCGGTCCCGCCTGATGTGTACTGGCTGCTCCGGCGTGAACCTCCTTCATAACTCTCCAAGCCTCTTCAATGGATAGGCATCGAAGGAGTAACTTTTGCTTGGCATTGGCTACAATTCAAAATAGTATCCCATTTCGAAGCTCGTAGGAGTCCTTTATTCTAATCAGTCTAATCTTTTCTTCTCTCTGCTTAGGTAGTTGTTGGTATTTGAACCATTGCATAAGAGGGTCTCCCCAATCGGGTAGACTGACAGCTTCTACTGTGGACACCTCCCATTCTTCTTCTTTTTCTGGCCTTTCTTCTATCACGCTAGGCACCTGGCGCTGGTTGATCACTTAGATGTCGAGTGACCCATCAGGCAGGACTGCTAGTGAGCTTGCCAGCTTTGCCAGGGTGTCAGCTTGAGCATTCTCTCCTCTGGCGACGTGGCCTATCTCAAGAAGGTAGAACCGCTCTATGAGCCCCTTTGCCTTAGTGTGGTAAGGGAGTAGCTCCGGCTTCCGAACATCGAACTGTCACTGGACTTGCTTGACGGCCAGCAATGAATCACCAAATACTTACAACATTTTAATCTCCATTTGCAGAGCAATCTGGAGGCTGATAATCAGAGCTTCATACTCTACTTCATTATTCGTGCAAGGCTTGTTGATGCAGCAGGACGTGTGCACCACTTCTCCGTCTGGAGATTTAAGAACGATGCCGGCTCCAGCCCGTATCTTGGTACGCCCAAAGGGTGTTATTTCTGTTCTGGAAGCTTCATCAAAATACAGCTACCAGACGGCCTGCTGGACTTGGTTTGCTTCCAGTACTTCATCTTCAGGTAGTTCCGTGACCAGCGGGGAGTCTTTGGGCACGGGGTGTGCCACGAAGAAGTCCGCGACGGCCTGCCCTTTGATGGCCTTCTGTCGCACGTAAGTGATATCAAACTCCATCAATAGCATGGCCCATTTGCTGAGGCGCACCTTCGGGACCAGCTGGGAGATGATGTGCTTGACGGGGTCAGCCTTGGAGATCAGGCTCACTTCATGGGATAGCATATAGTGTCTTAGTTTCTTGACTGCGAAGACCAAGGTGAGGTAGACCTTTTCGATAGGAGTGTACTTGGCTTCTGCCCCCACCAGTTTTTGGCTGAGGTAGTAGAGAGCCTGCTCCTTTCCCTCGTCATTACTCTGGGCAAGCATTGCCCCCAGTGAATATCCAGTAGCCGCTATGTAGAGGATGAGCGGCTTGCCTTTGATAGGTGCCCCCAGCACGGGCGGAGTCTTCAAATAATCTTTCAGCTGATCGAAGGCGCACTGGCATTCATCACCCCAGTTGAAGGGCGCATTCTTCATCATAACTAGGCCCAATAAAACCCTAATAATCTCCTAAATTCATGGATTAAAATATATTTTAATACCGATAAAGATCCGTTAAAGAACAGGTCTCACAGCCTTCATATGAGGTTGGATTGCATAGTGACCTGGCTTGGTTCATTGATCTGCAAGTGCCACTGGCTTGCCCGTGTCTGGGAGCTCTTCAGAGGCCTCATCCCACTCTTTGAGTAGCGGCAGCGTGGCAATGGAGAGGGATAAGAGTTCAAGCTCGAGCTCTTCCTCTTCTGAGGCCTCTTCTACCAAGGAAGCAGGGACGGAGGCTACTTTGGAAGGTGTGTAGGGGTTCTCCACTTCCCATTTAGCCCTTGTTCAAGTTTTATCATCGGATATTGATGCTATCGTGTTGTAAACAGGGCTGGAGTCTGGAGAGGAGAGCACACTGGCTTTTGGTGAGAGCGACCGGGGGAAGCCTTTCATCCTGCCGACGGTTACTGTAGATGACCGGATTGTGGAGGAGTCCATGCCCTCTCCGACCCCGGTGAGTGATGTTGCAGATGTGGAGGAGAGGTTGCCTTCATCGACCCTAGCCAGAGGGGCCACAGGCGTGGCAGGAGCCACACTGGGTGAGGATTGGGACTTTTTCTCAGGCTTTCCACCTTGTCTTGTCACGGGAAATTTTGGATGTATTGCTTACTTCCCTTTATGTTTGGTGGAATTGCACAGGCTTCACTAGTGTGCTGGCCAAGGCGGATGACCCTTCCCTGAGCCTGGGGATTGAGTGGCCTATGTCTGCCTCCCTGTCGGAGCTGTTACTGGATGCAAGCGTGGGCGCCGCCTTGCTCCAGCGAGCTCGAGGCTACCTGCAAGGCACTCCTCTCCCTTCTATAGAGGACCTTCGACAGCGACTGAGGGAGTGCACCCAGGGATACCACACCCTTGGGTTCCCCCGTGAGTTTTAGATGTCCGGACTAGCTGAGATCTGGGCAGAGTACTTGCGACTCCATGAGGTTGAGGAGCAGAGGGCTCGGAGGCAGGTGGCCATCTGAGAGGCACAGGGATAGTGGGACTGGCTTGTGTCGGCCATAGCTGAGCAGAGAGGCCATGCCAAGGCAGCCGTGTTGCTTTCCCAGCATTGCGCCGCACAGCTAGGCGAGGCAGAGAGCCAAGTTAAGACCTTGAGGAAGGCCTTGGAGCTGGAGCAACTGCGAGCCACGGAGCTCACTAGAGCTGAGTTGTAGGCTACCGAGACCACGTCGAGGCTAGTGTTCAGTTCGTGTCGACCTTGGAGGCAGAGCTTGCAGCTGCTGAGTCTCGTCTGGCGGCACTGGAGAGGAGTGAACCAAGGATTTGATTGAATCGCCCCCCTTTTCCCTCTTTTGTTGCGCCATCCAGATTGTCTGCATTTAGTTACCCCAAAGGCATGTCTTGGGCTCCTTTACAGGGTACTAATGGAGATTTACTGGATTTTACTAGTCGTTAATTTGTCCCACTTTTCACCTTTGGAATAGTGTTGCATGTGTGGACTGGTGACCACTTACTGTTAGTCGTGCTTGATTTTTTTTATCATATGTTGGCACAGAGGGCAGAGGGCTGGGCTTACCCAATTTCGGGTGTAAGCATAGAAGAGTGAACATGAAAATGGTATGACTAGACACGGGGCCTTGGGAACTGGGTGTAGGGTATTGGGAGGTAGGCAAAATGACTGGGTGTGGGGGCTAGCTCTTGTTGTGTCCCTGTATTTTGATGATAGTAAACTCCATGAGTCAATATATATTTGCAGCATGCAACGTGATCATGTCTTTGTTCATTGCAGAAAGGCCAGTGCATTTACATGCATGCATAAAGTCGACAAAAAGTCAACACTCTACACATAAAGCCAATGCATTTCCATAAAGTCAACTCTGTGGACATAGAGTCAATGCATCTGCATAAATCCTATGTGCATTTCACTGCATCGATATAGGTTTATGCATATTGCACAAGTTTCGTGCAATGAAGGTCCGTGTAGAGTTCATTTCATATACAAAGTCTGTGAACATTTACATGCCAACTGTTGTAAGGTCCATGCACATTTCACTTACTACATATAGGTCCGTGCATATGCTCATAAGATCCGTGCATGTTTCCATTCAGCGCCTATTAGGTCCATGCATGTTCATGTGAAAATGGCACATATAGTCCGTGCATGTTTTGCCATATGATCCCAAAAAGCTCCGGAGATAGATAGGCTGTATGGTCCTTTTCGCCTTCCACATTATGAATCCCTTGTGCATGCCTTACCTGGCATTTCAATAGAAAAAACATGGTCACATAAGAAACTAGCAAAAATGGAAAGGATACCATCTCTGAAGCACAAACTTGATGACACAAACCAGATGCACAGTTTTGCAGCGGTGCAAGGGGAACAAACTTGTACTTGAAGCACAATCCATCTCTGAAAGGAGCTAAAACAAAAGTCAAGGGAAAAAAGTTCAAATAAGCTAACCAATATGCAGAAGCAAACCAAGGATTGAAAATTCAAGACTGAAAATAAAAAGATCAGGGAATTCATCCAGTCATAATATGTTCCTTGTAGCAGGCAGGCATTAAAAGCGCAGAATCCATTTTAAATAAACCACAATTAATACTTAACCATTTCAAATATGGTGACTTTATGTTTCAGCTTTACCATGAAGGCATTGCAAAAGAATGCAATACTATACAAAAATATGGCTTGAACTTGTTCACAGATAATGTGGGAAATGCCCAAGGATTTGTGGTATCAATATGTTGCTTGGCAGTTCATTGAAGTAAACAAAGAGATAAAATTACACCATGAATCCCTGCCCTTTTACAAAAGGATAGCAAACAAAAAATCTCCAGCAGTATGGCACCCATATATGAGGACCCAATAACCCACTCTGCCAACCCTTTACTAATTTTACTCCTACATTACATCTGTCAGTACTCAGTACCCAAGAAAAAATGGTAACCCTAGCCCACCACCTCTAAAAGGCAGCATGCCACACTACTCCTTTGAAGGCCATTTTCAGCCAACCTCCCAGTCCATCCAGCAGAACTCGCTCGGCAAGATCAGTCCATACCACCCAGCAAGTTTCCTCAGGTGACTTGCCATTGACACTGTTGATGAAGCAATGTACTTGTTCTTCCAGACCGGTGAGGTAAACACCTAACACCAAGGCTAGCTTTATTATCTCCTCCATGATAAGCTACCCCATCACCATTTTTTCTCTTGTTGTTGCCAGCACATCTACCATGTCCAACCTTCATCACTGTAAGACAGTCATCAGCTGGAACTTCACATTCATTTTGCATCGGTTGCCCTGGCATTGTGCCCTGAGATCTCCTCAACCAACCTCCTCTAGGGTCACATCACCAGAATCCCTCCTAGCCCCACCTTCAAAAATGTGCCCTCACCAATCACCCCCACATCTTCTTAATGTCCTCTTAATACGTTTTTCACCTATGAATCAGCCACTTAGAACTAAATAAATGGGTAGAGCTGTAACTGCCCTCAACCACTCCTTGTCCTCAACGGCTTCTGCCAGAGGGAAAGCTTTCTACCCGAGATGTCGATCTTGATATTCCAGTGGCTCTCACTCTGTTCATCTGTTGCCAACAGCATCATCTGCTGTCTTTCTGATTAGCGCCAAGCCCAGAAGCCTACGCCTCCCTCTGCACTCCTAGACAAGCTGGCCTTGATCCCTACATGCTCTACATACCACTGACTTCTTGTAATCCATGGCCCAGTGCCCTGACCAATAACAGTTTAGGCAACGGTTTCCAACACAAGCAAGTTTCCCTTTTCCTTCCCGTAGTTCTCTCTTCCCAGTTCCGCTCCCCCTCTTACTCTCCCTCATTTCCCTGGCTTCATACTCCCCTTACGTAAGTCATAAATCATAATGGCTGGGCCCAATGGCTGTTTTGTACAACTTTGTTTATCATCTAAATGATTCTTAACGTTCAACAACCAGAAAAAACTTTTTGCAGAATTTCTTCATGTTAATGTTGCCACCTGGTATAAACTTGTTGAACACATCTATTGCCATCATTGTCATCATTCAGGGTTGGCCACATAGATCCTATCCCACAAGTTTCTTGATGCGGACAACACGGGGTAAAGGGAATGGGGTCCCTAAACTCTAAACCCAAGAACCCGACGCTGTCCTAACATGCAAGAGACGCGATCAGCACACGAGCAAAAGGAGCCGCCCGAAGGCACGACTGCTGTATACTTCTGCTCACAGGGGTTGAGAAGCTTAGACAAGTAGTAGGTTGCCCTCTCTTTACCTTCTTCATCAGCCTGAGCTAGGACAGCACCCACTGAGTCATCCAGGACAGAAATGTAGAGAATGAGCGGTTTGCTTGGAATTGGCGGTCTCAAGACAGGAGGACTGGCCAGATAGTCCTTCAATCCATCAAAAGCTGCCTGACACTTGTCATCCCAATTAAATTTAACTCCCGGTTTAGTAAGCTCGTAGAACGGCCTACACCTTTGTGAATGCTGGGAGATAAACCGGCGTATAAACTGTAATCTCCCGATCAATCCTCAAACTTCCTTCAAATTGTTGGGAGGAGGCATATCTCTTATGGCCTTCGCCTTGTTGGGATCAATCTCAATACTCCTCTTACTTACAATGAATCCTAACAATTTTCCTGATGAAACACCAAATATGCACTTCTTGGGGTTCATTTTCAACTTGTATTCATGCGACCTCTGCAAAACTTTAGCTAGAACCCCAGGATGCTCAATCCTCATCCTTGATTTCACTACCAAATCATCAACATACACCTCAATAAAAATATGGATCATATCATGAAAAATCTCCATCATAGCCCTTTGATAAGTAGCTCCAGCATTCTTAAGTCCAAAGGACATGACCACATAACAATAAGTGTCCCAAGGTGTAGTAAATGAAGTCCTCTTCTGATCTTCTTCAGCCAAGCGGATCTGGTTGTATCATGAAAAGCCATCTATAAAAGATAGGTCTCATACCTTACCGTGTTATCAATCAGACCGTCAATATGAGGGAGGGGGAAATCATCCTTAGGACACGCGCGGTTGAGGTCCCGGAAATGTATACAAATCCTGACTTTACCATCCTTCTTCATTACCAGGACGATGTTCACCACCTAGTTGGGATAGAGGACAACTCTAACAAATCTAGCCTTATAGAGCTTATCGACCTCTTCTTTCATTTTCAAAGCCATGTTTGGGTGGAAACGTCTCAAGCACTACTTGACCGGGATGGACCCTGACTTTAAGTGTAAGTTGGTGTTTTACAAGTGCAGGATCCAATCCCGGCATATCCTCATAACTCCATGCGAACGTGTCCTTATACTCTCGAAGAACTACAATGAGTGCCTCTTCTTCAGGAGGCAGCAAGTTTTCACTGATGCGGACAATCCTATGGTCTTCCTTAGTACCCAGATTAATTTCTTTGGTTGGTTCTTCTACTGAGGCTGACGGTTCGTCGAATCTCCTCATTCCACTAGCAAAAGCGTCACCCTCGTCCTCATATTCTCCATATTCCTCGTCCCCCTCTTCAACAGGGTCTTCATCATTCATAATCTCATAAACACCGAAACCTTCATTGAAGACTCCTGAAACCTCATATTCTATTTCCGGCAAGATGACTGGATCCTCCAGGAATTCAGGGATGGTTAAAATTGCCTAGCACCTCCTGGCTAGCTCTCTCAAGAATCGACAGGGAATCTGCTTACCCTTGGGTTTCTTAGCGACTATCCCTGGACACTAGATACTAAAATTAGAAGAACAACAAGCCTGATACCTAGACTCTGACAAAGAGGAGGAAGAAAGGGAAGGATCGGATAAAGAGGGAGGTACAGAGGATACAGAAGAGGACCCCTCATCGGAGGGGTAGAAAAGGTCCACTAGGGGGCCTTGAATGGGTGGCCCTTGGGTCGGGGCACACTCGGGGAGAAGGTAGGAGAGAAATAATTAGTGCCGCCCAAAGTTTGCAATTGACTTGGTTGTGCACAAAAACAAACTATTATTTTATCCATTTAAATGGATTTCCAAACATATGATGCCCCGTTGAAATATTGGATCACTACTAGGGACATGCTTGGTCGTACACCCAATATTATAAAAGGACCGAAGCTCAGACGGATTCATTCTACACCCTAGTTCAAAATGTGTATGGCAATATATGTGTAGTTTATGGTGTAGCAAAAATTATCGTTTTCATGCGGGGGTCAAAAATAGAAGTTTAAAAAAATAGTTAGGAACCTCTGTCAAATTCCAAAAATCTTAACGGAGGGGAAGCAGCATTAGCGGTAGTTCTAGAGATCTGTTCCTTGGTTATACATGGGTCAATCTATTTAAGCGTCAATCTATTTAAGCCAGATTATACGATGTAATATTTCTTTTAAATCTTTGTGGTCTCCTTGTAAATGGTGATTGGCTCCTAGAAGAATAGATATTGTGCGGACATTTGAAGCGAGATTTGTTGACTCGGTGATACGTATCGGATCAGACTCTCTTTCATCCGATACGATGTGTCTTGACTAGTATGCTACTCGATTTGACTTAGACCGAGTCGGTTCAGTAACTCACAGCAAAACTCGAGACCCTACGACTTGCGGTGGCCCTCCTATTGCTCCGGCAGCCCTCCTTTAACCGGATCGAGGCCCGACATCCCTCCCCTCACCAAATCTAGCTGCTTCATAGCTGGATTGGGGGCCTGAGACGCTCCACCCATCAGATTGGGCTGCTGCTACTGCCAGTAACCTTGCTATTGCTCAGGTGTCCCTCCCCCTGTTGCATCAAGGCCCTGCGGCTCTTCCCCACCGGATCGAGTTGCTCCGGCACCAAATCGAGGTCCTGTGGCCCTCCCCACACTGGAACGAGGTGATATTACTATTGTTGGTGGCCCTGTTGCTGCCTCAACGGCCCTCCCCCGTCGGATGGAGGTGCTCTCCAATGATATTGATGCTGCTCTGCTACAGAGTAGATGGGAACAGGAGGTGACTCGGTTCAAACTTGGGGGGTCACGTCTCGATTTTCTCGTGAATTTGGTACGACACACCTGAGTCCGAGTGAGTTGTATTGGGTCAGGGAACCATGATTCGAAGTCTCCTTCCCGAGTCCCAACTGACAGATGCCATATATGCGGCATGAAAAAGGAAAAGCTGTTATGTATTATGGCAAACAATGTGTAACAATGGGCATCAAAGACGATGGGGACTTGTCATCTAAATGTATGGGTGACGTGCCAACTGGAGTTCTTCTTTGGATTCTTTTGGTCGTGGCCGTTGATCAATATTAAAACGAGTGGGCGTGGACGCACAACGGGAGAAGCAAGGTGCATGCATGCACTTGAGAATCTGTGCGTGTGCGTGTGTGGGTGTGTGTGAAGACCCGGTTTCAGAAAACGCATGAGGGGTGAGAAGGGGTAACAGCTAGCGAGAATTCCCAGCCGGGTGTCCCCCTCCGTCCTTGTTGTGGATAAGGGTAATGCAACAGAGGTGAATGATAGCTCATGTACGTGCTGATCGGCTGAGGGAGGGGTGCTGTCACCGTCGATCTGTATCACTGCCTCCCCAAGTTTTCAGTCGCTGAGTTATACAGTGGTTAGAGTTGTCAATAGGTCAGATCTAAGTCGGGGTTACTCAATCTAAGTTCGACTTATCAATATTAAGGTCTGAATTTGATGTGACCTCTCCAGCCCCGCGCGTCCCCCCTCCCTGGGCCTACGCGGCCCCCCTCCCCCTGGCTGGTGTAGGCGTGGCCCCCCTCCCCCTGGGCGGTGTCTCCCTGCCGCCATTCCTCCCTCTCCCTCGCCTCTTCCTGCTCCCTGCCGCCATGACCTCTCCCTCCCTACGCGTCCCCCCTCCCCCTGGCTGGTGTCTCCTTACCGCCATCCCCCGCAAGCCCACCCAGACCCCGCTGCTTAATTAAAGAGAGGAGAGGAGGAGAAGTGAAACATGGATCGCAAGAGGAGAGCTGCAACAGAGTTCCTGGTAGCCACACTGGTGTTGCTGGCCACGGTGGGGGGCGGGGAGGCCCAGGAATACACCTGCATCGACACCTTCATGGTCAAGTGCATGTAACTGAGCCTACGTTGACGCGTGTAGGAACGTGTGCTTCGACTCCTCGACGTAGAGGAGCTCCACCGCGGCTGCACACTAGAACCATCCGTCTGTGGCTCACAACTAAGGATCAACTGACCGCTGGGGGAAAGAGATAGAGATAGAGAGAGAGATAGGCTACTCACCGCCTGCCATGAACAACTTCTTCCTTTTATTCATGTGAAATAAACTTGAGCTCTTCGATTAATTGATCGAAACTCTATCTTCTCTCTTTTCCCTACCTTAGCGTTAGTTTATATTCATTTCGTGATTATACAGATCGCATGGGGTGGGGGTTAATTGCTGTTGTTTGTGCTGTTGTTCAGAACGCTGCAGGTGCTTTGGGTTCTTATTTCTATTGTTTCTCTTTGAATCCCCTGCCCTCAATGACATGAGAGTGTTGGCCCTGCTGTTTTGCCAAGAACTCCTCTACTTCCTCGTTCACTGGCTGAAGCGCAGCCGCTACATCGCCTCCGCCGTCTTGAGAATTCCGTCAATGATGCCTGCGAAGAAGAAGGTCGCTCCATTGGTGGTGGAAGTCGCGGACGAGATGTCGGAGATGTCGGTGCTGGACTTGCCCGAGCTGACGCTGGAGTGCATACTTGGGAAGCTCTCACCGGCTGGGCTGTGTAACATGGCGGCCGTGTGCAGTTCCCTGAGGGATAGGTGCGGGAGTGATCACCTGTGGGAGAGGCATATGAAGGAGAAATGGGGTCGCTTGCTCGGCCCTGCAGCGCGGAGGGAGTGGGACGCGTATGTCTGTTCAAGGAAGGACCATCTGGGGAGCCCAGCTGGGGGCAGCAAGCAGAAGGGATGGCTGGCATCCCTCTCTTGTTTGTGGCCTCTTTCCTGGTTGAGATCAAAGCTCGACGATGGCAGCGGTAACCCGACGAGGTCGGTGCCGGTCGGCTCGACCATGTCATGGTATTTGGCACTTGAGAGCGGCAGATTTTGGTTCCCTGCACAAGTCTACAATCGCGAGGTACAGTGACAATTCCTTGTCTCCTCCTGCTTATACTGTGTTCAACATACATATCTGAGGTTGGCATCCTGAATTTGTTGATCACTTAGTCTGAGGTTGGCATGCTGAATTTGTTGATCACTTAGAACAGAAAACAAGATGCTATTATCCTCCTCGAACACCAGGGGAGTGTAAGCTAATGATTCATCTCAGATCATGTATTTTTTGTTGATAAAGTGCGGATGGACATGCTCATATATTTCAGGTGCTTATCTCTCCCTTGAGGCTTCTCACCTCACTCTAGGATTCTCTCCTAGGGAAATTACACTAACACTAGATTTAAACTCTCAGAAAGGCCACTAAGGCCGATAAAGTGCAGGTTGTCTCCTGTAACACCCTCTCAGCACTCTTCAACCTGCCCGGTGAAGAGGAGGAAGAGGAAATCTGCTTCACACCTACTGCAAAGGGAGGCAAGGCCAAAGCCGCAACTACTGCACATGCAACCTGGTCAGGTCGAAAATGGGGGTGCCAGACGCCGCCCAACCACAACATCATATTCAGGAAAGAGTAGCCCTAAAAGACACCTCCCCCGGAGGTCAAGGGAGTCCAAATCCCTCCTCCGCCAGGCCTTTACAGCAGGAGTGGGGGCAAGACAGCCCCTTCCTTTCTGAAATTTGTCAAAATGTCCAAGGGAAAGCAACCATGTCGGGAGGCTAACCCTGCACCCAGGAATGTTCACCCGCAATCAATACAGTCCTCCGAAGCCCCGGATGCAGATGAAGCTTGCCCTGCAGCAGCTGATGAAGAACAACAAGAGCCTAGCGTCAAGTAGAAAGGTGCCAAATCTGAGGTAGATGAAGTAGGTCCATCAGGGGCCGCAGTTCAGGACTCTCCCAAGCCCAGATGGGCAGAAGAGATGAAGATTTCCAACGTTCGAGCTGGGAGCCAAATAATGAAGCTACTCAAGAAGCTCCCTACTAGATTTACAATCAGGGAGATCCTCTCTTTGAGTGAAGAGACCCGACAGGTGATCATCACTGCTCTACAGACGCCTGCTCGCTTCGAGACCTGCTTGGCTGAGACACTACCAGAAGCCAGCATGACCTTCACTCAGGAGGACATACTGCTCCCTACTATCAGCCATACCAGGCCGCTGTACATGAAGGGGCACCTGAACGGATGGGAGCTGAACAGGATTCTAATTAACCCTGGTGCAGCAGTCAATATTCTGCCATACTGAATAGACGGGCGGCACCACTTCAACGTGCGTCTCGAGAAGGTCGGAGATATGCATATTGTCATCTTCAATAAAAAATGTGAGGTGTCGCTCGAAGTAGTAGAATTCACGCTCACTCTGGCGGATTTTACTACGAAG
This sequence comes from Amorphophallus titanum, assembly GCA_024336825.1. Classification (NCBI taxonomy): domain Eukaryota; kingdom Viridiplantae; phylum Streptophyta; class Magnoliopsida; order Alismatales; family Araceae; genus Amorphophallus; species Amorphophallus titanum. Next base: position 21,045,720 of record JANBPO010002596.1, read on the forward strand.
GTGCAGTTACATGTCATTGACTCCTGCACTTCGTATAAGGCACTGCTTGGTCGCCCGTGGCTACATGAGAACATGGTGGTACCTTCCATGCTCCACCAATGCATCAAATATAGTCTTGAGGGGAAGGAGGAGAGGATCTTTGCCGACCTCCATCCGTTCAAAGTATTCGAATGTCACTTGGCAGACGCCAACCTATATGTAGAGCAGTCCCAGAAGACCTCTGAAGTCAAGACCCCTGCGGGGGCATCAAAAAGTGCATCCGACGACAATTGGTATCCACCACCGTCGCGCGGATATGTCAAGCCCAAGGTAGTCTCTCACATCACCATCTTCGGGGATGTGGGCAGAATAGCACCTCCGGCTATATACTCCAAAGCAAATGAAGCTAAGGTCGATCGACAGCACGACCACATTGGGGTCCTGGAAGGCCTCACCAAGCCAATTCCTGGCCTTGATAACCCTAATGTCGAGCCTTTCAAAGCTTGGGAGGTGGCGCAGATAGATGGGCCCAGCAGCTTGTTTTATACGGCTGAAGAGCACCCTACCCAGGAAGACACAGACTGTTGTTTGCCCGAAGACATGGAAAATCCATTAGTTCTTGTCCGAGGCCTGGCATTCACAACGGATCGGATGGCTAAAATGTTCCAAAAGCAACACATCCCCTCCGATCAGTCTCATAAAGACAAAGAAGCTTTCCAGAGTTTGTGCTCTAGGGCGGTATCTGTGTGTCAGTGGTTTCTAGATAGGTCGGTTCAGGTGACTAGGTGTGGTCTCTTCCCTGACAGTGATAGTTTCCTAACGACTCAATCTAGAACTGTCAGCGTCCTTATCTATGGTTGTGTAGCGGCTATTCCTTGACTGCCGGGTCCGCCTAGCGGTTGAGTGATGGTTCGCTTTGCCCCGAGTGTTGTCCTCCGGTGTTTTCGTTTCTGCTTGTCTTGGCTTGTCCTTGTGGTGTATTCGCTTTTCTGTGTATGTCTCTTGACATCCTATGAGAGCTAAGACTATGTTATAAGGCAGCCAGGAGTCTTCTTGCTTGTGGTAGTATTCTTTTTCCTACTGTTGAGTCATCATTGTCTAGTTCTGGTCAACCCGGGGTCACCCAGTGGTTGACACGTAACCATGTGTGTGCCTCGATGGTTCTGTCGAGTTTGAGACATGGTTCTGATAGCAGTGAGATATCATCTTACCTCATTCTACGTGTCCAGGTGTATTGAGGGTCCTTGGTGTTCCCTAAGGTCTTCGCGTGTCGTTTCCTTCGATAGCGTCGTTCCCTCTAGCTTAGGATTAGACCGATTGGCGGCTTGGTCCGCTATTAGTGACAATCTTACCTTTGAGTCGTTTGACTCAAGGATCGTTACGTGAGTAGGTCTAGTTGCCTTGTCCTGAGTTCTCGGCAGTGGCTATGCTGCCATTGGTGCTTCAGAGTATGTGTGACAGTGCTCTCTTGCCTATTTGTACTTCCAGACTCGTGTATTGAGTCTCTATGTCTTGTGAGCCTCCACTAGTCATAGCCTTACGGCAGGCTTCGGCGTGACGGCTTTTATAGTGCGGCACTTTCCGATTTATGATTTGTAAGCTAGTTTTCGTCGGCTCCCGTGGTTACTGTAGCATCCTACGGGGGGAGAAAACTAACTAGAGGCCTGACTTAGGCAAGAGCCAGTGTGTGCACATGTGGTCAGGGGCTGTGGACTTAAATCATCAGACGTGACCCTGACTAGTCACTCGTGACTATTGTACTGTTCTAGTTTTGATAGCGTCTTGGTCTCGGCCGAGGCCTTGCGGTAGGTTACGCGAACAAGACACTAGTAGGCACAGCATAAGACGTCACTGGACGCAGCTGGCTATTCTTCTGGTGAGGGGTACTCTAGTCACGGGGCACGTGACTCTTCGCAGTTCTCTTCACGTTTCTTAAGCGTCGTGACCTCCCGGGTTAGCCCTCTCGTGGCTATACTCGAGGTCAATGCCCTGTCATATGCATGACATTCTAGTCATGTGTGGGACAGTGTGCATGTCGTCCTAGTCTTGTGATCTGGGTCTACGTCTGTCTAGGTTTTTCTTAGGTTTTTGTCATTTTGCAAGTCCCTTGCAGCGTCGACAAATCGGTAACTCCTAACTTCGTCAGCTCAAAGTCACCTTCCTGTTGCTGCTTGGAGTAGTTTGGGGTGCCGAGGTTAGTTCAGTAGTCGCTTGTCTGGTACGGCTTCCTCCCTCTCTTCTATAGCTTGTTCCCTACTCCTGCTCCATGTCTCTTATTTTGTTGCTTTCTAGCGTAGCTTTATAGCTTTGTAGTGTAGTTTTCCAGCTTTGCTACACCTGCTGTTTTACTATTTCCGTGTTACTATGTGTTTTTCAGTGGGGATCCGCGTGACCCCTACTGAGCCAGTGACACGAGACTCACCCCTACTTTTCAGGTGGGTCGTTGTGTGAAGATTGAGCATCAAAGACCTGGCGGTCCTCTCCAGACCATTGAGATGGCACAATGAAAATGGGAACAAATCACAATGGACTTTGTGACTGGTCTACCCACGACGAGAAGGAAGCATGACACCATCTGGGTAATTGTGGACAGATTCACAAAGATTGCATACCTTCTGCCCATCAACAAGCAAACTCCAATCGAATCCTTAGCGAAACTGTTCGTCGCTGAGATCATTCGGTTGCATGATGCACCTTTATCTATCATCTCTGACTGAGACCCTTGATTCACAACGAGGTTCTGAAAGAGTTTGCAGTAGGCTATGGGGACTGAGTTACGGTTCAGCTCGGCATTCCATCCTCAAACTGATGGGCAAACCGAGCGCACTATCCAGACTTTAGAAGATATGCTGAGGGCATGCAGCATTGAATGGAAGGGGAATTGGGACAATCATTTGCTCATGATAGAATTTACATACAACAATAGTAACCATTCTGCCATTGGAATGGCACCTTGTGAAGATTCTATGGGTGGCCATGTAGATCACTAGTGTGTTGGTATGAAGCTAGTGAATGTTAGATTATAAGACGGGATCTAGAAGGGGGGTGAATAGATCCTTTAAAATGTTTCACACAAACAGAAAACACATTGAATGGAAATGCAATAGCAACCAATTTAGACATGGGCTCACTTAACCGTGACACAAGCAACAATAAAGCTGCGAAGACTCATGGCTCAGTAAACACACAGTAATAGGATGCAATGTATGCTAGCTCTAATGACCCATGTCATAGATAGAAATTCTCACAATACATCGAGTAGCTAACGGACCTTCAAAGGCAATGAACTGATTTGAGCAAGGTGAAGAATGCTTCACATAGAATAATTGTTGACCACTTAGGGAAACAAGCAATGAAATGATTGAACAGACCGCATAAGCAAATGCTCAAGGGAACCAATACTTGGCAGAGATCTGAGTTGAATAACTCTCCACAGGCAAGGTGTGTGAATACACCTTTTGATATACCGACCGGAAGCTTGTAAACCATACAAAGTAGTGGATGCTAATCGAAGATAGACAAGCAATCGCACAATCAAACCATAGAACACAAAGTATTTTTTAGGTGGTTCGATCTGCCTAGTAGATCTATGTCTACCCCACACTCAAACCAGAGTGTGGCGCCCCTTGTAATAAGCAAGAACGCAGACTCAGTCTGCAAACAAATGCTGCCTAACAGCTTGGACAAGAGGGAGACAAATCACTCACCCACTGATCTAGCACCCCACTACAAATGTAGTGACCGGAAAGACCCACTCTCCCTTCTTCAGCGAATGCAAAAGGAAATAGTGAGACAGCAACCAGCTGCTCACAAACCCAGAGAGTTACCACCCTCTCTTCCTCTGAGACCTTAGAGGAAACTCAGAGATCACTCTCCCTTCTTCACTTAGAAGGAACCCAATCCCTGAACAGGGGATCGAAAAGTCAGTAAGAAAATTAAGCAAAGAAACGAGAAACCAACAACAAGAAGATCAAAACCAGATGAATACAATGTAGCTCCTAATGAGCGATCTGGCTCTAGATTTGATCCATGAGACCAGGCTTCCACTGAACTTCAGAAGTGCTCGAACCACCCTGATGTAGCTCTCTTCCTTCTTCTTCTTCTTTCTCTCAGACTCTCTCAATTTTTCTCTTCGAACTGATCTACTTAGAATTTCTCAGATGGCACTCACAGGGCGTTTAGAGCAGTAGATCTGTTATTAGAGATAAAGTTTTTTAAAGGGGCAATTCATTCACCCCCCCTCTGAATCCTTAGCACCGTGTAACCCAACACGTGGTATCAGAGCTATTCTGATCCCAACAGTTGGTATCAGAGCAGTTCTGAACCCATCAGGTCCCCCACTCCCTGTTACCATTGATGCACAAATTAGTGGCCCAGACCTTTCGTTTGAAGCTATAAACAAAAAGACCATTGCTTTGGCACTGCCTCATGCCAGTGAATAAACCATGTCGGTCCCCGACTCCCTATCGAGATCGACGCACAAATTTATGGCCCAGACCTTTTGTCTGAAGCCATGAACAAAAAGACCCTTGCTTTGGTATTGCCCTATGCCAATGAATAAACAACGCCGATCCCCGACTCCCTATTGGCATCGACATACTAATCAGTGGCCCAGACCATCCGTCTGAAGCCATGAACAAAAATACCATTGCTTTCGCACTAACCCCGTGCCAATGAACAAAGCACGTTAGTCCCCGATTCCCGGTCGGCATCGACGCACAAACCAATGGCCCAGACCATCCATCTAAAGCCATGAAGAAAAAGACCCTTGCTTTGGTACTAACCCCGTGTCAATGAACAAACCACGTCGGTCCCCGACTCCCTGTCAGCATCGATGAACAAACCAGCGGCCTAGACCTTCCACCTGAGGCCATGAACAAAAAGACCCTTGCTTTGGCACTAACCCCGTGTCAATGAACAAAGCACATTGGTCCCCGGCTCATTGTCGCCATCGATGAATAAAATCATGGCCCTGACCTTCCGTCTGAAGCCATGAACAAAAAGATCCTTCCGTTGGCACTAACCCCGTGTCAATGAATAAACCACGTCGGTCCCTGACTCCTTGTCGGCATCGATGAACAAACCAGTGGCTCAGACCTTCCGTCTGAAGTCATGAACAAAAAGACCCTTGCTTCGGCACTGACCCTGTGTCGATGAACAAATCGCGTCGGTCCCTGACTCCCTGTCGGCATCGATGAACAAACTAGTGGCTCAAACCTTCCATCTAAAGCCATGAACAAAAAGATCTTTACTTTGGCACTAACCCCGTGCCAATGAACAAACCACGTCAGTCCCCGACTCCCTATTGGCATCGACGCACAAACCAATGGCCTAGACCTTCCGTCAGAAGCCATGAACAAAAAGGCCCTTGCTTTGGCACTAACCCCGTGCCAATGAACAAACCATGTCGGTCCCCAACTCCCTGTCGACATCGACGCACAAATCAGTGGCCCAGACCTTTCATCTGAAGCCATGAACAAAAAGACCCTTGCTTTAGCACTGCCGCATGCCAATGAACAAATCACGTCGGTCCCCGACTCCCTGTTGGCATCGATGAACAAACCAGTGGCCCAGACCTTCCGTCTAAGCCATGAGCAAAAAGACCCTTGTTTTGGCACTAACCTCGTGTCAATGAACAAATCACGTCGGTCCCCGGCACATTGTCAGCATCGATGAACAAAACCATGGCCCCAACCTTCCGTCTGAAGCCATGAACAAAAAGATCCTTGCTTTGGCACTAACCCAGTGTCAATGAACAAACCACGTCGGTCCCAGACTCCCTATCGACGTCGACGCACAAACCAATGGCCCAAAACTTTCATCTGAAGCCATGAACCAAAAGACCCTTGCTTTGGCGCTAATCCCGTGTCAATGAATAAACCACCTCAATTTTGCAATCGAAGAAAATAAAATCGGAGGGTTGGTTTCCTCCACCACCCCCAGGCTATGAGGCTCCTCTGCATGTGCCGTTCATTGCAGAAGAAGAAGGGATATTTAGAGCATTTCCCCTCGCCCTCTATCCTACACCAGGAGCACCTTGCCTTGAGGACCTTCTAGAGGATGTCAGAGTCCCGCCAAGAATTATTATGCCAATAACAGAGCTCGACTGCCAAGCAGCCAAACAGTTGAGGACCTTTGAGGTGTCGAATCCAAAAAGCCCGCCCACTATTTTCTATGTGGTCGAAGAATAGCCAGTCAGAGGAGATGATGATTGTCGACTCCCTGACGACCTTCATGACCCATACGTCCCAATTGCGGGGCTTCCCTACAAGACTGACCACGTGGCCGAGGTGGTCAAAAAATAAAGGATTCCTCTTTATCAACCCCCCAGCCAGAAGGAGATGTTTGAAAAGATGTGGAACCTGCCAAACTTGGACCAGAGGCTGGTACGGATTACCAAGCATCCGGGTTTAGGCTCCTCACCAAAAGACTACTACGAGGCCGATGTGATATCAGTTTCAGCTCCACTCGGCGGTGACCCCATCAAGGTTGCGGCCCTACAGGAAGTCCGCCACAATGAACAACCTTTGCCACCAAGTGAAGAGACACAAGATGAAAAAGTATTCCTTTGGAACCCCCTCCACCGCAGGCGCGCGGGGAAGGCCTTCCCCTCTTTCAAAGGGTCAACCTCAAGGGATAGCATCATCAGGGTTCCATCATCCCCATCTGTTGGCGAGACAAGAAGCGGAGGCATGGGCCGTGCATCAGGCCTTCCCCGATACAACCCCGTTATGCTCGCCCTGTACCATAGGCAGCAACGGGAGATTGAGATGTTGAAGGCACAATTGGCCGAACTAACTACACTTGTGGTAGACCTGATCAAGGCTCCCTCCGCCCGTGGGGTAAAGCGTGACTTGGTCCCGGGCCACCAGTCCCGATACCTCCGTCCAGTCAAGAAGGAGGGGGGCGAGGAATACGGCAAGCCCTTCAGCCAGACAGCAAGCTGATCGAGGCCTTACATTGCAAGAGAAGCTACAAAAGCCCTACTCTTTCCCGAGAGAGAAGACACGGGGCATTTTTGATTGGGCCTGTCACTATGGCAAGCTTTCCCTCCCCAGGTCCAAAAGGCCCCAAGATGTTCGGAGAAGCAGTGACCCACTATTCTGCCCCTATCACTAGATACTCGGTCACCCTATTAAAGATTGTTACGTCTTCAAAGACATAGCTCAAGACCTGATTGATAGGGATGAGCTCAGAATGGGAGACTACGTAGTGGCCCCGCCACGTCCCCATGTGACAGGCAACCCCAGGAGAGGAGTCTACACTATATCCATCCAGCACCAAGCTCCTAAAGACGCGGTGGCCTCGGCCTCAAGCGAAGCCGTCTATGATGATTACCTGGAAGACTCCGAGGCAGCCCTATGCCCTTTCACGCCAGGGAACCCCACAGGCCCATCGACTACAGCCTAGGAGGGATGCCAGGTGAATGCCACTTCAACACCTGAGCAAGAGGAGTGAGAAGAGACCTACGACATCCTCGAGGCTGGGGAGGGCGATCAAGACTTTGTCGATTTGCTACTGGCCCCACTAGAAATTGAAGATGGTGGTCAGGCCACCGTCGACGAGCTGATCGAAATTAACCTTGGCACGGAAAGTGACCCCAGGCCAACCTTTCTGAGTGCCCTAATAAAATTAAAATACATAATAAAAATGAAAATGACGCCAATACGACTCTGATCGTCGTCTATGTAAATAGTGCCATCATATTGTTACAAGTCTCGCTCCGCATTATTCTCTCCCAATTCAAAAAAATTCGTCGTCGAATTTTGAAGCGTCAAAGTTGGACGAAGACGAACACAAAAGGACAAACATAGAACTCTATACAGAAAATCATATCAGGGATCTCGAACTGTTACGTAACATGCAGCTCACAAAAATCTAACCACACCATATTAACATGAGACTACTCTAGAAGTAGCACGTCATCAAGTGGAGCAATTGGCGAAGCAACCTCAAACATAGTGTCATCAATCAAGTCTAACTCAGACATAATAAATAAACCCTGATCCCAGATGTCATTGGGAACGACTGTCAAAATACTCTCAGAGGATGAGGCAGCAATGAACACAGAATCATTTATCAAATCCAACTTGAAATTGACGAATAAACTCTGATCCCACACATGCTGCAACATAGACCATGCTCGCATGTCTTTTTCATCTGCTTCGGTCAATGTAGGGTCAGCCTTATATGTCACATCTTGAGCCGATGGTTTGGCACTGGTAGAAATATAATTGGACTTGGGAAAACGAAAGTTACCTCTTAAATGTGGTGGCTGGAGAATGCAAATAGACTGGTCGGGGTCTATGCTAGCGTGCCGCTCTACCATCTAATATTGCCCCAAACTAATGTAAGAACCTGGTGGAGCAATAGTGCACCATGCTCCTTCAAAATAATGATCTGTCTTCAATGGGGTGTCATCTACAAATTGACGATGGAACTCCACAAAAGCTCGATCACCCTCAACAATAATCTGACCAGTTTTCAATAATAAATCAACAATAGACTGAGAAATATAATTATTTTGGCACTGCTCATCTAGGATTACTCTTGTTCACTTCCCATTTGGCAAAGAGACGATGGAATTGAATTGCATTTGGACGAGTGGAGAGGTTACCTAGGACCCCAATTTAATAGAATAAATTGGTTCCCAAAGTTCTAATACCAAACTAATGAGGGACAAAGTGGCCGAACCGTCATGGGCCAAGCCAGGACCGTTTAGGAGGCTAATGGGCCGACTGCCTGGTTGGGTTGGGCTTCAAACAGGTCGACTGCGAACTGCTAGATGTGGCTGTTGCGGCCCGGCTATGGCAGGGGCTAATGATCGTAGTTGTTGCGAATGGGAGGAGAAGGTAGGGAGATGGTGGCCGGGTGCCTAGAGAGGGCACCGGGCGCCGCTCGCAATTGGGAGAGGCCAATGGAGTTGGTTTTGGTGGATCGTGGCGGACGGGGCAAGAGGTGGCTCTACCTGGTGCTTGTGAGGTGTCGTCAGCGGAGGCGAGCGCTAGTGAACGGCGGGGGCTAGCGGCAGACAGGGGTGAAGCGATGGTGGAGTCGACGGCGGACGAGGGCGGTGTGACGGTGGAGACGCACGTAGGCGAACGGCGAATGAACGGCGAGGGGAAGAACTACGGGATGTCGAGGAGGACGGCGAGGGAATGAGGAAAGGGGGCAGAGGCTGGCGGTGGTCGGCGAGTTCGAGACAGGGCAGGGGAGGGGCTCGCGGTGGTTGTGGGCTGCTGCAGGGGGGATCTGATCCAAAAGCCAGTAGAACAGATCTTCAAGAATGGCTTCGATTGCTTCTCAATCTCTTCTCTCAGACTTCTTCTGATCTCTCACTCTTGGAGTTCCAGGTCGACCGATAAACGATCGGCATCTCAAGAAGTTCACACAGTCGACTTCAGGACCTTTGAACAAGAGAAGGAAAAAGATAAAGGGGTAGCTGAGTCTCCCCTGTCCAAGCCCGCCAATCGGCAAGAAGGCCCATCCCTGCGGGATAAAATGAAGAAGCTATATTCATTCCCTGGAGATAAGACTCGGCTCTTGTTTGAATGGGCTATGAAATTCGACAAGATCACTCTCCCAGAACCAAAGAGGTTGGGTGATCTCAGAAGAAAGGATGATCCTCGCTTCTGCCCATATCATCAAATTATCGGGCACCCTATCAAGGACTGCTATATCTTCAAGGACATTATTGAGTCTAAAGAGGGGTTATCTCAAGCGGCGCCTGAGCTGAGGATGATATCCACGAATGCTAGAGCTGCAAAAGGGGAAACGGATCAGGTGCTAGGGATGAATCCCCAGGAAAAACCATCTGATACTTAAGTTAGCGATCGTAGTAGAGCTGTGGTGCAAGGGAGAAAGGGAAGGAGATGAGGGCGCGAGATTCCTCTCCACCAAGTGGTGAGGTGGCTTTAGCTCAGGGTTGATATCGCTTAATAGTGCTTACCTCTAGCTAGAGGCTTTCCCAAGTTTATATAGCGACTCACGAACGTCAGAGCCCTACGAGTCGAGGAGTTTCAAGGGAGATTATGTCTCCATCGTGGGCTTGTTAAGGCGCGAGGGCTCTTAATCACCATTATCCCGACGATGTCCCAGCTCTTACAAGGTACGCAACGGTTACATAGATAAGCCTTCGTTAGTCGGTCTGAGCCTTAGGCGCTGGCTCCAGGGGGCTTTCCTGAGCGATAGGTGCAAGACTCGGGCGGGATGCATAGGGTCTCGGAGGGACCTCCCAATAGACCTAGCGCTCAGACTTCTGAACCAGAAGGTCTCCTAGGAAGTGCTTAATCCGAGTGAGTTATTGGGCTTAGTGGGCCCCAAAGGGGCTGCCACTCATAGGAGCCGGGCCTCATTTGGTCTGGCGGGACCTTGTATGGTTGTTCCTTTTCGGGCGGTAGAATTCCCCCTCTCCACTTGTTTCCCTCCTACTCCCGAGCCAAAATTAGGCTCGATCGAGTAGCATTTGGGGCAGGTGTAAGTGGTTCAAGCTGAGTGGAGATTTTCTCTAACAGGGGCCACTTGATGTGGCTGTCCTGGAGATACGTCCGTCATGATGATAATTCTTGTGAATTGATGTGTGGAGCCCCCCTTTTGAAGACTAGAACGTCGCGTCGCTTCCCTTGGGGGCTTTATAAGCGTTGTGCATGTCGTCGTTCCTAACCTTCATCGCCTAAGGCTTTTTCCTTCCATCATCTTTGCTTTCGCAAGAGGCTCATGCGCCACAAGGTTAACCCAGAAGGGCAAAGAGTGGTTGTGGCCTTTGCAGAGCTTGTAGATGTTACGACGGCGGCGATTTGCCAACTTCTGCCTCCCCCTGAGTCATCCAGTACAGTGTCCACTTCTTCCTCTTCCATCTCTCCTAATTGCTCCATGGTGGACCAGCATCACGAGGCCGAGGTGCAAGAGGTTGAGCAGACTTCTAGGGCTTTTATGTCGCTGACGGAACCTCTGCACAATGAGTTGACTGAGGATAAGGTGAAGTGACTAGAGTGTCGATATGGGCTGCCATGGAAGTATCATTTCTATCCCACAGAGTCTCATGAGTCCAGTCTGGATACTCACTCCGGCCTTTTCTGTTCCGTTCTTTTAGCCTGAAAGTGTGGGTTCCGCCTTCCTCTCCATCATTTTGTGGCCGAACTGTTTCGGTTCTACCGACTTGCTCTCGTCTAGTTGCTCTCCAGTTCTTATACTTGCGTGTTCTCCTTCATCTTCCTTTGCCGTTCGTGTGGGATCGAGCCTTCGCTGGATCTCTTCCATGCGTTCTTTGAGTTGAAGGAGCATACCCACGCAGGTAAGGGCTTCTTTTATCTCCTGGCGATGAGGGGAAGGAGTTGCGTGACCCTCTCTCCCAGAGATTCTTCCCACAAGGGCTGGAAGACCCAATATTTCTGGGTGGGCATAGCCTTGGACTGCGGGCCTTGGAACTTCTTAATGATCCCCAATTTTCACCCTAACATCTCTTCAAAGCAGGCAGTGATTTCCCCAGAGGTGGAGAAGAAGGCTACCCTTCTTCAGGAGAATCACCGATCCACCACCAAGTTGATGACTGAGGCCAACATCGAGGAGTATCCTTCTCGAATGGTGAAGCTTCCAGGGCCTTGGATTGATGTTGGGTCAGATTAGCCTGTTTCATTTCTGATGGTACTCTTTTATCTGGTCAGACTCAAGGGGAGTGGCAGATGAAGAGACGTCATCGGCTGAGGTGGTGATCCTCGATGAGGAGGAGACGCCAGCACCCAGCAAACCTTAAGTGCCAAGGAGTTCCTCCCGTGACCGGGACAAGGGCAAGCAGCTTGCTCAGGATGGATCTTTCGAGCGTCGCGGGGCCAAGTGCAAGGACCCTGTGGAAAGGATGTTGCCATCCTTGATGAAGGCCGTGACTGCTGAGAGGAAAAGGGTGAGAAGGGTAGAGGCCGCTCACCTAGTCGAAGAGGGCACACAGGTGGCTCTCTCGATTGTCGAATCAGAGGGAGCTGTCACCATCGGAGGAGTCGCGACCGAGGTGACTACGCTCCAGGCAGCGGCTGCTGATGCTGGGGCACCCATTGTGGCTGACGGGACGCAGGGCGGCGAATCCCGATCTGAGTAAGTCGAGGTCGAGGGGTCGTGGGGTGAGGCGGCCTAGACCAAGATGACTGAGGCTGCGGAGGTGCGGGATGAGGCGGCCCGACCCGAGCCAGCCTGTAGCACCCCTGGAGGGGGAGTACCCAGGGGGGATACCCCAATCCTGGAGATTCCAGAAGGGACCTTCCTGCCTGCGGTAGGTGCCTTTGCCGTCTGAGCCTCCTTGTACTGCAGGTGCCGCTAGGTGACCTCGGGTGTGATTCGGGGAGGTCTCGAATGTAGCTCCCCTTCCATGCTTCTCAAACAAGTCATGGAAGGTGGCTTGATCATGGCTTAGCTGGGGGCCGAAGTTAATGATCTGTTCGCTCAGGTCAACTCGGAGAGGGAATTCTTGGCCTGGGCTCATGGTGCATCCGACCGAAAGATTGAGCGCCAAACCCGCGACCTTGAAGACTTTCGACGGGAGGCGTCCTCGCTCAGGGCATGGGTGGAGTCGAGCCAGAAAGAGGCTCGCGAGTCAACTGAGCAACTGAGTCAGGCCTGCTATATGGTTGAGCTAAAAGATAAGGTGCTGGACACGGAGGGCAAAGTTCAAGCTAAACTTGTAGAGCGATGGAAGAACGAGCGTGAAGTGCTCGAGGGCCGGGTTCGAGAGGCTGAGTGGCAGCGGGCGGAGGCCAAGGTCGCGCGAGCCAAAGCCGAGCGGAGGTAGTCTGAGGCAGAATGGGATGCAGCCGGGCTCGTGGCGAAGGCAGAGTTGGCCGGGCTGAAAGCACTTGAGTAATACAAATGCTCGGAGGGTTACCAGGCGACGCTCCAGTAGGCTGCCTTTACTTACTACAAGCTAGGTTATCGTTGGGGCCTACGAAAGGGATTTTCCCAAGGCTACTGTCAAGCAACCTCTCTGGCCTATGAATAGGCACAGGAGAGCTCGATTTTCCTTCTGGGCAACACTGTGACTTGGATGAGGATACCACAGATTCTTTTGTTTAGTGGCCGAGCGAAGGCGGAAGTCAGTGTGCCTCTATTTCATCCAAGAGATTGGCAACTCCGACAATCTCGGGAGGGCACACGATTGAGACAGTTCCCAGACTGGTGGGGTGAGTGTCTGGACCGACCGTCATAGAGGGTGCGGGGGGTGAATCGCTCACTGCTGAGGATCCTTCATCTACCCAGCTTCGTAGTGGGCCTGAGGCCTGATGTAAATTTTTGCTCTTTCCTTTTCTTTTCTTTATCATGACCATGTAAAACTTTCCTTACGTCCACAAGTTTGGGTAATAGTAAATGCTGAATTGACTATTCCTTGCCGCCTTTGGCGCAATTTGACCACTGCACTTGTAGTTGTTGGAAAGGCGATGATTCTTTCTACGGATATCTTGCGTGTCGATTTGTTGGTGTGGCACTGGCGCCTCTCCATCTCCCCATGCTTTAAATGACGTGTTAGTTCGCGTGTTTTCATCGAAGGGGTGTTGGTGGAAAACGAGGTAACCCTACACTCCCTCCTCACGGTCCTCCTACACAAGATGCGTCCACTCAGACTGATGACACACTTGGAGAGTGATAATCAAGGATGCTGTCATTGAACCCCTCATTTTTTTTGCTGATGGCAAAGAGGGAGAAGAAAATGAGTTAGAGTCATTTGTCAGCCTTATATATCTCTTTGTCACCGCTGAAGCTTCCTTTGTCACCCTTAGGAGAGTATTTGTTACCATTAGTCTTCTTCTGTTGTTCTTCCTCTTTTGTCATTTTCTGTGTCCACTGTCGCCGGCCGAAGCTTGATCGGGCTTTGACTATACTTTTGAAGTTGCAAAAGCTTTACTTTGACTATTGACTGGCATCTTGATCACTTGGGTCAACATAAAGTTAAGGTTGACTAGAGCCTTCCTTGTCCTAGCATTGACTTTGACGACTGCGGTCAGCCCTCGCTTGTTCTTCAGATTGCTTTAGAGCCCTTGGGATCACTGTTCACATTTATCTTCTTGTGAGCACTATAGGTCCTTTGTCTTCTAGTGAGCACATCTCTCTCTCCTCCAGTTCCTCTTTCTTCTGCTCTTCTTCACCTTCAGCTTCATTCTCATTTGTTACCAATGTGAAGTTATTTGTTACTCCAGTTGAGCATTTGTCACCCATACTCACTTATTTGTCACCACTAAAGTCCAGAAGCCATCACCCTTACTCCTCTTACACTACCTTGAAAGCCATCGGCCTTGTCTCTATTAAACCCTATTTGTCACCGTTAGCATGGTATTTTTCACCCTTGCTAACCCATTTGTCACCCGTGTAGACATATTTGCCGCCCTTAAGCTCCATTTGTTACCCTTACATAGATATTTGTCAGCATGTCAATTGGTCCACGTAGAAAACGGGACACGTCGGCCACACAGGGGTGTTGTTCGTGTATTGTCGTCGAAGCAATGCCACAGTCCACATCAACAAAAATGATGATGTTGAACTAGACCTCAAAAATAAAAATTCCTAATTCCTTATTTACCCTTCATGCCATGTCTTGGTCCTTAACAGACATCATCAGACAACAAACCTATGAAAAGGCCATTCGTCTCTCCATCGTGCTCAGCATCTCATCATCCTCGTGGGGCTATTTATCTCCCTTACAAGTCATTTGTGAGCTCTCCGTTATTTGCTGTGCAGTCACCCTCATTGGCAAGCTCTCTTTCATCTCTGACAGCCATGGAGTCGAAGGAGACACCCGTGTAACGCTGCATCTGTCGTAAACTAGATGTCCCACCTGCATCTCAAGAAGCTATGATTTCTACGGTCGAAGAAGAAACGTCTAAGGAACCTTGGGTTTCTAAGGGCTCCCCTTCAGGATGACAAGTTAAAGGTGGGGGGGTTCCTTATCTCCCTTACATAGCTATTTGCCCCCCTTATCGACCTATTTATTTGTCACCCTTATCTACCTATTTCTCACTCTTAAAGACCTACCTATCACCAAATTTCATACATTTGTCACCCTTAAGATCCTATTTGCCATACCTAAACTCCCTTGTCTATACATTTGTTAGTCTTGTCATAATCTTAATATTTTTTGTATTTCTTGATCAGTCAATTAACTGAATTTCTTGTTTACACATTTTTTTGAATCTAGTGAACACAAAGGTCATCTCGGCCCAGTGTTCTTTGGACATTTACATGAAGGATAGGGATCAGATGGCATTTCGGGAATGTCACAAGTCATTGATGAGGACCACACCCTTTACGCAGTAGTTTATGCTAACAATACCAAGGTAAGAACGTACCAAATATTATCATGAGAGTTTAAAGAATGAATTAAGGTCAAAGTGATGCCACAGGAGGAATCCAGCTGCATAACGGTGTATTCATTAACTTCCAAAATTTATTAGTTATCCATTTGAACAAGATTTTTGGTTCCCATGATCAACAGACCACCTAGGAACATAAGAAAGTCAACCCATAGGTCAAACCTCAGGTTAAGCACAATTTGACATAAAATGGTCAAGCCCAGATAGTTTCCTAGAGATGCGGTCATTTCAAGATCGTCTTTATGAAGAGGTGGTCTGATCCAGACCGTTTCTAGATAGGGTTGACACCAGAACAAGGGAAGGGTTGACGTAGTGGAATTCTGGAGTAACGTAGTCACGTGATGAGCGCTACTTGACAGTGGCTATTGCCTAATGGCGACGACTAACCAAGACACATAAAATGCTGATAAAGTGCTTTCTAGACAATGGGCTTTGAAGGTACAACCAGCTCAATGTCTATTGTACCTAGATAATTTCCCAGCAAAAATGTCAAGGAATAAGGGTTCGGGAATTTTCCCGAGCACCTTTAAGGTATGGGCTACCTAGCCCTTCCTATAAATCGGTGGGCCCGACCCAGGGCCCCAACCAGCTAGCTGTGACATACGACAACACCAACAATTGATTGGGATCACTCCCGACCGCTCAGTTGTAGGCTTTGCCCACGCTCTACACGGCCACCCGGGCCAACTGGGGGGCGCCCCGACTACAAGCCGTGCCACGTGGCACCCAACAATAAGGCTGGGGCCTACCCTAAGATGCCTGCTTCCAGCCATCAAAGGTCAGAAGGACACCTAAGTAAGTCAACCAGAGGCTTCGGAGGCCCGCAGCACACATATACAGCTTACATACATGTGTCGGGCATTTCCCCGAAGACCTGGTGGGCGCATGTGTCCCAGCCTTTCTATAGCAAACCGTGGGCCAACTCATGGCTCCAACATACTAATTGGGTTCTGCAGCATCCCTCCAATATGTCGGGGCCACCCCTGACCATCAGACACGTGGAGATGAGCCACTTATCTTTAGCTCTCGGGCCAACTCGAGGCTACCGTGCCAACCTACCGTACAACGTGGAACATATTACGAGGCTAGGCCCACAAACCCTGAACACCTCCTCCTAGCTCCTTCAGCTCATATCCTTGGTCCCGAGGTAAATGTAAAGCCCACCAGTCACCTATTTTAGCCGTTCGGCAACCCGAGGTGTGTCGGACATTCGCCCAAACACCTTGCGGGTGGTAACTACGACTCGACAACAACTTCCCCCGCAGACTAACTCCAGCACCCTTGAGCACTTTGTCCTTTAAAGGATGACCTTAAATACTCCCAAAAGGCCACCAGGGCCAACCCCGCGGCCACGGCTCGCCCTAAGGCCAACTCACTCCAGGGCGCGGCCGCGCCCCCATGGAGGGCGAACCCCGTGGAGGCCGCACCCTCCTCCCAGTCTAGGGGCCCCACGGCCCTCCCCGATCCTAGTTTCATGCAAGATTCATCATGTAAAATTCATCAACGTACCTGTACGTGGAAGGAATCATGAAGAACGCTCACGAGAAAGCACGGGGGTCAACCCTCAGTCTACACGCACAAACGTCCACGTATCCTCCCAGTATCCTTGTCCTCTTCTTCTTGGTCAAATTAGGAAGAAAATAGAAAAAACCCAGATTTTTAGAGATAAGGCATTTCATCAAACACTTTATAGTCAGATGCATTCCAAATGTGCACAGACTTATTCAGCATGTTATAAAAAGTGCACAGACCTAATGTGCTATCCAACACAATGTGCACAGACTTAAGTTACACAGACCTTATATGCAGTCAAACAAAATGTGCACCGACCTTGTATCCAGTTTAGAAAAGATGCACCGACCTTATATGTAGTCAAACAAAATGTGCACCAACCTTGTATCCAATCTAACAAAATGTGGACAGACCTTATATGTGACCAATGCAAATGTGCATCGACCTTATATATGACCAATGAAAATGTGCATCGACCTTATATATGACCAATGCAAATGTGCATCGACCTTATGTATGCTCAGACCTTAAAGGTGCATCGACCTGCATGGCTAGACTATGCGCATGTGCTCTGACTTTATATGTAGCGACAAACATATGCATCAACCTTAATACTGAGATGAGCATATGCATCGACCTTATATATGTAACATATATGCTTAGACCCTACGTGTGACTACATGTATGTATGCATTGACCTTATTCAGATTGAAAGCATGTATGCATCGACCTTATGAGCAACCAAACAATACATGCATCAAGTTAAAAGAACTTTATGAGGCAAGAAGTGCAGCAAACTAATGCAATGAATAGTGTAATGGATTTAAAGATAAATAATTCAATTCTCACACAAAAGTGCTTGACATCATCAAAATAACAGGGACACAACACCTTGAGCCTGGTCCCTGAGGAGAAGATGAGCCGAGTCAGGATGATTTAGTGTCGGTTCTACATTTCAAGATTCAGGATTTCATCTACCGCATGTCGATCCATGTCTTAGTCCCTAGCAACTTTGGGGATGATGAGCCTACACTTCCCATGATGGTTGTCAAGAAGAGGTCTCTTGCATTGGTGCCAGTTTCTTCCCAAGCAAGGCTGGTGGCAATCTCTTTGCTCACCGAAGGTTTCACAATTCGTGCTATTATTACCTCGCTCCATTTCAGTTCAGATAGCTAGCCAAGAAGGGTTCTCTACCCGGTTGATGTTAACGCACACGGCCGCCAAGGGTTTGATGCATTCTATGCTTAGATGGTAATTGACTGTATTTTCAGCATTCTCGAAGGACATTCCACACTTTTTATGCAATCTCCCTTGGTTTATTAGCAAGCCGGCCATGCCAACGCCGTGCATTACTCTCCCTCAATTTCGTCCTACCCTTCTATCTAGGAAATTATGCTTCATAGCCAATTGTCGAGTGGAGTTGCCGAACCTCATGCTTCTAGTGCTGAGTGATAAAACTCCGTAGTTTCACAATGCTTATTCATCCGAGTGATAATACTCAATGTCTAGGGGCAACCGCCCCGATGAAGCTGCATATTCATGACTGGGTGTTGGACGCACTAAAATTATGATAAAATATCATGGTACCTTTTATTACTTTTATCGTGCGAGGGCGTGTCAGTCACGTATATGACAATGTGTTCGGGCTTCGAGACTAGAGTGGTATGAAGCCCATTGTGTGCTCCGTCTGACTAATCAGGTGATTATGGGTATCGGGTCGGGACTGGAGACCCGCAATGTCATAAAGATCACAGCGTTAATTACATCCCCTCGGAGCGGAGAAAATCTTTGATTAGTCGTCGAGAAATGGGGCCCTCCTGGCCATTCAGTGTTCGGACGAATGCCCAATTTAGAAAAGTCACCATCATTGGGGGACCCCCCCCCCCCGGCACCCGGCCCCAGCTCCGCCCCCCCCGCGGCCCCCCCCCCCCCCCCCGCCCCCCCCCCCCCGGGGGCCCCCGCACTGTCCCCTTTTTTTTAATAATAATATTTCCAACACCAACATGAAATCCAACTAAGGTGCATAGGCTGCCAAGGTCTCGGGGCACAACGGTGAGTAAGATGTGGAGGCACCCAAGGTCTCGGCTTATGTGTAAAGTATTATCGTGTTGTTGGTCTACATGGCACATGGTAACTATGTCTAGCAGGGTGACCCATGGCTCGGATCAATCCTCTATCGGCCAGCTAGGTCAGTCCAATGTCTCCATTCTCTGTCGTCGGTCAAGGGGGTGTCCAGCAGGCTGTGGTCTCCATCACACCACTAGGCACCATGGGAGGAGGTGGACTATTTGCCACAACTACTTTCGGGCTTCCCTGCCCACCAGTAGACTCACTCCAAGTCAAAGTGTCGCTCCTTGGGTTAGACGCGGGCCAAGGGCTCCTCGTCGGAACCCCCTACTAGTCAGGCTAGTCCTTAGGGACAATTGAGGGGTACTATGGGCTGCAACATCTCCTGAGAGTGCGTCAATGCCCTTGTGTATCCCATCGGCTACCAAGTCACTGAGCAAGTCGTTGGCCACAACTGCGACTAGAGTAAGTCCGAGTGTTACAGAAAGCTCAGTTGTGGCGCTTGGTGTTCAGCCACCATGAGAATTGGGGCTTCCCTCGCTAACCACGTAAGTCACTACAATCTCAGTCGATCTGACCCACATCGTCATTGTCCTGAAGAGTGGCCTGTACTCATGAGCCATCAAATGTCGTGAGGATGTAGCACTAATAGAGATGTCCACTGATGATCTACCACTTAATATCTCTCCATCAGAACCTCATGGTCACGCATGACCCGTGCATCGTGTGTCAGAGTCGCTGCCCCCAGACAAAGAGCAGGGCATGCCGATGATGGACATGTCTGAGTCCGATTCTGAGGACAACTTCTTAGAGTGGTCAGTGAGGGAGTGGGTGTACGAAGGAAGATGAACATAATCTGCCATGATCAATAAACAATAACAACAAGAAAAATATGTAAAATATGACAACATGGCTATGATACTAGTGTTCATAAAGCTTGAGTAATCCATGTAATCTATTATGGGCTGAGTCCAGGACGTACCTATGCACAACGAAAGTGGTAGGCCCATGTAGCGCCATGGAGGCAGAGAGTAGGCTACTAGACTCTACCCTTTAAAATCCATGCTCCAAGACCCAAGGACGAGGGTGATGTCATTTCCTAAAAGATTAAGTCGAGATGCTCATAGGATATTGACTCGCCCACAGAGACGGTGTGCAATGGCCTTCTTTCTATCAGGTGTGATGACCTTCTCCTCTTATTCCTCTTTGTAGTAGTGAGTAGATGAGAGGAAGGTAGAGAAGAGAGGAAGGGAGACAATGAGGGCCAATATAGCAAGGAGCCACAACCTACCAGTTGCGCTCCTCTCTCTCACGAGTAGAGTAGGGCGAGTGGCCTTCTCTCTCTTCCTCACAGCACACACACAGACACATAGTAGCAGCGACAGTCGTGGCTACGCCAACGTGGTTGATGGGAATCAACGCCGGGCACTAACTTTTATTTTTTTGTATTTGTGTCATTTAGTTTATTTTTATATCCTTGGAAAAGTATGTTGACAATTGTAAGGCTTTATAAGCCAATGTGTCATTCCCTAGGACGCCCTACTGACCGAAAAGAGAATAGAACCAAATAGAAATCGATACCGTGAAAATAGAAGGCTGACTTTTCACGTGGCATGAAGTAGACTCGCTTGAGACGACAGTCCACAATAGCACCATAAACTTCTAGCCAATCCATACCAAAAATCACATCATAGTTGGCTAACTGTAATGCATAGAGCCTCGCTAGAGCTTCCGACCACTGACCATGACCGGAGAATTTTCCAAGCACAACGGAGTAGACATAAAATCGCCAGACGGCAACTCTACGAGCATATCACAGGAAATTTCATTCACTGGTCTCTCGATACGGGTGATAAAATCTTCGGAGATGAATGAATGCGTCGGACCTGAATCAAAAAGAACATGCGCTATGCGATCATAAATGAAAATCATACCTTCGATCAGATTAGATGCCAACGCCTGCGCATGAGTGATGTGCGTAACTCTGGCTCTCGGTGGATGAGTAGCGGCAGACGGCTGCTGGGAAGGTACAGGAACAGGCGGTTGAAACGGTTGAATCAGTTGAGATGGCTGAGGTGGCGGCGGAAGACGGAACTGCGGCTGCTGTGACTGTGAAGCCTGAGTGAACTGCACCATCTGCTACCTCAACGGACAGTTACGGGAAATGTGCCCCGACTGATCGCAATGATAACACACAACCAGCAGAGAACACGGCACACCCGGATGACTACCACCACATCTGGAACACAACCTCGGCTGAGAAGCAACGAAATCTGAGCGCAGTCGAACAAACGGACTAGAATGCTGACTTGGCTCTGAAAATTATGGCTGATCAAACCTCTTCCTCTTTTTCTTATGACGAAAAGCTCTGCCCTGATATTGCTGGAAGGAAGCACTATGGGCAGGAGAGAAGGCGGGATAAACTCCTAAAGCAGATGACTGGTGGGGCGGCTGATGTTGCACGGCCGACGACACCATCCCAGTCTGAGCGAAACCTCGAGTCCTCATCAACTCCAACTCCAATGCGATAGTGGATTGATAAGCGGCATCCAGCTCAGCGACACGTGTAGCGAACAGTGGTATGCTCAACTCTGCTCTCAGTCTGTGCAAAAACTGCTGAGTTCTCACAGTCTCATCGGTAAAAATATGTGGTGCATACTGGCCCAACTCAATGAATTTATCGCGATATTGTAGCATCGACATCTCACCCTGTGTCAGCTCTAGAAACTGGTACATCTTGGCTAACTTCAGGCAGGCTGGAGTATAGATACGCTCGAATGCAGTGACAAACTCAACCCAAGTGATTTGTCGAAGCGTAAGGAAACGGAAGGTGACTTCCCATTCGGAGGTCCACCATGTGCATGTAGTACCGTGAAGTTAAAAAGAGGCCAACATAACCCATTCATCCTTCGCGCACTCCATGCATTAGAAGATGCGCTCGGTAGCATCCAACCACTCCCTCGCTGCCTCGAGATCAGATTGACCCTCGAAAATCGGTGGATGGAACAGCAAGAATTCTTTCAGTGCTCGTCCACGACTACCAGGTAGCTCCGCAGGTGGATTAGGAACAGGTGCAGCCTGGGTAGGAACTGGTACAGCAAGAGTAGCTGAACCACTAGCCTCATTTCGAGGAATTGGGGTTCTTCGCCTTCGAGGCGGCATCTTGAATCTTGGGAAACACGACAACGGAAAACATATTAGCATTGTTTGTCAGCGGTTGCAGAGGTGCTACCTCTGGACGGGTAAAGCTGTAGTTCCCCAAGTTTTAATCGAAGTAATTTTTAGAAAGGGATCTATTCACCCCCCCTCTAGATCCCAATCGTGCACCCTAACATAGTTCAGTTCTCCCCCCTCAATGGGAAACACTTGAAGCTGTATCATGCAGCCTTGCCGGCATTCGAAGAATAACTGAAATGTAACTTGGCCGAGTGGGACTCCTCCCTAACCAAGCTCTCCAATATATATACATACCCAGCTCAAACCAAACCCTAGGCCATTGGCCCGTGATTGCAGAAGCCTTCCGCAATATACGCCAACCCCAAAGTTCTTTAGGAACCCCACATAGTCCCACTGGTCTACCGCTATACACATCACCATATTGGACCTTATGTCCACAAAGGTGCATAAACTATTTCCTTTGTGCTGGCGATATCCCCACGTCTGTGAAAACACATCTTTCGATAGACGGTTTTATGCCTGAGCCGACCTTTACACCCATCACTATGTTGGACCTTACATCCACATTGGTGCATAAACCATTTCCTTAGCACTGGTGTTATCCCCACGCCAGCGATTAGATGTCTTTCGGTGCATGGCCTTGTACCCTAGCCGATATCTACACATA
Source organism: Amorphophallus titanum (assembly GCA_024336825.1). Taxonomy (NCBI): domain Eukaryota; kingdom Viridiplantae; phylum Streptophyta; class Magnoliopsida; order Alismatales; family Araceae; genus Amorphophallus; species Amorphophallus titanum. The sequence continues at coordinate 21,068,469 of JANBPO010002596.1, forward strand.
TTATCTCCATTATGGGCCTTACCTAAATCAGTGCATAAATCTTTCCATTGCATTGGCATTACCTTCTTGCCAATGAACATACCCTTTTTCGGCACAAGGCCTTGTGCCCTAGTCGATTCTACACATATTATCGCCATTACGGGCCATACGTCAAAATCAGCACACAAATGTTTCCCTTGCATTGGCATTACCTTCTGGCCAATGGACAGACCCTTTTCTGGTGCAAGGCCTTGTGCCCTAGTCGATATCTACACCTATTATTGCCAATATGGGCCTTACGTCTGAAATAGCGCATAAATATCGAAGTGGGGAGATCTCGTGCGGGGTCCTGAGCCGTCCGATCTGGTTGTTGTCACCACGGATGAGAGATCTGCAAGGTGGAAAATAGGTCAGAGGAGCCCAGGGTTGGGACCCCGGAAAAACCCCTCCGATGCTTAAGTCAGCAAGGTGATAAAGCGTAGGTGGAAAATGAGTAGGAGAAAGAGAGTGGGGGGCACGAGATTGCTCTCCACCAGTATGGTGTTGAGTGCTAAAGATTACCTTCTCGGAGGGCTTCCTTGGAGTTTTTATAGCTGCTAGCCCTCATGGCTGGAGACAGGGCATCTGGAGGGACGGGGGGGAATTATGTCCCAGTGGGGGACTCTTTCTTCTTCCCCGTCCTTTTGAATTTCCCTTCTCTGAGCGATAGCGAGATCCTCGCCGGGAGATATGCCTTGTCCATTGGGGATTCGAGCGACGGATGCTCCCAGGTGAGGCGCTTGGGTTTCTCCCGAGCGTGGTGGGTAGCACTGTGGCAGTTATGCTTGCACGCTGATTATGCTCTCTCCAGCGACCGTTACTAGGACTTCCGGGCTGAAGGGGCCGCCTAGGAAGATCTAATCCAAGCATGTTTGGGCTTCGAAATAAGTGGGCCCGTTCGTGGGGCTGCCACTTGGGGAGCTTGGCTTGGATGGGTCGGTATGGGCCTAGTAGGGCCAGTCTGGACCTGATTTGCCTGTCTCGATCTGTGCGTAAATTTGGGCTACAGATTTACCCCTCTCCAAAAGCCATATACATTGGAGTTTCTTCCCGTTGAAGGACATTGGAGATTTTTTGAAGTCCTTTTAGAGAATAAACCCATAAGCCTTTCTCATCCCCTTTTGACAGACACCTTATCCGGACCTTACGTCTGGAGAAGAGGAATAAACCCTTCTTTGTGTCAGCACCGACCCAGTGCTGATGAATATTCTAAGAGACAAATAAACCTTGTTGGCTCTACCACTTCGGTGACGCCGACAAATTGACACCTTACTCAAGCCTTACGCTTGGGATAGGAAAATAAACCCTTCTTTGCGTCAGCACTAAACCCAGTGCGGACGACCATTTCAAGAGACAAATAAACCATGTCGGTCTTACCACTCTGGTGACCCTAACGAATAGACACCTTACCTGAGCCTTACGCTTGGGATAGGGAAATAAACAACTCTCTGTGTCAGCACTGAACCCAGTGCGGATGACCACGTCAAGAGACAAACAAACCTGTCGGCCCCGCCACCTCGATGGCACCGATGAATAGACACTTTATGCGGACCTTACGTCTGGGATAAGGGAATAAACCCTTCTTTATGTCGGCACCGACCCAATGCTGACGAATATTCTAAGAGACAAACAAACCCTGTTGGCTCTGCCACCTCGATGGCACCGATGAACAGACACCTTACCCGGACCTTACGTCCGGGATAAGAGAATATACCCTTCTTTGTGTCGGCACTAACCCAATGCTGATGAATATTCTAAGAGACAAACAAACCTGTTGGCCCCGCCACCTCGATGGCACCGATGAACAGACACCTTACCCGGACCTTACGTCCGGGATAAGGGAATAAACCCTTCTTTGTGTCGGCACCGACCCAGTGCTGACGAATATCTCAAGAGACAAATAAACCATGTCTGTTCCGCCACCTCGGTGGTACCGACGAACAGCCACATTACCTGAACCTTACATCCAGGATAAGGGGATAAACCCTTCTTTGCGTCAGCACCAGCCCGGTGCTGATGAATATACGAAGAGACAAATAAACCATGTCAGTTTTGCCGCCTCGGTGACACCGACGAACAGATACCTTACCTGGACCTTTCGTCTGGGACAAGGGAATAAACCCTTCTTAGTGTCAGTACCGACCCAGTGCCGACGAATATTTGAAGAGACAAATAGACCTTGTCGGTCCCGCCACCTTTGTGACGCCGACGAATAGACACCTTACCCGGACCTTACGTCTGGATAAGGAAATAAACCCTTCTTGGTGTCAGCACCAACCTATCGCTGACGAATATTTCAAGACACAAACAAACCCTGTCGGTCCCGCCACCCCGACGACACTGATGAATAGACACCTTACCATAGCCTTAGGCTTGGGATAAGGGAATAAACCCACCTTTGCATCGGCATTGACCCAGTGTCGATGACCACCAGAAGAGACAAATAAACATTTTCGGCCCTACCACCCCGGCGACACCGACAAATAGACACCTTACCTGAGCCTTACGCTTGGATAAGGGAATAAACCCACCTTTGCGTCGGCGTTGACCCAGTGTCGACGACCACCAGAAGAGACAAATAAACCCTATCGGCTCTGCCACCTCGGTGACATCGGCGAATAGACATCTTACTCGGACCTTACGTCTGGAGTAAAGGAATAAACCCTTCTTTGTGTCGGCATTGACCTAGTGGCGACGAATATCCTGAGAGACAAATTGATGAGGGCATCTCACAACGAGCTCTTTGGCTCGGATCGCCTGCATCACTTTGAGAAGGTCCGACTATATGATCACATGTTATTTTCCTTTTTTTACTAAGTCTTATTTAGGTATTTTCTTGAGTCATGTCGTAAAGGGGCAATTCATTCACCCCCCCTCTGAATCTGTAGCACCGTGTAACCCAACAACTAGGTTAGGCGTAATTACTCCATGGTTGATTTGGCTCATGAGAAGATGAAGCCTGATAAGGAGTTCTTGACCTTTGCCAACCGCTGATGTCATTTGGCCGCACAAGTCCCGGGGCATATCTCGGAAGGAGAACAGATCAAGATGGTCATTTCTAATGCAACGCTCGAGTTTAGGTGTATCTTAGCCTTGAATGACATCACCTCCTGGCAACAACTGTATAGCCGAGCTCGCTTCATCCGCCAACAACTCTTAGTTCCCCTTGACCCTGTGTCTCCTTCACCTCCCATGCCCACATACGCCTCCAATCTGCCATCCCCCATGAGTCAGCCGTCCACCATGTATCCCTCCACCAGTCAGCATTCCATCCCCTCTTATCCATATACCTCTGCATGTCAACCTCCCATATGTCAACCTGCCACCTACCATAGTCAATCTTCCTCACCTTCGGCCAAGGTAATTCCACACCCCGAGCGGGTGGATGCCGTTCACTACATTCCCACCCCATACACGCCTCCACCAAATCCACTCACTAGCCCTGCGCCATTACCTACGCAATTGCCATTGCTTACATAACCCCCACTACCATCTCCAGTACCTTCCCATACCTCTCGGCATCCACCTTGCCCAAAGTGGGCTCCTCACCCTCCGTTACCAGAATCCTTTACATATATTTTCAAGGCTTTGATGGCCACTCGCGTATTGTAACTTCCTCTGGTTGTCTTGCTAATCCGCGGTCAGAAATTTGCACCATTTTTGTGAGTATCATCATCAACAGGGGCATTTGGTCGAGGATTGTCCCGAGTTCCGTGAATTTGTTTATGGTCTGGAAAGTGATAAGAGGATTGATTGGGTACATGAAGTTATTTTGAGTCTCCGCAGCAAGCAGCAGCAAGTGCCGCCCAGGCAACCGTCCCCGTTTCAAGACCAGGGGCACCCCTGTGATTCTTTAGTTAATGAAGCACTCGCTCCGTTACCTACTTCTCCTCCTCTCCCATCGCCTCCATCCACCCAAACCTCTGCTCAGGCAAGTACCCCCCCTTCACCCTCCATTTCTGCCGCCACTCCTATTCCCAAGACTGCTTCATGCGTCGTGACAATACGTTGAAGAGCACCACAACCTGCCACTTCCTCCACGTCACCACCACTTTTACCCTCTCCACCTTCACCATCTCCATTACCCTCACCACCATCACCACCGCCTTCATCTCCTTCTCCCCCAAAGGTCCCTATTCCACCACCACCACCACCACCTCCACTTTGCCACCTCTTTAGCCATCGTCATCTGAGCCCGAGCCGGCTGAACCCACACCTACACCTCCACCTTTGCCTTTATCCCCGCCTAGGCCTATTATCGCCACTATTTCTCTGCCACTTGCATTACCCTCACCAACACCTTCCAAACCTTTCCCTTCTACCCCTTCTCCATCACTTCCCACCCCACGGAGCGGGTGTGCGTCACCTCTAGTGCCTCTCAGGTCTAGTCCCTAGGAAAGTGATAAGGCAAGCCAGGTTTTAACCGTGCATTGCAGGGTTCCAGAGTTCATTTGTCGCATGTCGGTCCAAGTCCTGGTCCCTGGCTATTTTGGAGACGAGGAGCCTTCACTTTCAAAGATGGTTTCCAAGAGAAGCTCTTTTGCACTGATGCCAATCTCTTCTCGAGCAAGGCCGACTCTCTCTCTCTCTCTCCATTCTCTCTTCCTCACTCTCTCTCTTCCCACACTCTCCCTTTCTCTCCCTCTCTTCTCTGGCCGCCGACGGAGGTGGACGGGATCGAGGCGGCGAGGTTCGTGGGGCGAGGGATGGCGGGGAAGGGTCGATGAATGAGGTGGTGGCGTATGGCGAGCTCAGTCGCGCGTTCGGGTGCCCGACGAGGGTTTCGCGGACATTTTCACCTAGAATAGCTTCCACGGTGTGCGGAATCTTCGGTGGAGGTAGGGGGATGGTTCCCTAACCTGCGTACTTTCTTTCCCCAGATTTTATAGGCCAAGGCGAGGCCGAGAGTGGATTTATTTCACACCAGGGTTAAAACTGCATGTTTGGGGTGAGTGGTGATTTTTGATCGATTCGAGGCCCGATCGTGGTATGAATTAGATTTTTCAGTTGTAGGGATGTCCGGGGATGATTTTCCCTTGTTCTCCCCTTCATATGGGGGTGACTGGGGCATAGAACCAAACTCGAGGCAGAGCTCGGTCCGTCTGTCAGAAAACACAGGAGGCGGCCACCTTAGTGGCCGTCTGTGCCCTGGTCTTGGCAGCCAAGACCTTGGCCGCCCAGGTCACTGGGCAGCCAAAGGTTTGGCTACCCAGGGGTGTTGGGTGGCCAGCACCCTGGATGCCCTCATCCAGTAAGGCCCAAGACTAGGCGGCTTGGTCAATGGCTACCCAGCCCTCTCGGGCCCAAACTATGGCCGCCGAGGCCAAGGGGAGCCCAGGTGTTGGGCGGCCACTGGTGTGGCCTGGGAGTGGCTGCCTAGGCTACTGGGCGGCCAAGGGGTTGGGCGCCTAACGCAGTCAGCTCCCGGGCCACTGTGTTTCATGTTCCTTTGCCCTGAGGTGTTTGTATGTGATACAAATTCGTGGAAGAAGTGTCTAAGTAATTCATTGTGATTCCAGAGGTACCGTGTTACCTCGATTTACACGTCCATAACTTTGGAGGGTCCGGGTGATCCTGTGTGTGTGTTTTGGGTTTCGGTGTTATGCTTGAGTGAGTCCCCATGAGTAGGTCAGAGTGCAGAGGGCCTTCCCCGCACGATGTGGGTTTCTCCAGAAAGTGATTTTTGAATGGGCCACGTGTATGGCCTTGGATTGTGAGTCCAGTTAACTAGCCTGGGGCTAGAAGTTTTTCATGTGTCCCTTGGATGGGGGATTAACATGGTGACTGTGTGTCGCATTGAGAATCGTGTCATCGTGGTTTCAAACCTTGAGATTAGGCCAGATTGACGGTGTTGTGCCGTCACGTGCAGTGGTCTTGACCTGAGTCTTGCGAGTCAAGGATCGTTGGGTTGTTAGGTCTAGTGGACTATCAAGAGTCTGGTGGCTGCGAGCCACCTGTCATTTCACATTACTCGAGACAGATACGTGTGTGGTTTTCAGTGTCCACGTTTAGTGAGCCCCCACTAGTCGTAGCTTTCCTCCGCACGCGTGTATAGACCCACTTGGGAGTGGTAGGGAGTGTGACCCGAGTGAGATAATTTTTAGACTTGTTACCATAGGGCCCCTTGCCTTTGCAACCTGAGTCCGATTGGGGGGGAACCAGCTAGAGGACCCGACCTAGAGTAGATGGTCTGAGTGTGCAGGCATAGCTGGGGGCAGAGGACATGGGCTAACGAGCGTGGCCCCAGCTAGTCCTTGTTCAGTGGTTACTAGTACAGTGTCTCGGTCTCCGCCTGGGGCATTGTAGGCAGACACTTGAGGGTGCACACTAAGTCGTCAGTGGATGAATCCGACCTTGCTTCTGGTGCACAGGTACTCCCGTCACTTGACGTGAGATTCTCGTGACTTGTGTTTCCGTTTCTTATCTGCGAGATGAGATTTTACGCATAGTTTTCGGGTGTTTTCCTGAGGTAAAGGTCTAGGGTTTCCAGTGAGCGTCACCGAGGGTCTCCCCTAGACGGCGTAGAGAACACGACAATGAGGTCGTGACTGTGTTCTAGACCATGTGGTTTCGACGTGGGCCTTCGTGTGTGGGCACATGTGACGCAGGACGAACCTGGTCGAGACACTGGGACCTAAAGCCAGTAAACAATGAGCACAAATGTCTAGGCGACCAGGCGAACACTCACGCGTGTAGCGGACTCCACGCGGGACTCGTAGTGATAGTTCGGCGAGCTGTGGCTCACGAGGGGGTCGGACACGATTCGAGCAGCGAGGAGAGTGGTAGCAAACCACCCGGGGGACAATGTATTGGGCACCGGATTCACCCGGGCGGACCGATACCGAGGGGATCGATTCAAATGTACGCTCACTCACCGGCAACAACAACTCACGAAAAGTGGAAGTTTGGATCGGTCACTCCTCACACGGGCACTGTAGTTGGAACCAATACTAAGCAAGCAAATTGGAGTGGCAACCGCACGTACCTAGCCCGTCCGATGGACCGGCTCCGGTCGGAGACGAGGGAGAGTCGGGGAGCGTGCGCACCCGTCGGACACGCTGTGTCAGTGTAGCTCGGCATCGATCCCTGCTAATACAATCACTACACTCCACATAGGGAGGGGATCACGGGGATGGGCAAATTATTACATGCACTACCCTCACGCAGGAGGGGGGAACAAGGGGTAGGGGAATCCAAACTGCTAATCTGCACCACCTTGTCGGGACGCCGCCTACTTGTCTTGTGCCGTACGCCTAGCTCCGTCATCCGATCGAAGTGCCGTCAATGCCTGGACGAAGCCTGGTGGATGCCGAAGAACTCCTGAAAGTCTGACATCGAGCCGAGGTCACCAGAAGGTGGAGAGGGTCGCAGCTGATGGCCTGCACAATTCTATCTCGCCGGATAGGTTGGCATAGTCGAAGTGCGTTGACTAGTACGCTCGCTGTAGAACTCCAAATGTGACGAGACCAACTCAGGGGCATAGAAGACAGAGAGCACTACGATCCCTCAGGATCTGGATGCTGTCAGATCACTGTGCCGATAGTGGATGCCGGAATGGTCGGCCTTTGGTTCCTAGGTGAGCAGCAGGACAGGTCGACAATGGCCATGGTGGAATCTTCTGTGCCGCAGTCAGAATGATACGAAACCACTTAGGTTGGCTTTGTATCGTTCAGAGTCAAAGCTTTGTAGAAGACTGCTCGGCTTGAAACTGAGCGGAGGATGCAGTATCGGGGCCGACTATGTGGCAGTCTGTCCTAGGCGAACAGAGAGTTCTGGAATCTGGCGTGATCGAGGGAAAATGGTCACCCCAGGTGGAGGCATTGTCGAAAGAAGGCAGGACCACCTCTGGGTCGATGGTGACTCGAAGACGCAAAACTCTTGTGAAGAGGGTTCTAGCTTATTTGCACAGGGGTGGGCGGTGTAGCTGCTGCCAAGTGACCCTCAGAATCTGGTGTGGGTCTGGCGCAGTTGCACGGAAATGCCTGCCGTGGGTGGTGTTGAAGATGAAACAGGATGAAACAACCTCTGCTGCGAAGAGGACTCGGAGATGAACGAACCCACAGAAGGGGGCTTGGGCAGATTCACACAGTAGACAGTGGTGTGGATGCTGCAAGCTCTGCCAAGGGTTCTGCTACAAGTCTGTGAGCAGCAGAACAGAGAGATCTTCAATGTCGACGACGAGGATGATGTCGAGGGATGTCGGGGCCACCGTGGACGTACCTGGAAGGGGATGGGGCGTGGGTTGCAGAGAGGAGGGGTGGCTGGAGGTGGCTGGGGAGGGCGGCTAGGGTTAGGGTTTGGGATGGGGTGCTGGTTTGGGGAAGGAAAGGAGGGGGGCGCAGCCAATTTTTGGTGGAGGGAGTATTTTTGGGTTTTGGTAATTTCTTTTGATATGGAGGAGAGATTCTAGGGGATAATTATCCTTAGGAGGATATTAGGAAGGATTTGGAGGGCTGGGATTGGATTTGGGAAGGGATTAGGAAGGTGATAAGAGGGAAAGGGTGGGGGTGCTAGCTATCTCTTGGGATGGGGAGGGAAATTAGGAAAGGTGGGAGATAATCTAGGAGGGAAGGGGATCTAGGAGGCTGATGTGTCAAGGGGTGGTGTGCTGGCCGCGGCTAAGAGAGAGGGAGGAGAGACAGAGGGATTCGATCCCTAGAGAGAGAGAGAGAGGGCGCAAGAGAGAGGGGGAAGGCGCCGAAAAGATGTATCAAGTGCCCCGCCGGCCGCTCGGCCCCAACGGCCATCCGGAGTGGTCGTTTCCCGCCATGGCCATCGCTGGGACCAGCCCCACATGGGCCCTAGGGAGTCTAGGTGGCCCAATGGGAGAGAGGGTGGGGGTCCTGCCGGGCCTACGCGGCCTTTTTGCAAAGAAACCCACAAAATCCTAATGACTAACCTTTTGGCTTATCATGCCATACAAATACCCAATAAACCCAAAGGTATAAATACAAATTAAAGGATACATATGCAAATAAAAAAGTTAGTGCCTTGCTCTGATGTCCCATCAATTCTCCCCGGATGGGAAGAACTCGACCCCGTCGAGTAAGGGGTGCAGCTGCTCGTGTGTCGCTCCGGTGGATCCGTCACCATACCAGGTAGCGCGGGTACACTCCACTCCTAGTAATCGTCACCTGCTCATCGCGTATACGTTCTATATGCTCACACTGCTGGGGAATGAGGCTAGTGGTGGACACTCCGGGGTGGGATCACTCTCAAAAGAAGGAGACGGCTCAATGACTCGCTAGGAATCACCGCTGGGCCCCTATAAGTGGCTAGATCCGATACACTGAAGGAGGAGCTGATTCCCTAATTCACTAGGAAGTCCACAACGTACGTATAAGATCCGACTTGCCTCATAGTCGAAAGGGACAGACACCGTGAGCTTGCGACTGACATACAGACTCTGAACAAGCTGTACAAAAGGAAGGAAGCACACTCTATATCCTAGTCAGTCCTAATGCTATGCAGACCCATGCAAAGGTGGACCAGGACATCCGAATGTGTGACTATCATGCACTTGACATAACCTAAGGTTGACGTCATGGGGGACTCCTAGACACCGAAGTATAAACCAGTCATGCATTGAACTCCTATTAGACTTGGGTGTGGGAAGTGCGGGAGGTTCGGGTGGGCCAGGAAAATCAAAGTCACCTTCATCATCACCCCTAGACGTATCCATCTCTCTCCAATGAATGGGCTTGATGGGTGTAGATGGTCCGACCCCTGAGTAAGAGGTGTGATAGTGGACTCCCTCAAAGAAATGGAGTAGATGTGATGGGTCAAGGGGTTCACTAGGGAAGGGGTCGAAGGGATCAAAGAAATGGTGGCCCCTTGAGACGGGTTCCCTTACACGGTCCCAAGTCTGAAATTCTTGAAGGTATAAATAATCACCGACATACGTTGTGTTCGTTGGGATGATGGTCATGTGTAGAAGGTATGGGTCCTCCCTCGAGATAAGTGGAACGAAGCTAGGCTCGGCCGGTATGGGGAGGAACAAAAGAACCTTCGTGGTGACATGACCCATGATATACACGGAGGTAATGGACCCCAATGCGGTATGCATGAAGCTACGACTCGTCGCCTGGTTGAAGCCTAGGGCCAATAAGTGCGTCAACTGTAACTGTCATTCTAACCCCTTAAGAAGGTCATCCAATGTGTCGACATGGTGACAAGATCAGAAGGTGGTATGAAATGAGTTGACTTGCACTAATGATAGTGTGGGGTCCATGGGTGGATAGCAAGATCGGGTAGGGACCAGGCCTGTCCTAAGCCAGCTGAGAAGTGGCTCGGCTATGAGTAGCTTTCCTATTAGAAACATGGGTAGCTCTGGCTGAGGTGACTCCGAATGAAGATCGGAAGGTGAGGGTGGCAACGGAGCACTCACGGGTGGGGAAGGATGGGCCTTCATGATGAGAAGAGGACTTTGGGAGGACATCGTAGATGGCGCCGGGTTAGGACTACCGGCGTCTACCTCCTTGAACTCGGGTAAGAGTCCGTCAATCCGTTGAGAAATTTCCGTGAAGTTGGTCGTGTTGCAAACACAGCCCCAGAAGACGACAACAATGGCGGAAATTACGGCTCCCTATTTTCGAAGGGAGCGGTGCTCGGCGCTAGGAAACCCGTGGGTTACCTCCTTCGTTTCTGAGAGGAGCGGTGCTCGCCTCTAAGGAGCCCATAGGTTACCTCCTTCATTTTCGAGGGGAGCGGTGCTCGTCTCTAGGGAACCCGTGGGTTACCTACTTCATTTCTGAGGGGAGTGGTGCTCGCCTATAGGGAACCCGTAGCTTACCTCCTTCGTTTTCGAGGGGAGTGGTGCTCACCTCTAGGGAACCCGTGGGATACCTCCTTCATTTCGGAGGGGAATGATACTCGCCTCTAGGAAATCCGTAGGTTACCTCCTTCATTTTCGAGGGGAGCGGTGCTCGCCTCTAGGGAACCCGTAAGTTACCTCCATTTCCCTCTTGAGGTCCAAGCTTTGTTGTGTCGTCTAAGCTTAGTCATGAAGACCCAACTTTGGTTGTGTAGTCTGAGCTTAGTTATGTCAGGGTCGACTCTCGGTTGACCATGCTTGACATGCCCTCCTGTCGGGATGACCCATGAACTGGAGGTGGTAGTCGAGGGTGTCTGCTCGGACAATCTCCTTCCTTGGTATGTGTATTGTCTCGAAGCGGGAGAACCTCAGGGACGCAACTTTAGCCTTCTCCTGCTCGAACAGCGTCACCCCAATCTGAAGTGTTTTGCTCGGAGCCCCCCTACTTGGGTGAGACATAGGTCTTCTGCTGGGGTGTTCGTGCTCGGACCCGGGTCATCTGTCCCCCACTTATTATCGGGCGGGGCCTCCTCGATTTGCCCCACCCTATGCCGATGTTATGCTCGGACTCAGGCATGATTGGCAACGGGATGCATCCTTCTGAGAGGACAGTTGTGTCGGAGAATTCATACAAAGATGTGTGTGGTGGTGCTATTTGTGATAAAACCACACCCATGAGTGCCAGGTAGTCGTAAGAAATAACATCGGGGCCGCTTCCATTATCTACTAGAATATGTCGGACAATACATTGTTTGATGGTGGCCGAGACAACCAGAGCGTCTGAGTGGGGAGTGGCTACCTTCTAGGTCTTCGTCTGAGAAGACGATGAGACCCTCGGGGTGCTTCCCGAGCGGCAGCTTCCTATCGGCTATTGTCGCCTCACTCCACAGTGTGAATTGTCGATGGGTACTGCTGGCATCTCCTGGAGCAGTCGCCTCCCAAAGTCGGCCCTCCGGAGATCATCATGATCTCTTTCCCGTTGGCTCAATTCTTGAGGGGGGGTTTCACTCCCATCGTCACTTCTCCTCGGCCTTGGCGATGAATTTGTCAAGGAGTCATCGTCGGATGAGGTCCTCGATGATATCCTTGAGTTGGATGCAGTTGGTAGTTTCATTGTCGTGGTCATGGTGGAAGCGATAGTACCTTCTCCAACTTCGCATCCTCGGGTCAGACTTCATCTTCGGCGGCCACTAGAGGAAGGGCTCTTCATGGATCTCCATGAGAATCTGGTAGGGTGGAGCTGCTAGGGGCATGTAGTGATGGTAACTACCCCTCTCTTCGTCTCCTGTGCGGTCATGACATTCTCTGTCCCGTCGTTCCCACTTATTCCCCCCCCCCCCCCGGGGCAAGTCGGAAGACCCTTCTTGGTCAGACCGCTCAGTTCTGGCCGATCAGCATAGGGCAGCAGTGTTCTCCTCGCGCGGGAGCTCCCGAACTCTCATTATAGTTACTGCACTTATCTTTGGGCTAATCTGGGTTATTTTTTTGTGCTTCTACTCTCTTTTGCAGGTCTATAGGGTTCCTAGCACGAGGCCCAGCTCTTCTGGCCGACCAGGAGAGGTGGAGATCCAAGTCCCAAGTTGCTGCTCTGCGTGCTTTGGCAGCCTAATAGTGAAACGTTTCTGAAGATCTAGCGGTTGATCGTAATGCCATTTGTGGTTCTTTAGCGGCTGATTATTGGACCGTTTGTGCTCGCAGTTTCTAGATTTCATCTCCCGTGGGTGGGTGTTTCACCTTCCTCTTTCCAAGGTATTTATCTTAGCTTTGCTATTTTAATTACCTTGGTGGCGATCACACTCCTTTAGTTTGGGCATTAGTCTATCTTTTCTTTCTCATATCTCTCCTTCTTTACTTTACTTTAGTTGCTCCACACCCACGGTGTGTGTTTACCTTATTCCTTTGCTCCACCTTTTCCTTACTTATTTCTGCTTAGATGACATGCCCATATGATTATATCTCCATGTTGATTGCTTGAGTGAGTGTTGCACTTGTTCATGATTCATATCATCTTATTCATATCTCATCTTCACCATTGAAAGAAACCAATTAAAATCAACGCCAACCTCAGTCGCGCCCTGTGTACAACCATCGAGGTCTTACGGGGTCCAGCTCCTTTAGTCATAATAGTGTCCCTGGCACTTGACTGCCAATAACTTCAATCACAATGGTGCCTTCGGCACCAGACTGTCCAGCTACTCCAGTCACGGCGGTGCCCCTGGCACCCGACTGTCGAGTCCAGATGGCGCCAGGCTACTATAGCCCCACCTGGGGTCAACAACTTCAATCACAACGGTGCCTTCGGCACCTGAATGCCCAGCTACTCCAGTCACAGTGGTGCCCCCGGCACCTAACTATCGAGTCCAGACGGCACCGAGCTACTCTAGCCCCAACGGCGCTCAACAACTCTAGTCACAACGGTGCACGACACCCGATCTCCCAGCTACTCCAGTCATATCGGGGCCCGTGACACCCCATCGCTCAACAACTCTAGTCACAACGGTGCCCCCGACACCCGATCGCTGAACAACTCCAATGCACGGCACCCGATCACCTTGCTACTCCAGTCACATCGGGGCTCGTGACACCCGATCGCTCAGCTACTCCAGTCTCAACGATGCCCCGCGGCATCCGATTGCCCAGCTACTTCAATCACTACTATACCTACGGCCCCCGAGTATCCAGCTACAATGGTGCCAATGGCACCCGACTGCTCCGACTGCTCTAGTCACTACCATGCCGATGGCACCCAACTACCCCAGCCAAAGTGATGCCTACGATGCCCAACAACTTCAGTCATAGCGGTGCCCACGGTACCCGACAATTCCACGCTCAGTGGCTTTTGGTCACTCCATTCGGGGAGACACTCACGTCACCTGATCGCTCCAGTCTCAACAGCACTCAGCCGCCTATATCTCAACGCACCTGACTAGTCTAGTCAAAAGTGGTGCCTACGCCGTTCAGACACCCTGACCTTAGCGACGCCCAACTGCTCCAGCACAATGGTGCCCACGGCACCCCTACCTCCCTGATCTCGACACTATCTATGACGACCCAGATCCCGGATACCAAATATACCCGATAGGACTATCGAATACACCTGATACCACTTGGAACCTGCGAGGCCTCCCAAGAGCGGTAAAGCTCCTACTTCTCAATTTGCTCTGCTGTCTTCTATATATTTCTTCTGAATGAACAACCTCTATTTATAGGCTTACAGAAGATGGGCACGTGGAAACCACTTTCTCGCCTAAACAAATTTGGAAGAGGTGCTCCGTTGAGGTCCACGTGTCAGGAGGTTAAAAGTGTGCTATCCACGTGTCTGATTCTCCACTTGAGCGATATCTTGGATCATGTGCCCAACTTAAGGTTCCTAGATTTCGAGCCCATCGGAAGAGTCTTGGATCACGTGCCTCACTTTTCTTTCATGAGTTTGAGTAATAATGTGGTTTAGTCCCTGTCAGCAAAGTGGAGAGAATTTTATCAAACACCCTGTGATCACAAGTCATGGTCAAAGTGCAGTCAAATCAAACAGAATGTATTGACTTTAGTTTGGTCAACGAGAAATAGCATCGACCTGAATTAGTATTCATGTATTGAGACTAGAAAGATGCACTGACCTTATTGTACAAAAGACCAAAACTAACAATATCCTTGAACAGAACGTGTACAGACGTGTGTGTAATGGATGAAGTAGCATCGACCTTAACAGTAACATGTACCGACTTGTGTGTGCAATGGATGAAGTAGCATCGACCTCAAATAGTAACATGTACCAACCTGTGTGTGCCTAATGAAGGATGTGCACTGACCTTATTTTGGATGAAAAGTAACATGCGCCAACTCCATAAAGCATGAATCAAAAGATGCACCGACGTGTTCCACGCAATGCAAAGTATGAACTGACTACAAGCATGCTCGAGGGCAGGACATGCACCGACCTTGCATGCGACGAAGGTAGGACATGCACCGACCTTGCTGCGTTGAAGGCAGGACATGCACTGACCTTGCTGTGTTGAAGGTAGGACATGCACCGACCTTGCATTTGTCGAAGGTAGGACATGCACCGACCTTGTTGTGTTGAAGGCAGGACATGCACCGACCTTGCATGCGTCGAAGGTAGGACATGCACTGACCTTGCTGTGTTGAAGGCAGGACATGCACTGACCTTGCATGCGTTGAAGGCAGGACATGCACCGACCTTGCTGTGTTGAAGGCAGGACATGCACTGACCTTGCATGCATCGAAGGCAGGACATGCACCGCCTTGCTGTGTTAAAGGTAGGACATGCACCGACCTTGGTTATAGACAAACCAAAACATGCACTGACCTCATATAGACAAACGAAAAACTTGCATCGACCTCTGACCAATCAGAACATGAAATGCCCATGTATGCAAACTATTTGATCAAATGACTCCCTATAGTATGAATGGTGCAAACATGTTTTACGTAAAGATCTGACATATAAAAATTCATCAAAATACACAATATAACCATGGTCAACATAAAGTCACCAAAGTCAACTCTACAGTCAACTATGTCAACTTTACTGTTGCCAGTCATTCAGAACACACTCAATTCATAGCAGTCTACACACTGTAGAACAACTCCAGAGGAGACCCAACATTCTCCCCCCTTTTTGATGATGACAACACCAAAAAATATGATGTATTTTGATGAGACATGAAACATTGTCAGATAATGCAACGGATGAATATGCAGATGCATACCAGAACCATTTGAAAAACTCTCCCCCTGACTCCCCTTCTATCCTGAAATACAACTCCCCCTTAATCAAACTACCATGAAGTCCTTTTTCTCTCCCCCTTTGCCATCAGCAAACAAAGAATGAGGAATACTGTAGGAGAGAAGCCAGGATGGTTCATAATCGATGGCATTTAACTGGGGTGTTGGCTCTTCTATGCTCAGTGTTGATAACTCCTCGATCAAGATAGATCTCAAGTTGGAAACCATGGTCACTGATGTTAGACGGGAGAGAGCATCTACTTGGACGTTCTCCTCCTTGGGAATGTGGACCATCTCGAAGTGAGAGAATTCCTCTACCGCGGCCATGGCCTTCTTCAGATACTTGATCATGGATGCTTTGCGTGCCTCGAATTCTCCCTTAACTTGGCTGGCAATGAGCATGGAGTCACCGTATACTCAAACACTGGTTGCCGCTAGGTGTTTTGCCATTTGGAGTCTTGAGAGGAGAGCTTCATACTCAACCATGTTATTTGTGGTCGAGAAGTTGAAATGGAGGGCGTACTGAACTTCTACCCCCTCTAGTGACAGTAGGACCAATCCCGCTCCACTATCGACTGCGCAGGACGATCCGTTGATGTACAACTCCCATGTTGGTCCCAAAGACTGCTCGAACAAGTCTTCCGTAGGGATTGTGCATTTGGCCACAAAGTCAGCGAGGGCCTGAGCCTTGATCGCGGTCCTTGGGCGGAACTGGATATCAAACTCACCCAGCTCAATTGCCCACTTGACCAACCTTCTTGATGTGTTTGGATTCTGTAGGATCTGGCGCAGAGGCTGGTCAGTGAGGATGGCGATTGGGTGAGCCAGGAAGTACAATCACAGCTTGCGAGCGACTGTCATTAGGGCTACGGTAATTTTTTCAGTCTTCGAGTACCAAAATTTTGGCCCTTGTAGTGCCCAACTTACATAGTAGACGGGCTTCATAATCCTAGTTTCCTCCTGGGCGGGCATGATGCTCATCGTGCTCAGCGTCACCGATAGATGGGGAAGCAGTTCTTCTCCCCTTTGCTGGTTGGAAAGTATGGGAGGAGTCACTAGGTAGTGCTTCAGCTCTTCAAATGCTTGCTCGCATTCCTTGTCCCATTCGATCTGCCCATTCTTCTCCGGTGCTTTGTTGGCTTCCTTGATGAGCTGAAAGTAGGGAAGACATCTCTCGACTGCTTGGGACAGGAACCGGGTCAAGGCAGCAACGTGGCCGGTGAGGCACTGTACGTCCCTTACTCATGTTGGTCACTTCATCTCCAGTACCACTCAGATCTAATTAGGGTTCGCCTCTATTCTGCTATGGGTAACAAGGAAGCCGAGGACCTTGCATGATTTTACACCAAATGCACACTTGTTTGGGTTGAGCTTCATATTGTACTTCCTGAGTGTAGCGAACGTCTCTGCCAAGTCCTCTAGGTGCTCTGACGCATGGAGGCTCTTGACGAGGATGTCGTCGATGTAGACCTCCATATTGCGGCCGAACTGTGCGTGGAACATGTGGTTAACGAGACGTTGGTAGGTCGCTCCCATGTTCTTTAACCCAAACGGCATGTGTGTATAGCAGTACAAGCCGTGGTCGGTGACGAATGCTATCTTATCCTGGTCGGGCTCGTGCATGCTGATCTGGTGATACCCAGAGTAGGCATCTAAGAAGCTCAGCAATTTATGCCCTATTGTAGCATCGACCAGTTGGTCGATTCGTGGCATGGGGAAGCTATCCTTTTGCATAGCTTTATTGAGATATGTGTAGTCTAAGCACATTCGCCACTTCCCATTACTCTTAGGGATGAGGACTACATTTGCTACCCAGTTCGGATACCGGGTGGGTCTGAGTAGCCCTGGGCATGCTCCAATGTTCATATTTTTGTTTCGCTTATTCTGTCTCCAGCGGTTTCTTTTAGTGAGTTATGGTTGGCCATTAAGTTCTTCGATTCAGCCATATGCCCATTCATTTTATTTAAGGTTGCCTGACAAAAATCTGACAACATCTCCCCTTGTCCCAGAGGCGTGGGGCGTTTAAACGGGTGCACGTCCACAGGGAGTGACGGCCCCAAACATCACGGTGCGCCATAAGCGACAACACCGGTAAAATTATCCCATTTGGGGCCGGAGGTCCTGAAGGGTTAGCCTGCGTGGGAGTCCGGTGACCCAAGGGTTATCACGATCGTGTCGCTAAGATATGGACTTCATATA
This sequence comes from Amorphophallus titanum, assembly GCA_024336825.1. NCBI lineage: Eukaryota > Viridiplantae > Streptophyta > Magnoliopsida > Alismatales > Araceae > Amorphophallus > Amorphophallus titanum. The sequence goes on from JANBPO010002596.1 coordinate 21,086,245, forward strand.
TTGCTGCATTAACGGCCTTCAATATTCACTCCCTTTGTGGAACCGTCTGAGGAACTATGCTATATGAGAGCAAGCCCCCCGGGCCCAAGGGTGATCACAACGCAAAGCATCAAGTCGGGATTGAATCCCATATGTCTCATGTCTCATCCCCTTGGCATCGTGACCATTAGATTGGTCCAAATACCAAGGCTTGATTGTGCGGGGAAAATCATGTTCGAGTCAGAACGAAAAAGGCGAATCATAGGCTTCCGATGGTTGACAACTCGGGGCCACACTCATTAGATAGTTGTGAGCTCCGGGCCGGTGACCATCGTGTGAAAACTAAATAGTTACATGGGTGACTTAAAAAAATTTAAAAGGAGAGATTTATTCTTTCTACTGTGGGAGGGGATGGCAATGAAAAACAACGTATGCATGCGCACATATCTATGTACATATACACGTGTACATATCTATACGTATAAGCTTCGACGGGAACACACAAACTTGTAAAGGGGAAGGAATGAGCAAGTATCGGAGATCGGGTTTCATGTAGGAGATGAGAAAGGATCGGGTTGCGGGCCCCACGTTTCATTCCCAATTCTTTTAACAGAAACAGCTACATCGGGGCTGGACATCGTCGAGCAGAATACAAAGGAAGAAGAGGAGACAGACAAGGACCCACCCTCTGTTAATCTCTCCCTCTCTCAAGCTTCTCCCTCTCTCTCTTTTCTGCTCACAGCGGTGGTGTGGGCTTCGGGGCTTCAGGGATTTCCACTTCTCTAAGCTTTTCAAGGTTGTCCAAAAAACCCCCAGAAAGCTTCGCGTGGGTGCCCTTTTTATAGGAGATTGGAGCTCCTGTCTCTTCAGAGGGCAGAGCCTCCTCACACATCGTCTCTCCGATCGCCGCTGCTGCTCTGCTGTCGTGGCAGGGCGGCCTTCTGACGCCGTGGCTGTCTCGCAGGAGGGCACGGCTGTAGCTGCTGACGTCGCTTGCGGCTATTGCTGTTGCGTTGTCGTCGCTTCGCCGCTGCTGCTAGTATTGCTGCCGTGGCTCGTCTGCAGAAGCATGGTGAAGCATGGGAGAGGGGCTTCGAGCGTGGCCAGCCGGCGGAGTGGGTGGTCGGCGACGCAGGGAGAGGGGTGGCCATGCTGCTGTCCAAACTTCCTTCGCTGCTGTCGTCAGCTGCTGCTGCCACGTCGTTGCCGTGTTGCTGCTGCTGCGTCCCCATCTTCGCACGAGAGGAGCAGGTGAGAGAGCCTCGCAGGGGAAAGCAAGAGAGAGAGGGACAGAGAGAGAGAGAGAGACGGGAGGTGAGGGATATTCATAAACAGTGCCCACGAATTTACTTCTATTTTCTTATTTTTTAAAAAAAATTCCCTCTTTTACATTTCCCCCTCAACTCATGCAATTGCGCCTTCAGCTCTCTCAACTCCGCAGGTGCCATACAATAAGGGGCCTTCGACATAGGCACCGTACCTGAAACCACCTCGATCACGAAATCAATCTCTCGCTGTGGTGGCAACCCTGGCAACTCCTCGGGAAAAATATTAGAAAACTCATACACGACAGGAATATCCTCCACTTCCTAACGCTGCTGACCAACCACAACCACCAAAGCGAGAAAATCCTGACAACCCGCATCAAGCAATCTACGGGTCTTAATGGTCGAAATAAGAAAATGGGGAGAGGAAGACCGGATACCTTGAAAGTAGAAGGTGGACCAACGGGGATGCTGGAAGTAGACCCTCTTTGAGCGACAATCCATAATGGCACCATGGGCCTCGAGCCAGTCCATACCCAAAATCACGTCGAAGTCCTGAAGCGGTAATACATAAAGCCTGGCTGGCAAGTTTCACCCCTCAACCCACACAGGCACGTTCTCAAAACAATACAGAATGTACATGAAACAACCAGTAGGCAACTCCACCACCAAATCACATGACATCTGGGTCACCGGCTCCTGAATACTTTGAGCAAAATCCTCAGATATAAAAGAATGAGATGCTCCAGAATCACACAAAACTTGAGCTACACAACCCAAAATCAGAAGAGTACCTTCCACTAACTGTGACGCCTCAGCCTCTGCTCTGGTCATGTGCGTAACTCTACCTCAGGATCTCTGCCTCCCTACAGTAGTTGACTGCGATAACTGAGGAAACTGACTGTGCTGCTGGTACGGCTACTTCAACGGTGGTAACTATTGGGGCTGAAACTGCTGCTGCTGAAACTCGTGCGGTGGACACGGTCTCTAAGGACAGTCACGTGCCATGTGCCCCTCTTGGTCACACCTGAAGCAAATCATGGGTGCCAAACACTGCTTGCCTAGATGAGAATCGCCGCACCGAGGACACCTGCCCTGAGAACCACTCACCAAGCCCTAACGCTGGTAGGGTGTGGGCTGTTGAACACTACTCACTGACTGTTGCCTCGACTCCCTGTGATCCTGACGCCTCTTATCGAAATCGGCATCCCTGAACAGCTTCTTGAGCCTTGAGCCAAAAGATGATTAGTCTACTGCTGACACCACGGACGGAGATGCCCCTGAACCGCCTGCCAAGTGCTGGACGGTAATCTGCTACTACACGATCGTCGGCTGACTAGGACCCATCTGAGTCTAGCTGACACTGCTCTGCCCTCGAGTCCTCTGTAAATCTCTCTCCAATGTCGATGCTGCTTTGCAAGCTGTATCCAGGTTGGCCACACCTGACGCAAGTAGGGGATGCCTCAGCTTTGGCCTCAAACCCCTAACATACTACTCGGTCTTCAACTCCTCATCTGCCATGATGTGCGGCACATAACGGCCCAGCTCAATGAACTTGGATCTATACTGCATCATTGCCATGTCCTCCTGGACCAACTCTAGGAACTCATGCATCTTCTGCGATCTGATAAAGGATAGACAAAAAGCACACTTAAAAGTCATGACAAATTCTTGCCACGCAATCTGCCGAAGGGGACGAGACTGGAATGCTGCCCCCCACTCTATCGTCCACCAGGTCTGGGCTGACCCCTGCAACCGATGGGTAGCCAACACCACCTTTTCTTCCTCAGCACACTCCATGGAACTAAATATCCTCTCTAAGTTATCTAACCACTCTCTGGCTACCTCAGGATCTGACTGTATTTCCTGAATTTCCAAATTTGACGCCCCTTCGAACGCCGTCAATTCAAATCCATCATCATCATTACTGGCGTCAGATCAATCAATCTGACATTTATTGCTGATAGCGGTTCAAATTCCCAGATGCCTCTTAAAAATAATGCCCGTATTAGTGTTGTCCTTTACGTAAATGACGCCTTTCTGAAGGGGCGTCCATCAACGAAAAAATGGCTTTCTCAAGGGCGCTATTTATTTTCAAAACGCTCGAAACAAAAGTCCTATCTTTCCTAATTCCCTCCAGTCATACCATTCAGTTCTTTCATCTCCCCCCTCCCTCATCTTCGTTCTGCAAACACAAACCCTAACCAACCTTTCCCGAATTCCATTCCTTCATTCCCAACTCGATCCCATGACAGGACCCCATAAACGCCAACGGGTCACCGGTTCGGAGGTAGTGGACCTCGCCGGTGACGAGGGAGTCGCGGTGGAGGAACTTATAGCGATAGCCAAGGAAGACATCCCTGCGGCGGCACCCGGCGACGAAGGGCCATTCGTCGACGGTGGCAGAGCCGGAGGAGAAGAAGAAGGCGGAGAAGAAGAAGACGAAGGTGAGGAAGAAGAAGGAGGAGAAGAAGATGAGGAAGGAGAAGGAGAGGGCGAGGAAGAAGGTGAAGAAGGAGACGAGGAAGAAGAACCCCTCCCTCGACAACCGATGCGAGGGGGTGGAATTGCCCCCGAACGGAGCAAGGTAGGTACCCCTAAAACCCTTCCCTTCGTTCTACGCATTTTTTTTTGAATTGTTATGCATTTTCCATAGCCCACGGGTAGGTCTCTGTAAAACCCTGAGACACAGAGAACTGACGCCCCTCAAAGGGACGTGATTCAAATAATTGACGACCCGTGGGTGGGCATCCATTCAAAAAACCCAGAAATCCAGAAACAATGCCCCCTAACGGGGCGTGAATTCAACATGAGACGGCATGTGGACTGTCGTCAATTAACCATCTTTCTGAAAAAAATCACCCAAAACTTTGAAACAACGCCCCCCAAAGGGGCGTGAATTAACAAAGGGACGGCATGGGACATGTCGTCAATCAATCATCTTTCTAAAAATCACTGTCACACTCAGAGGAACAACGCCCTGTGAAGGGGCGTTAATTAATGAAATAACGACCAGTGTTTCGTCGTCAATTTGATTAAGACATGAAGATTCAGAGGAAGCAACGCCCTCCCCTGAGGCATTAATTAACAGAGCAACGACCTGATGAGTGTCATTAATTTCCTTTAGAAACAACGCCCTGCCTTGGGGCGTTAATTAAAAGAAAATGGCCACTGTTAGGCCGTCAATTAAATTAAATGCCCATTTGACATAATTTTGTTTTCTTTCTATGTTTGATGTTCGACAGGGACTTATGAGGACTCGGATCTCTTGGATCCAAGTCCTAGCAGCCTACTTTGGTCTACCCGACTTCCAGAGGGCTAGGGTAGATGCCATGCGTTTCGGGGCTTTCCTTAGTATAGAGCCCATTCGTCCAGACCTTCCCCTTATCCAGGTTCTCAGAGAGAGGTGGGATAGGTTTAGCCGAGCGTTCTTTCTACCATGGGGGCACATGGTTCCCAGTCTGGAGGACGTAGCTAGGATCACCGGTCTGAGGGTAGATGGAGAGGCAGTGGTGTGACACCACTATGGGGGTGGCAGCCACAAGAACAATGAACCTTGGACCTAAGATTGCAAGCGCGACCGAACGGACCAGATGTGACATTATATGGAAGTGCTTGACTTGCAAGATTCATTTATGACATTCCACAGTTCGTGAATTACTTGCTTGAATACACGTTGAATAAATGAATTATTTCAATTGCTTGACTTGTATATGTTATGTGAAATGGCCAATTCCATGATAATACTCTCTACATGTTCTTCTTTACTTAAACTTTACTTTTGATATCTTATCTACTTATCATTCCAATTTCTTGCACATCATTACTCTCTCTCCTACTCATGATCCACATTTATTTACATTTTTTTGACATGGTAATTTACCTTTATCTAAAGATGTTAATTACTTTAATGTTGTCTATTTTATAGAGATATAAAATCCTATTGAGCATGTCACTCACCCTACATTTTCAATTAACATCGCAAGTAATTCCAACGACGAACCCTAAACAGATGGGGTTGGGCTGGTCCGCATAACCCCCCTAGGGGTTTAGGAGAACCAGCCTGGCGGTCCAGGCTGGTCCACCTAAACACCACCCCAGGGGGGGTTTAGGAGGGTTGGCCCTTAGGGTGAAGGGAGGCGGTCCCCACCCTATAAAATCAGATTTTTTGGCCTATTTTCTTCCTAAATTAACTAGGAAGGAAAAGTACAACTAGTTGGAAGGATACGTGGAGCTTGCGGAGGCATGTGTGAGCATTGATTCGAGGAATCATGCCATTGTGCCGTTGCTTTGCCGTGTCCATGTGTCAACTTCACGAATCGGTATGGCACATGAACTGCACCGTAGGACTGAGAATTGAATGAACTGGGACTGAGTGGGGCCACGGGACCACTGGGCTGGAGGGAGGGCACGACCCCCAGGGAGTTCACCCTCCCCGGGGGCGCGCGGCCACCCCCGGGGCGAACCGGCCCCAGGGCTGTCGTAACTCCAGGGGATGGCCCCCGGGGGTCTTCTCTTGTCTTCTGGGGGTGTCCTTTGAGGGACACTAAGCTTCGAGGGATTGGGACGTGCCCATGGGGGCCGTTGTTCTTTGAGTCATTGTAGTCGCTCACAAGGTGTTCGGGTAAATGCCCGACACACCCCGGATTGCCAAATGAATTGGGTAGATGACTGAGGGGCCGCACGACGAGCCTTGGGTTGAAGAAGGGAGCTCGTGGGAGCTAAGGAGAGGCATCTTAGGGATGTGAGTCATGCGTCAAGCTGCATGCCGCGTTGCACGGCGGGTTGGCAGGGTAGTCTCAGGTTGGCTCGAGTGCTAGAGTTAAGTGGCTTGTTGCCACATGTCTGAGTGTCGGGATTGGCCTTGACTTGCTGGGGGGTCATTGTAGGACCCAATTGAGGTGCTGGAACCACGGGGCAGCCCATGGTTTGGTGTAGATTGGCTGGAATACACACGCCCACAAGGTGTTCGATAGAATGCCAAACACACCCGTGCGAGCCGTATACACGTGCGGTAGGCCTCCAACGCCTGTGGTTGACTTAGTTAGGTCTCCCTTTGACCTTTGAGGGTTGAAAGAAGTGTCTCAGGGTGGGCCCTTGGCCCTTTCACTAGGTGCCACGTGGCATGGCTTAACGTCGGGGTGCCCCCGGGTGGCTCCGAGTGGCTATGTAGGATACTGGCAAAGCCCGTATGTGAATAGCCGGGGTTGACCGTAGACAGTTGCTTGTGTCGCCACGTGTCACAGCAAGCTGGTCAGGGCCCTTGTAGGGACCCACAGGGTTGTAGAAAGGGCTAGGTAGCCCATGCCTGGAGACGCGGTTCGTGTTTTGGCGATTTCGGCGTGGTTTAGTCACTTCGGCGCGCGAGATCTTCGGTGGAGGTAGGGGGACGGTTCCCTAGCTCGTGTATTCCATTTTCTCGCAGTTTTGCATTCTACGGTGTGAGAACAGATGAGTTTAGGCTCGTCGGGATTTTGTGGGTTTCATAGGCTTCGTTGAAAAACGGCGATGGTTTTGCGATCGGTTGGTGTCGATGGACTCCCTAGAACGTCGGCGTTCCATAGTCACTGATTTTGTGTCGAATGGTGGTCTATCGTGGTCGGTAGGTGGCCGAGAACCTTGTTAACCCCATTTGGGTGATTTCGTTAGAATTGCCCATTTCTCGCTATTCGTGTGTCGTTTTGACTCCGGTCGGAGTCCATGTGATTGCCAGGGTGATTGTGGCTGTATCTCCTTCGTCTCGACACGAACGGGGCGTCGAAAGGCCACGATCGGACGAACCCTTGGGCTTGTTCGTCGTGACGGTTGGACGATCGAACCAGGGCCCTACCAAGGTATGGGCGGCTGGCTCTGGACCATTCATCCCCACTGGGTTCTGGGACTTGTGCGGTCGCACGATAGACCACACATGTTTGTGCGGCCCGGTAGGTTCCGCCCATCCCCCCCTTGGGTGGGTAGGTTCTAGCCGCCTATCTTTCGTCTGGGTTGAGCGGCCAGGGTCTGTCCATTCATCCCTGTTGACCCGTGGTCAACTTTTGTGTGTCGGTCGCGTTGGGCGGTTTGGTCACGATCATTTTGACAGACACTGTAGTAAGTTAGTTCCGTTCAACAGTTTGGTCAAGATCATTTTGACCAGGAACTATTTTGGGTCATGGGCTTGAGCGGCCAAGACCTGACCGCACATCCCCTTGGGCAGTTTGGCCTTGACCGTCTATCCCCTCTTGAGCGGGTTGTCCCTGACCGCGCATGCCCTTGTGTGGTCCTCCCAAAACCGCTCATCCCTGTGTGTTGTCGGTTGCTTTAGTGGCTTGTCCCGTGACCGTTTGAGTGTTGTGTTGACCTCTGGTCGACCCGGTTATGACTCAGTGGTCGACTTTTGATCTCGTGGGTGTCCCGGAGACCCCGGAGGTTTCGTGTCCGTGTTTTGAGGTGTCCGTGGGTTCCGTGTTACCATGGTTTCAGACCTAAGAACTAAACTAGATTGACGGTGTTGTGCCGTCACGTTCAACGATCTTGACCCTGAGTCTTGCGACTCAAGTGCCGTTGGGTTAATAGGTCTAGTGGGCTGTCCAGAGTTTGGTGGCCTCGAGCCACCAGTTACTTCATGTCACTCACGATGGGTGCGTGTGTGGCTTTCTGTGTTCACGTCTGTGACCCATCCACTAGTCGTAGCTTTCACAGCACGCATGTGTCAGCCCACCGAGAGCACCGGTGTGACGTACCCAAGTTAGACGGTGAGTAGGCTGGTTACCGTAGGGCCCCCGCATACCGCCAAGTCTAGACTGGTGGGGAAATTACCAGCTAGAGGATAGACCTAGGGCGTATGGTCTGAGTGTGCACACGAGGCTGAGGGTTCGGACCCGCGCTGACGAGCGCGACCTCAGCCAGTCCTTATTTTGTGGTACTTCCGGTTACTGTGCGTGTCTGAGTCTCGCACCTGGGGCGTTATAGCTAGACACTTGTGACGATGTGTAAGATGTCAGGGGATGCATCCGGTCGTTCTTCTAGTGGGCGATGCTCCCGTCACGTGACGTGAGTTGTCGTGTCCCGGGTTTTCATTTCTTGTCTGTGAGATGGGGTTTCGGGTGTTATTTTCGGGAGCGTTCCCGTAGCCGAGGTCTGGAGTTTTCGGTGAGCGTCACCGAGAGCTTTCCCTAGACGGTGTAGAGTTCACGATAGCAAGGTAGTGATTATATTTTCGGACTGTGTTCTAGACAACGAGGTTTCGGCTTGGACCCTTCATGGAGGGCAGGCCTCTGCGATCGAGGTGTCATGCCATTTTCCTAGTAGCGTGACTAGGGCGGTTCGTGCCTGGTTGTCCCCTGACCGTAGGATCGGGATGTCGGGTGCGTGACTTGGTTGTCCCCCGATGGGAGACCGGGTCGTGTTTTCCAGCACGGTAGGAGTAGCTATAGTGTCGAGTTTTGACCGGCCACCTGTTTACTATTCCTGCCGTTACTGTTGTTCCTTCTGTGGCTAGCGTAGCTTTCCTTTCCGCCGTTATTTTCTCGGTTGGGATTCTGCGGGATCCCTACTGAGCCAGTAATAGGAGGGTCACCCCTGGTTTTCAGGTGTGGTGGTTCTTCCTCGGGGTTCGAGGGTGCTGCGCAGAGGTTCCTAGTTGCCAGCCTGTCGGGCCGAGTGTTCACTTGGCGTGTGGCATATTTTATTACTTTAGACTGTACTTTCTGTTAGACTGGACTCTGTTGTAGTTAGTTATTTATTTCTGTTATTATATTTATTGTCCTGCTTTATTTCCTATTTCTATGTGCACCACACCTATCCTTTTAGCCCTTCCGAGTCTTCAGGCTCGTGGGTGGTGGGCCGAGGTTCGAGTCGCGTCGATTCTTTTTCGGTACTCGGATCCCGGGTCGCCACATAGAGTGCCAACCATGGGGCTGGTGTACTACAAGATTGAAACTGCAATGTAACGCCCCAACATCCGGATACCAGGAATAACCCGATACCATTCGAATCCTAGGCCGCCGCCCACGAGCCGGAGTGCTCGGAAGTACTAAATGGTAGGTGTGGTGTACACAGAAATAGAAAATAAAGTAAGATAATTCAACAATTAACAAAAATAAATAATCTAACTATAACAGAGTCCAATCCAACAAAGTACGATCTAAGGCAGGAAAGCGTACCCAACGTCGAGTGAACACTCGGCCTGACGAGCTAGCAACTAAGAACCTCCGTACAGCACCCTCGAACCTCGAGGAAGCACCGCAACATCTGAAAAATACGGGTGAGTCTCATCTCACTGGCTCAGTAGGGGTGCCAAAGAACCCCAACCAAAAATAACAGCGGTAAAGGAAAGTAGCAACAACAGTAGGAACGGCAAACCCGGTGGCTGGTAAAACCTCGGCACTATAACTACTCCTACTGGAACGAAAACCAGCACTCCGATCTCTCGGTCAGGGGACCACCAGACTACGAATCGCCTTAGTCACGCTACTAGGAAAATGTCACGACACCTCTGTCATTGAGGCCTATGCTCACACACGAAGGCCTACTCTGAGACCACGCAGTCCACGACCACGGTCACGACCTCGTTGTCGTAAATCCTACACCATCTAGGGGAAACCCTCGATAACACCCACCGGAAACCCTAGACCTCTACATCGGGAAAACACCCGAAAATTACACACAAAACTACGTCTCGTAGATGAAAAATAGAACCTCGAGTCACGAGGATCTCACGTCACATGATAAGAGTACCTGCCCACTAGAAGTAAGGTTGGATGCATTCGCTGACGACTTAGTCCGTACCCTCAGATGTCTCCCTACTCGCCCCAAGCAGAAACTGAGACACCGTAATAGTAATCAGAACACATAACAAAGACTAGTTGGGGTCACGCTCGTTAGCGCAGGTCCGACGCCCCTAGCCACGTGTGCACACACAGAGCATGCGTCCTAGGTCAGGCCCTCTACGCGGTTCTTCCCCACAGCCCAGACTTAGGCTGCGCAGAGGGACCCTATGGTAACCAGCCTAAAAACCGTCTCTCTGGGTCACGCTCTCCACCACTCCCGAGTGGGTCTGCATACGCGTGCGTAGGAAAGCTACGACTAGTGGGGGGTCACTAAATGTGAACACCGAAATCACGCACGCATCAATCGCGAGTAACACGAAGTAACAGGTGGCCCAGGGCCACCAGACTTGGGATAGTCATCTAGACCTACAGACCCGGCGGCCCTTGAGTCACAAGACTTGGGTCAAGACCGCTGTACGTGACGACACAACGCCATCAATCTAGCCTAATCCCTAGGTCTGAAACCACGGTAGCATGATTCCCTAGGCAACTCACAAGCTGCTGAGTCAATCCCCTATCCAATGGAAAAGCGGGAAACCTCCAGCCCCAGGCTGGGTGATGGGACTCACAGTCCAGAGCCATCCACATGGCCCACACGGAAAACACTTCCTGAAAAACCAATGACGTGCGGGATTAGCCCTCCGCACACACGCCGACTCACGACAACTCGATCTAGCGAAAGCACGGAAGCCCGGAACACATGGGGTCGGTTGCCTGGCCGTTGAACCCACAAAGGGGGGTTCGAATCGGGCAAAGCTTGGATGGGTTTTCACCCATCTTAAGGAAACATTCGTACGAGAGTACATCGGGGGCACTACCATTGTCAACTAGTATCCTATCTACATTACAGTGATTTATGGTAGCCGATATTACAAGCATGTCATCGTGTGGGGTAGTTACCCCTTCCAGGTCTTGGTCAGAGAACACCAAGGCCTGCTGCTCGCTCGCTGGTGGGGCTTTGGGGGGCTCAGAGGCCCTGCTCGTCCGTTCAACGTGATGCTTCCTTCCTCGACTACTATCTCCTCCTGATGTTGCGCCGCCAGAAATAACGTTGATATGGACTTCGCAGGGTTGATTCTCAATTTCTTCTAGAGGGATGCCACAATCCTCCCTCTGCACAGACACGTATTGAGATAGGTGCCCCTGGCAGATGAGACGCTCGATCTCATCCTTGAGCTGATGATAATCTCCAGTATGGTGTATATGGTCGTTGTGAAACTGGCAATGCTTACTATGGCTACGACACTTTGGGTTGGCCTTCATAGGTTTGGGTTGGCGAAGAAGGCCTGAGCCCTTAATGTCTTCATATATCTCGTAGATAGGGGCAGATAGAGGAGTGTACCACTCGTACTTCCGATGGGGCTCCATGTGGTCTCCGTCTTGATTCCACCATTTCGCTTGGCCCAAGCCTTGCTCGGATGATCACTTCTTATCCCCCTCTCGACACTAGCTCGTTGTGCCGCAGTAGACGCTAAGGACTTCTTCGCACTCTACATGACGTAGGGCTAGGGTCACCAAATCGGCTAGAGAGGTGGGGGGATGGAGGACTAGCTCTCACTGGAGGTTCTCATCGCGGGTGCCTCCAGTCAATGTGGTGATGGCTAAGGCAACATCAAGGCAAGGGATATGCTGGGTTTTCGATTGAAATCAGTTGATATAAGCAGGTAGCTTTTCCCCCTATGCCTACTTTAGCGCCAACAGCCCCGCAACTGACCTTGGAGGTCTACTGCGGCCGAAGCTTTCCTTAAAAATCCACCCAAACTGTTAGAAGTTGTGGCTACTGCCAGGGGTGAGTGCTCGGAACCAAGCTTGAGCGCCATAGACCAAGGTGGTCACGAACGCTCGACACTTGATAGCATCAGAAGCCCCGTGCAGGGTCATCAGGGCATCGAAGCTATCGTAGTGGTCGGCCGGGTCTCCCTGGCCATCATATGACTTGAAGGTTGGCAGTGAGACTCTGGGGGAGATCTCAACCTTCAAGATTTGGTCAGAGAATGGAGATTGCTCCTCGTTTGCCTTAGTGGAAGCCTTCTGTAAGGCGAGAAGGGCATGCTCTTGCTCCGCAAAATGTCGCTCGAAGTGTCACAGTTGGAGGGATAACTCAGGTTGTCGCTGAGTCGAGGGGCTATAAGGGCGTCCTTGTGGGCTACCTCGTCGTCCCTCGGTGGCATCGATCTCTGGGAGCTACTGGCGTATCTCGAACCTTTCTCTCCTCGGAGTGGAGGAGGCTTCTTGTTTTGAAGGAGGGGCTTGCGAAAGTCCCCCTGACCGATTGCGCACAAGCCGTCATCCCCATAGGGTGAAGTGACCTCTGATAGTTATTAGGAAGCTTCTCCAAAGGGGGGGGCTTTCTCGGGGAAGTAGTGACTTCTCCTCCCTAGCCGCCTGGGTCCTCATTAATTACACGAGGATATCAAGTTTGGCGTTGAGGATTTGCGCCTTTTTGTCTTCTTTCTAGTAATATAATTTTGTCCAATTTTTATGCACTGTACCGCATGATTTCCTTGTTGCAATCGAGGTCTATCGGTGTTCACCGGAGACCGGAAGCGGCGAACGGGTTGCGGTCGTAACAGGAACCGCCTCAGACCTTGGCGGTCTCGCGACTGACCGTTTCCCTATTTATTGTTTTTGAAACCCATTTCATGTTAGCGGCCCCACGATAGACCGCAAGGAATTGGGTTGCGGCCAGTCCCTAACCGTTTCTGGACCTAGCGGCCGGGCGACAGACCGCCCAAGGCCGTGGATGAGTTTGAAACACCATGCCTAAAAACGGCCTCACGATGGACCGCCTAACCCTGGCTAGCAGCTCTGGGCAGACCGCCTTTGACACGCAGTTTATACTTTGTTCCATGTTTTAATAATTATGTTGATCTTGTTAGATTATGTGTGTATTTTTAGAAACACACTAAATAAATGGATTATATGGAACATTGTAATGCCTGATTTAACCATGATCATCCACAATCATATCTTATTTATCGTTCCTCTTGACACATATAATACAATTCAATTATGAAATTATTACTCCAATGCTAATTGAGATTGCGGAAATTTACTAGGATTGTTTGACGGTCTTGCCACTCCGGTGGTGCTGGCTAACCGCTATACTCTCATTTTCAAATGTATTATTAGCCCTAATCTTGTAATAGTTGGGACTCACTGTCGGATACTCTTTTCGTCAGACTAGGACCTCTATTATGAGACCTCTGTCAGTCTCCGTGAGCTTGGGATTCTCACCAGGACGTTGGACAGCTTGAACCCTGAAATCCTGCACCTATTGACTCGATCGGATCGCATGGTTTTATAGCCCGGAATCGGGACTACCCTGTTCAATTTGCGGCCCTTCGAGGACCGTTTCAGTCAATTTGCATCCTAGGTCTGACCGCCTGACTCGTGAAGCGGCCCTTCTGTGACCGCCTATAATCGGCTATGTGCCAGGTTCTGTTGGTTGATTTTCCTTGAATTCCAGTCGACCTAGCCATGTTTGAGTCGACGTTTAGCCTCTAACTCAACCTGAGAGGTGTGGGATGGACCCTGGTCCAGTTCCACCATGTCTCGGGTGGGTTGGGAGACCATTAAGTCGACTGCTTTAATCTTTCTTGGCCCAATCTAGTTGCAGTCGTCTCTGGGCCGCCATGGCCTCTTAGCGGGCCTCTGAGGACCATCTCAGTAAGTAGGCGGCCCCATAGAGACCGCAGCCGTTCAAAAGTGGCCCAAGGTCGATTTTGATTGAAACAGCTCACTGTGGACCATTTTCTTTTGGTAAACGACTCGTCCAGGACCGCCTTTAATTTCTTGCGGCCCATTATGGACCGTTTTCATCCTTGGACGCTGGGCTTATCCCTTTGACCCAGTATCGCTTGGAGCGGTCCATGATAGACCGTTTTCGCCTTGTTGCGACCCAGATATGACCGCAACTCATCCAGAAACTCATTTTCCATGTATTTCTTGTGTGCCTTGGTAGTCGGGCCATGGATGGCTGGTGCTGCTATCAAATATTGAAATGCATTCTTGACTCTTACAAGCCATAATCCTATGGCTGCTCATTCAATTATTAAAATTTTACTTGGTCCTAAAAGATAGATAAGTTAAATAGCTTGACCTTGGAATTCTTGGCCGATTCCAGTGAATGTCTAGATATTACTTGGGATCTTGGATCCATCTAAGGAGATTTTCTAAAAATTTTTGGCTAGAATCACTAAGAGGTGAAGGTGCCATGCCCTTAGGATGGAGAGGACCTCTAAAGGAAGTTCACTTATCATGGGAGCCACCAACTTTAGGCTAGAGTCACATCTTAGGTCAGGAAGGAGCTAAGAAAAGGAAGAAAAAAGAAGAGAAGAAGAAGGGGAATGCCATAAGAAGAAAATTAAGGGAATTCATGAACTTTTGAAACTTAAATTGAACTCACCTCTCTTGAAGAGATTGAACATAGATGCTTGGGGATGCAAGTCAGCCGCTGTAGCTCTCCATGCTCTCTCCTAGCCGCCTTTGGACCGGTATAGGCGACCTCTCCCATGACTCTAGCTCCAAATCTCCTCTTCATGGTGAGTTTGGGTGATTTTGATGAAGATTGCAAGCCTTAAAGCAGAGATTTCTTGTGAGCTGCGAATTCTGGGTTTATTCCTAGTTATAGGGTCCTGATTTTAGTCCTAGTGCATTAGGATTAAGGTTGGGTAGCCTCAATGTAAGTTAGGATGAGTTTTACTACAGATTGGGGACCTTTATCCATGGGTTGGGACTCTTACGGAGAGTCCCGGTCGGATTTAACTGAGTCTTCGCCCATGCAGTCTATCAGGCGATCGCTTGGCTTCTCCAAGCGGTTGTTAGGCGACCATTTTCCCCTTTCATTCACCGCCTTACCCCTCACCCTCTAACGGTCATAGTTAAGACCATTTTATTCTTCTTGCGGTCTTCCAGGAGACCGTTTTCCACTTTCTGTCAGGTTTTGACCCTCTCTCTTCTTACTTAATCGTCAGTCCCTTCCCGCTCTCTCCCTTCCACTCTCTTTCTCACGTTCTCTTTGTCAGTACTAGAGGTCGTTGTCAGTAAGTTAGTATTCGCATCCACTCATTTGCATTTTTAATAAAAGATAAAAAGATCATGTTTCATTATAACAAGAGTCATGTACATGTGTGTCCATAACAAAAGGAAAAGAAAAGGAAAGCACAAGTCACTCGGTCGGTCCCTCTCCCTGATCTCCACGGTCGTCGGTGCTCTAATGCCGCTTCTCTGGTGGGCCCATGGCTTTGCTCCCCTCCTCTCGTCATCGTCTCCTCTCCACCTCCTCAATCCTCTACTGGCTGGAAGAGCTAGTAAGGAAGTCCGGGAACGTACCGCTCCATGCGCCGCTCTGAGACGCACTCCTCTCGGGTCCTCGGCCGATCATCCGGACCGTCTGCTCTATGGTTCGTAGCTCGATCTTCAACTCGAAGGCCTGGGGCCTCGCCTCCCTCACCTCGGTTTGGTAGCACTCAAGGTCCACTGCTCCTGTGCGAAGCCGCTCTACCTCTACACGAAAATGGTCTGTCTCAGCTCGTGCCTGCTCTAGCTCTACCCGGAGTCACTCTGCCTCCTCTCTGGCATGCTCCGCCTCAGTGACTGCTATGGTCAGCTCTCTTGCATGCATAACACATTCATCATAGTCAAGCATTTGCATCATCATAAGCATTTAAGTCAAAAAAGGAAACTTGGTTGGTTTGCTTACCCTCTCCGCGAGAGCGGCCTCGGCCTCCTCTGTCCGAGCAACCGCCCGAGCAAAGTCTACGTCCCACTTGGCTCAGCCTCCCGCAGGCTGGGAAGAAGAGGACGGAGCGTTTGGTCCCTGCCGCTGCGCTCCCTCAGCTCGCTACATTTTAGAAGTCAAAGTCAGTCAAACTCATAAGCATCGTGACTGATGCGTTAACGCAGAACCTTTGCTACATTGACGCCGTGGACAAACATTAATCGGCAGACTTGATAACTTGTTCTACTGCATTAACGCACTGGGTAGTAGTGTTGACGCATTGCAAACCACGCCAGAACCCTTGTTCAGCAGTAGCGTCTACGCAGTCCATTCACTGCGTTGTCGCAGACCACGCCAGACTCCTTGTTCAGCAGCAGTGTCTACCTTTGGAGACTGCGTTAACGCAGCATGTCTACGGCGTTGACGCATACGCAGCACTTCTGCTGCATCCACGCTGAAGCCTGCAGCGTCGACTCCTTCTTCAGCTATAAACAAGATCAATTGATTAATACACAGCAATTTGATTGTTGTGATCAAGTCTAACAAGTTGTCTTCATCAAGACTTTCAAATCGTCATCATCAAAACCAGAGGGACAACACCCATGGCATAACAGAACCAACTCTGCCAGAAGATAAACTTCAAGCGAACCCCAAATCCTATCCGGGAAAAACACACCTCATGATCGGCCACCCAAGGCCTCATCGGCAGATGGCTCACGCCATTCTCGAGCCCCAAGAACCAGCATCTTCTATCTGTGAAAGACCATCAACTAGTCACCCGACACTCACCAAAGGGAAGCCTCCACTAGCCCAACAAGCACACTCCAAATCATGATAGGCCATCCGCTGACCCTCCAGAGACCAATACCACATCTCAAGCCAAACCTTGCTTGGACACCACAATTGATTTCAAGCCTCATGCCAACTTTACCCTCTTAGGGGAACACGGCGAAACTAAATAACATGACTCCACAATCGTCGATCCTCACAGCACTGGACTCAGACTTATAGGGAATCCTCCCTTGCTGATCACGGACCAGGGATCACCATCCAATGCCTACATCTCATCGGAGACCTCCGCACACAGGCACCATCCTTCGTATTGTCTCATCAAATCCTTTGCCTTAAAATAATCCAAAAGGACGCTTGCCAATCCTCAGCTTCGCTCTTACCTCAGAGCCTCGGGACACCACCTGAACAATTCACGGCACACTTGCCGACACATTTCCCCAACTCTCCATCCTGCTAGTGCCATAAATCACAATGCCTCCAGCAACGGCACGACAACAACATGTCTCAAGCAACCCGAGATAATCTCACACTGAGGAATCAATCCTCCGACGCTCAACACATCCTCTGTAACTCCACAAGCTCCGATTCACGACACCTCAGAAAACACAACACCAGCCATAAGTTCTCGCAAACACCGCCCAACTGGCACTCATCCTTCCGGAGTAGCGCCAACACGCCTTACACATCAGGGGATGGGCAACTCTTCTCACAAACAGCCATACACTAGTCACAGCGGTTAAGCTAGCCGCTGCCACATGCTCCTCTCTTATGCCCGCCTCTAACCTCGAAACCAATAACACGTCAAAACACTTACTGAGGAGTGAAGAAACCCGCTAAAATGCCAGGCTAGAAGGCCGCAACATCTCTAGCCACCGGACATCATTCTCTTGAATCTGTCCGTGCTAACATCAACCCAGCCTCGAGCTGCCACCGCGCGGACCACCACGCCAAGTGTCGCAACACGAACCATAATCGGCACCCGCCAACGCTCATCCTTGAGTTTCGAACCTACCACTGTCACACGATCTCGAACCAAATCCAGGACGACCACAACCCAATCCAAGAAGATCCTCCGCTCGTCCGAGCACATCTCGACCAACGTCTTCAGACGTCAGTCGTAGCATTCCCGCATACCAAGGGCTACCACCCGAGGTCATCGAGCAGGCGATCAACGCCACCTTCCAAATACAACAAGCAGAAGGTGCCTGGATTGAAATCCGGGCAAAGAAAAGTCGTCGAGCTCACTCTGCCAAGACCTCAGCTCAGAGATATTTCCATGGGGATTTGTCCACTCCGGCTCCAACACTTCCCCCTCCTACTCCCCAGGAGGCGGCCATTGCCAAGAAATAGGAGAAGAATAGGAGGAAGAACCTCAAGAGGCGACTCAAGAAACAAGCTGAGCAAGTAGCCGCCTTACAATCGCCAGTTGAATTGACACCTCTCCATAGGCTACAACGACTCATCGGCAACTTGGAAGAATACATGTCTCCTCATCCTACTAGAATTGTCCCACTCGATAGTTATATCCCATGGGAAGGAATGCAAAAGCGAGCTCGTCTCAGAAGCTGGGTCCAAGAGATGATCCGGAAGATCAAGAATGGCAAAAGACTCCTCATCCCAGAAGAACTCTCCCTATTCTACAAAGACAAGGAGATCACCATAGAGCAGTTGGAAGAAATGCTCCGAGACTACACTTGCGACATGGCGGCTATTCCACCTCCAGATAACAGCAATGCCTTCTGACAAGGCAAGCCAGTGGCCTCCCAAACCAGACAAAGAACTACCGCCCTGCTCGAGTTACAGCCAACTTCAAAAAGTATGAGCCGCGATCGAGGTCATGGCCGAGGGCCCAGTAGAGGCCACGGGAGGATCCCTGACTTACCTCTTCATCCTCCCATCTTTGACCCAGAGTGAATCATCCTCTTTCAAGGGGAGGAACTTGCCCCCATTCCGAAGATAGGAGTTCCGAAAGGGCCCAGTGTCTTTGACCCCTCCGGAATGGGGGAGATCATTGCCAATACTTCAGTCCCTACTCCGGTCCTGGCTGATTCTCAAGAACAAGCAGGCCCATCTGGCAAGGATGATCCAGTTTGCCAGTCACCTCCAGAAGAGCCGACCTTGGAACCTTTGTTCCAGGAACCCATAGATGATCAGAGCCAGCTCGATCCAGGCGGCAAAGGCAAGGCAGTGCAACTCCCCGATGGGGAGCAGCGTGACAGTTCGCGTAAAACTCAGCCAGATATACTACCTTCATTAGAGGATGCTCGAGCTCGAGCCAACCGGAAGGTCCTCCACTAGATGAAGTAGTTTCTTACCAGTATTATAATCTGGGAAGCCATTGCTTGGAGTAAGGAGTTGAGAGAAACCCTTATCAAAATACTCCAAGAACTGGAAGTCTATGAGGCACATGCCATAGAAATAAAGGCGGCCACATACAAAGCCTTCGCGGCCATTGTTACTTTCAAGGAAAAGGACATGTTGCTATCTTCTCCGTGCCACAATTGCCCTCTCTACATGAGGAGAAAAATCAATGGGAAAGAGGTGAACCGGATCCTAGTGGATGCCGGTACTGTTGTTAACATCATGCCCCTAAAAATATTCAAGACTCTGTATCTAACCCTATACCTTCATAAGGTCCAAGTGCTCAAGATATCTGGCTTCAATCAAGACACCGAAGATGTCCTCGGCCGGGTAGATGTTGACCTAGTGCTCGATGACTTTGCCTCTAAGGTGACGTTCTACATCATCGATGCCAACACGTCCTATAAGGTATTGTTGGGCAAGCCCTGGTTGCATGAAAATCGCATCATCCTATCAACTCTCCATCATATATTTTTTCAAAAAAAGATGGATCAAGAAGAATATGCATGGGCTTCATCATGAAATGCAAAAGAAATGATTAAAAAATGAGCACTACAAAGTTAAAGAAGCTCTCATGAAATTAAAAACTGGTTGAACTTGGTAGACCTTGCTAAACTCAGACAGAGACCAAATATGATCATCCAGTAACAGGGGATAATTTTTTTGTCCCAATTTTTAATTTACCTGCACTTTTTTAGTCACTTAGACTGTGGCACACAGCCCAAACCAGGATCAACTCTGCTGGTTCAAGTTCTGTTCCCACACCTTATGTCACCGGTAAGTTGAACAAACTCCTCTTCTCTGCAACATCCTATCAATAATGACAGCAAAAGACTAGTAAGCAGTATCCCGTACATAAAAAGCTCAATCCAACATACATGGGCTTTGCACTTTAGCTGATCTGGAGGTGATCTTTGCACTTTAAAAAAGAGAATTCAACCAACAAACATGGGTAGTTCATAGGAAAGTGGGAGAGATTCTCCTGGAGTCAGGTGGCAGGCATTTGTCTAATCACCAGTCTAGTATAGACATAAGAAAGAACAGGCGAGAAGAGATGTTGCTATTGAGCATGCTTTTATTTGATGCTTGCTCACTAGGCTGTCTGTTTTGGGAGTCCGGTAGGCAAATCAAGTTGAGTTAGTCATGTTTGCAACTTGCAGTTGTTGTTGTCTGTCTCAAGATTGAGCGGCCAAAATTTGGTATTCCGGTCAATAGGCATCTTTAATTCAATAGAGTGGAAGCCTCAAAACAAGAAAGGGCTACATCTACAGTTAGTGGAAAACTATGAGTGCTCATGTGAAGATGCATTCAATTTTGACACAGAGTGAGGAAGAACTGTACAATTGGTCAATTGTAATGTGGAGCAAGGTTTCAAAGCTCGGTCTACATCCAGTTTGTATGGAAGGCCAATCTGATTCAGGCCTACCAGTCCATGATCCTTAGCCCGAACTAGGCCCGATTCTGCAATATGAGATGCAGCAAGTCTGACTGGTCATTTCTGGCCATTTCCAACACGATAATGGCTAAGAGGGGCATTTGGGCTTTGCACACTTTTTTGGCTGTGCCTGAGGAATCATTAATTAAGTGCCTTCTAACCTCCTCCCCCTCACTTTTCCCTCACGATGTTTGGAACATCAGAAATCTGTACAGGCTGGGCGGTCAGCTTTCTGGCCACTACAAGCATCCCAACTCTACTATACTTCTCTCTCTCTCTCTCTCTCTCCCCCTCTCCCTCTCCCTCTCTCTCTCTCCCCCCCATGTCTGCAACTGTGCATTGCCCAATGCGGTCTGGCCATAGAAAGCATTCTGGTAACCGGAACATGGCATAATAATCTGATGTGAATATGTTGCAACGGCAAGGGCAAAGCCCATCACAGAGTGAACCATGCATGGGGAGCCAAGATGCTCCACTGATGCGGATCGAATAGGGGGAACACTAGGACTGCTTCAATGGACACGACAAGCCATGAACGTACGCTACTGGAACGACGACGTCGTTAGTTCTCTGTTCACACATAAGAAAAATGATAACAATAATAATAACAATGATGAAATAATAATAATAATACTACAGTATTTTATTTCTGTTAAAATATCTTATTTCTGCTATGTCTTATTTTCAAGAATAAAAAGAAGAAGTCAAAGGAACTCAGAGCCTTGAGGATCAATCAAGGGCGCGGCTCCGATGTCAACCGGAGGCTTCTGGCGGTCGACTGGACTGAGAAAATATTGTACAAATTTTGTTGCTGAAAATTCTGGTCAACCGCCCCTAGGCTGGCGGTCGACCGCCCCTAGGCTAACGGTCGACCAAAATTTGGGCAGTTTTCAGATTTCGTCCTTTCAGTCTCGGAACCCTTTTAGCTCTGTTCCTTAACCCCTTTAGCATCCCGAGCAGCCCGTTCTCGTCTGTGGCATCAACCTTGACAGTCTCGAAGGTGTCAACTCGATCCCCGCGACCTGACCGTGTAGGTCGATCCACGTGTGAGGGCGTACGTTTGCGAGTTCAGGCTTCACACTTAACAATTTACTTCCTCCAGACTGTGTGCCACGAAGAAAAAGCAAGGGTGCCCTGTGGTATCGGACATGGGCGTGATCATTGGGCTTTCACTTTTACTTTCTCCACGTCATTCCTTCTCCATTCATTTGCTTACCTGTCAACAAAACATCACGTGTGTCAGTCATATGAGAGTGGAAAACAACAATGACTTATAGTGTTAGCCATTACCAAAATCATGAGATACAAATGACCACATGGGCACAACACCTCGGGCGTATGGTCAGTGTGTGCACACTTGGCTGAGGGCGACGGACTCGTGCTGACGAGCGTGACCTCAGCTAGTCATTATTCTGTGTTTCTAGTTACTGTATAGTGTCTCAGTCTTCACCTAGGGCGTCGTAGCGAGACACCTAAGGCTGCAGACTAAGTCATCAGTGGATGCATCCGGCCTTACTTCTAGTGGGCGGTACTCCTGTCACGTGGCGTGAGTTGTCGCGCCGCGAGTTTTCATTTCCCGTCTGTGAGACGGAGTCTCGGGTGTAGTTCCGAACGTTCTCCCGGAATTGAGGTCTAGAGTTTCTAGTGAGCATCACCGAGGGCTTCTCCCTAGACGACGTAGAGTTCACGACGATGAGGTCGTGACTGCATTTCCTGATCGCGTGGTTTCGGTGGGCCCTTGTCTGTGAGGATAGGCCTCCACGATAGTGTCATCGTGTCATTTTCCTGGTAGCGTGACTAGGGCAATCGTAGTTTGGTGGTTCGTGTCTGGCTGTTCCCTGACCATGGGATCATGGTGTTAGTTCCGTTCTGGTACAGTAGGAGTAGCTGTAGAGTCGAGATTTTACCGGCCATCGAGTTTACTATTCCTGCTGTTACTGTTGTTCTTGTTGTAGTTGCTGCTTTCCGTACTGCCGTTGTTTTCAGTTGGGGCTCCGCCGGACCCCTACTAAGCCAGTGATAGACGGCTCACCCCTGGTTTTCAGGTGTGGCGGTTCTTCCTCGAGGTTCGAGGGCGTCGCGTGGAGGTTCTTAGTTGCCAGCTTGCCGGGTCGAGTGTTCACTTGGCATTTGGTACGTTTTACTGCTTTAGACTGTACTTTTATTGGACTGGACTCTATTGTAGTTAGTTGTTTATTTCTATTATATTTGTTGCCCTGCTTTATTTCATATTTCTGTGTACACCACACCTATCCTTTAACCCTTTCGAGTTTTCGGGCTCGTGGGTGGCGGGCCGAGGTTTGAGTCGCGCCGGTTCCTTTCCGGTACTCGGATCTCGGGTCGTTACACCGAGAGAATACTAGCAGGGCCAGATCGGCCCAGCGTCTGGGCCTTCCACCGCCGAAGCGGACAGCCTCGGCGCATGCAGTGCGTGAATAGCCTACACGGCCCATCCAGGGCCAGCCCCCGCCACCTGCGACCATAAGTGCTCGCCTCTTGGGAGCTTAGAAGCCACCATAATTTCTAAGGGAGCATAAGTGCTCACCTCTTGGAAGCTTAGAAGCCACCAAAATTTTCTCCTACTCTATAAGTCTTTTCCATTATGAAACGAAGACTTCCTTTTTTCTCACAAATTCTGGAGCTTCTGGAGTTTCCCACGTAACTTGCCAATTTTTTTCTCTATGTTAAATCTTCTCCTAGGGATACGAAGCGACGCCTAGGGAGTTACTTAGAGAGGGCATGATCTTCAGGATCCGTGACTTTGATTTCTACGAAATCGGAGAGGCGGTAGAACTCCTCCCTTCTTCTGGGAACTTCGCACCTCCCTATAAATAGCACCCTGTGGTGAGCCCTAAGGCCATCCCAGTACTTATTGTCTCGCCAAAAAGAAGTTCTGTAGGATGTCGTCGGAGAAGTCTGATTCCTTGACAGGCGAGAAGTCTGATTCCTCATCTGGCAGGCCCCCCCACAAATGTATGTGCTTCTGCCAGGAGGTACTGCCAACGCCAGAGCCAGCAGTGGGGGAGAGTAGTGGCGGAGGCATCTTCGAAGAATACAAGCAGGGGTATCTGGACGGATGGCGGGAAGCCTTGGAGAAAGTGAACCGCCTCTACTATAATAAAGGGGTCTTGAGCCTCCTTCCTGACAGCTTCCGTCCCAAGAAGGATGAGTAACCTCTTTGTACCCCCTGCTTATAAATAAAACTTTCCTTTTTGCCATCTTCTCTTTGCTTCGTGGTGAGTGCTTGCCTTTCAACGATCCCTCTCCTTTCCCTGCTTCATGTGTGAATAATGGGAAGCTTTCCGCCATTGGTGATGGAGTCGAGGCGTTCTTCATCTATAAATAGTAGGGCTCATGGGCGTGCCTATTACCCCTCTTCATCTTCCTTACATCGTCGCGATGGCTCAGAGTCCTCTCAAGACCGTGGCCGCTAGAGAGAAGGTTTCAAGTCCCCCTCCCAGCGTGGGTGTCAAGGCCGATGATCCTCCAATAGCTCTGACTCCTCCGGTGGCAGTGACGACAGAGGACAAAGTTGCTGTTGACATTGCTCTGGATACTGTTGATGAGCCATTTGATTGGAGCAACGATTACGCCCTAGGTTGGATGGCTGGATACTGGGATGGCTATGACGTAGCCATGGCCCTAGTTTGCCCCACTTTTTCTCATAGACGTGCACGCTGGCCGCATCAAAATGCCATACTGGAGTTTGGGAATCTATATTTTGAATGAAAACATAGATTTCTCAGCCATGCCTCTGATGTATGTGTTTTTGGTGAGGCATCTTCATGTGTGGTGAGGCTGTGAGAGTAGATAGATTCATCCATCCCTATCGTGTGTGCATGTTCCTTTCCAAGGGTTTCAGACTTGCTTTTCTCACCTTTGATGGCTTATGCATTGCTCGTGATTGACTTTCGGTGAGAACGTCCATCTTCCATTAATATGAGAAGACTGTTGCTCGTTGATTCTGGGGGAGCAGGAGTGCTCACCCCTTAGGAGCTCGAACGCTACCATCGTTTTCAAAGGATCACAAACGCTTGCTTCTTGGAAGCATGAAAGCTACCATGATTTCTAAGGAAACACGAGTGTCCGCCTCTTGGAGGCTTGGAAGCCACCATAATTTCTAAGAGAGCATAAGTGCTCGCCTCTTGGGAGCTTAGAAGCCACCATAATTTCTAAGGGAGCATAAGTGCTCACCTCTTGGAAGCTCTTGAAGAGAACTTGATTTGAGGAATCCAAGCAGCAGGGGATCTTCACCTTTAGATCAAGTCATCTATAAATCGGGATAACATTTCTGAAACTTGATCTATTTCATGTCTTACAAAATCTACTTTCTGTGAGAAGCTTGCTAAAAACCCTTTTTATATATGGAATATTTCAAATTACTATCTCCTTGGGAATCTCGGGAGCATCCTCATCAGATCACGCAAAAATTTGAACATATTTTGAAAGAAATTCTTCATATTGAGCTAGCACTTCGGGTGATAAATCTACCCCGATCTTAACCTCGAGGGCCAGGTCATCTCTAACGAAGACCGACAGTATCTCCCCACCGGATTTACCTGCCGCCACCTTGTCCTCGATCACCCCAAGTCCCCTATTTTTATCTTCTGGCTCTACGGCCTCTACCAAGATTACATAGCACCTTCTAACCATTGTTTGGTTACCTCGGACTTGCCATGTGCCGAATTTTGTGGAAAACTTTATGTTTTGGTGATAAGTGGAGGGCACTGCCTTTATTCGACTGATGATATCTTGGCCGAAAATGACATTATAGGCCAACATCTCCTTAACCATAACAAAGCTTGCCATGAATGTTACGGCTTTAGGAGGGGCACGGATGGTAACGAGTAGGCTTAGGGCTCTCTCGGGATAAGTTGCCTAGCTATTGAACCCACAGAGAGGAATTTGAATCGGACACATTCTCGACGGGTTTTCACCCATCTTTAGGAAACATTCGTACGATAGAACGTCGGGGGCACTGCCATTATATATCCACTATGATCCTATCTATGTTACAGTGGTTTATGGTAGCTGAGATCACAAGAGGGTCGTCATGCAGGGTGGCCACCCCTTCTAGGTCTTGGTTAGAGAAGACCAGAGCCTGCTGATCATTCGCGAGAGGCGGAGCTCTGGGAGGCTCGGAGGCTCGATTGGCTCACTCGATGTGACGTTTCCTTCCTCAGTTGCTATCTCCTCCAGAAGTCGATCCCCCCGAGATGACATTGATATGGACCCTGTGGGGCAAGTGTCAATTTCTTCTGGGGGGACCGCGCGGTCCTCACGTTGCTCGGCCACGTACTGGGAGAGGTGTCCTCAGCGGATGAGACTCTCGATCTCATCCTTGAGCTGTTGACAATCACTAGTATGGTGGCCTTGATCATTGTGGAACTGGTGGTACTTTCGACGATTGCGGTGTCTTGGGTCGGCCTTTATCGGCTCAGGCCGGTGGAGCAGTCCCGAGTCTTGGATTTCTTGGTATATTTTTGTAGACGGGGCAGATAGAGGAGTGTAGCGCTCAAATTTGCGCGGAGGCTCCCTTTGGTCTCCTACTCAATTCCTCCTCTTCCCTTGGCTAGAGGCCTACTCAAATGGCCATTTTTTCTCTCCTTCTCACCCTGAGCCCGCTGGGTCCCGACAGGCATTGAGAACTTCCTCGCACTCTGCTTGCCGTAGAGCCAAGGTCACTGTGATGTCCTGGACCCTTCAGATCCTTCCTCTCGGGTCCCGGATCTACTTTTCTCGGAGGATTTGTTTTCATTATGCCCGAAATTATCTTCTGGACATCTTTCATGTTCGGACCCGTGCGATTCGGGCACGTTTCGGAGGCCCGGAACGTGTTTCGTAAATTTTTTCGCGTGTTTTTTGATTCCCGCATGCGTGTTTTGAAAAATCTATGGAATCCTGTAGCGGGTGAACCAAGTCGTTCACCTACCTAGTGGTAAGCACCAAGGTCCAATCCAGAAGAAGGACCGCCTCCTAGCTGCCTCCGGGAGGGAGAGAAGTGCCAAGTCATAGGGAATCATGAGTGATGCCCTCATCAGTTCCCCACCAGCCTTAAGTCCAGCCCTAGTCCCTGGGGTAGCCTGAGTCAAGTGTCGTGTAAAGCATGAGGCCGCATGATGAAGCCCTCTAGAGGCAAGGTGTTGAGGTAGACCTATCAATCATCTTTAGTATTCTTATTGACAGTACGACACTCAACTTGCTGCACGAACCTGGATGCACCGTCAATGAAAAATAGTGGATGGCTCCCAAAAATTTGGCTAAGAGAAGGTACATCCTCCTTGGGTAAGAACTTCAACCTAATTCCCATCCAACACTCAAGAAGAATCATGGATCCAAAGAGAGGACCCCTATGGGAGGCTGAGCTAAAACCCTCATGTAAGTATGACAAGACGGCCTGAGAAATTGATAGGCCCCGCCATAGCCTACTAATGGTGCTAAGGTTTGGTATATGTAGAAGGTGGTCAGTGGTAGGGAAGAGTATGGCTCCACATAGGTAGATAGAAACAGCTTTGGCTATGGCTTCATGCCATCTGCACTTGTTTTTGTAATGAGAGGTGACCCATTGACACAAGGGGATCAAGTGGATGTGCTATGGGCTGATCATGGTATAGATATCCTTCGCATTCGATAGGAACTCCCCCAGGATGAGAACAGGGTCTATAGAGGCTACAGTGTGGCACACTAAGTCCTCTTCACCCGCCTTAGTCTTAAGAAGAGCTAGGTAGGTCTCTACCTCTTCTAAAAGAATAGTGGCCTCAAAAGATGGGAAGATGAATGTATGGGTTTGCAGATGCCAAAGCTCCACTAAGGCCATAATGCTATGCCAATCAAGTGATATTTTTGGGTAACATTTGGCCAAAACCAATAAGGGGTGGAGGTGCCAAGCTTTTAATATGGATACAACTTCTATAGGCAGCCCCTGCACCATGGGAGCCATCCACTTCAAGGTCAAATAACGCCGTGATCCTGGGAAAATCTAAAATAAAAAGAGAAAGAGGGATGAGAAGAATTGAAGCATTAGGTTGGGATGAATAGGAATTTCGTTGCTTACCTCTCTAGCGAGGTCGGTGCTCAAACGATGATGGATGGTAGTTAGCCTCTTTAGCTCCCCATGATGCTTTCTCACAGGCTTTGGCCCGTCATAGCCTCCCTCCATGCTTGTGCTCTTTCCAATATCCCTCTTCATGATGAATGAAAGGTTTTTTTTTAAGGTTTGCAAAGCCTAGAAAGAGGGGTTTGTGTGACTTGCGAGTTTGGGCTTGCTCTATACTTATAGAACCTAGATAGCACCTCTTTTCTATTGGGATTAGAGCAGGAAGGTCTGATTTGGGGTTAGGATAAGCTCTAGCACATTTAGGATAAATCCACACCCGGATTGGGACTTAAGAGTGGAATCTCAGTTGGATTAACTGTGTCCTAATTGGTGGCGGCTAATCGCAAGACCGCTAACAGAGGTAGCGGTCCGCATGGGACCGTCTCCTAGTTCCTATGCTGAGCTCATGTCCATGTCCAATAGCGGTCCAAAGTTGACTATTTCTCTAATTAGTAGTCTTTTATGGACCGTCTTATTGATCCCTTCTGCTCGCATCCCGCCCTATAGTAGCGGCCTATCGCAAGATCGCTACTCCAGGAGGCGGTCTGTTTAAGGCTGTCTCCTTGTCCTGCCTGCGCAACACCTTCCTATCTCTTGGTTCGTTCTGCTCAGTTCTTTCCCTATCAATCCATGTTCCTCTGTCCATTTCCTTTGTCAGTAGATTAAGTCATTCACACAGGGTTAGTCATGTCGGAGTCATCATGCATGTATTATTTTCATGAAAAATAATCAAAGTTTCATTTTCATTGCATTTAAGTCAAAGCATATACACATGTGTCGCATACATAAAGAAGAAGGAGAGCAAAAGGGAAAAGGAGTCTCTCAAGCCAGTCCCTCTCCAAGACCCCCCTATCACCAGTGTCCTCATGCCTCTTCCCTGGCAGGCCCATGGCTGTGTTGCCCTCCTCACGGCGTCGTCGTCGCTCCTCCTCCTCATTCCTCCGATGGCCGGAGGAGCCGATAAGGTACTCTCTGTAGGCACTACTGTGAGCACCACTCGCAGTCCTACTCCGTTGTGATCCTCTACCCAATAGTCGAAGAGCTTCCTTCAATGCTCTCACTTTGCCTCGCAGCTCTGCCCCCTCTATGTGAAAGCATTTTGCCTCTGCACGATAGTGCGCCGCCTCTACTGCCTCTCCTCAAAGGTGCTCTGTCTCTGTCGGGAATCGCTCCGCCTCCTCCCTCTAACGAGTAGCCTCACTTAGCGCTGCCTCCAACTCCTTCACCTTCATGTGTATTCATTCCACTTAGTCATTTCCATTCACAATCATAAGGTAATGGGAAGTTAAGTTGTTTGATTACCCTCTCCGCGAGTGTAGCCTCGGCCTCCTCGGCCCGTGCAATCGCTTGCGCAAGGTCTGCATCACTCTCTACCCGATCCACTGGTGCCTAAATAGAAGAGGAAGGAGCATCGGGCCCAGTCCGCTAGGAACCCTCAGCGCATTGCACATAGGAATGAGTCAGTTTCATAAGCATTGCATTACATTTAAGGTCTGAAGTCAGATGTTGCTTACCGGGAGGTCTAACGAGCGCTGGAGGTCATCTCGCTGCTATACAATCGAGTGAAAGAGCCCCTAAAGCTCAGCGATCCATCCCTGGGGGTCAAACTGCATATAGAAGTTTAATCATTAGTCCGTCATAATCATAAGCATTTTGGGAGTTATAGGTTTAAGAGTCTATATCAGTCGTCGTGTGCCACGAAAAACTTGGTTCTCGTAGCGCCGTGTGTAGGCCATCAAATAGGCCTCGTCAGTCTCTGCTCGAGCCCGGACCACTCGGCCCCATCGCGGCCAGTCTCGGATCTGGTCCATTGCGTGAACTACCCAGTCAACATGGCCCAAAAGGCCGTGTGAGTGTCTCCCCATGCGCTCCTCCTCAGCTCCCTCTCCTGGGAAGGGGACGGCTAGTTGTCATACCCCCTACATCCTCATGACGAGCTGATGGTGGAGTGGCTCCACTACGTTCATGTAGTGAAGCCAGATCTCCCAGCCGAAGTAGGCGAGGCCAGCCTCCACCCATGGCTGCCCCTCGTGCCCCTCGCTTTGGTATGGTGTCTAGCAGACCTGTGAGGTACGGTAGGTGAAAGCATTAGTGTCCAAGAAGACATGCATTTACATTTAAGTCTGAGTTTAAGTCTTACCGACAAATAGGGTAGGGTGTCAATGTCATCGTGGATGGCTCACACCTGGCATCGTAGCGAGCCCGTGTCACATGCCGCTACCCATCGCCCCGCAATAGATACTCGATCAGGGTATGCCGCACGTCCCCTCCCAAGGCCGGGTAGGTGCATGTAAGTCCACACTTGCATCGCACGCGTGTTGGTGCATTAGCATATAGCAGAGTCTAATGGCAATTGCATAAGCATAAGGAGTTAGGCTTACCTGAACGAGTGGGGAGAACCCGCCCAGCATCATCTGCTGGGTGGTAGTGCTAAGAGAGTCAAAGAGGAAGGCTAGCATGGTCGCGCCCCATGCATTCGCCCCCACGACGTCTAGGTCCTCTAGCAAGGGCAACAGTCGACAGCTCACCCCGTCTGCCCTCGTCGCGAAAAAGAGCCTCCTGAACATCAGCATCAGGAACCTCTGGAATACCATGTCTGCCTCTGGCCCTGGTCCAGCCGCTACTCTCTCTCATACCCTGTCTATCAAGTGCTAGAGATGCTGCTTTGGTAACTCTCCCACTACGATGGCTACTCCTCGTAGTCCCAAACTCTCCTGTAGTTCGGCCCTCGGTAGGATGAACGATGGTTGTCCTGACTATAGTAACTCGAGCCCGAGCAAGCATCGTGCTGGCTCCCGATAATCTGAGATGGTGTGGCCGCTAACTAGCGCCCTGACAACCCTCAAGCTGGTGATCCTCGCCACGTCCTCTAACGTGGGGGTCATGTGTCCCCAAGGAAATAGAAAAGTCTGGCAAGCTGGGTCCCACCGGACGTGCAATGCCAAGAGCAACATTGCGTGTTGGCCAGGTTAGAAAGGCAATCAAGAGGGGGGTAAATTGATTGCCCAACCTTTAGAACAAAATTAAACTAAAATAACCAGCTTGGACCTAGGAGTGCAAGCACAACCACAAGGCCAAGAGGCCTACGTAAGCAGACAATCGTCAGCGCGCACACTCGACCTGGGGGTGACTCGAGGATGCCGAGTTGAGGGTGTGAGACAAGACCCTTACTAGTAGAGGGCCAGCAAGGCTCAAGGCTAACCTCCCCTTAGGTACGAATGCCCAGTTCAATGAGTCGGCAATGGCCGATGGGTGCGGGTTCACTCACTGACATCCACGGTGGTCATATAAAGGCAGTGGGAGCCTTGGGACTGGGTGCTCTCTCCCTTAACCGATGGCACAATTGAAGAATATTAAATGATCAAGCACAAATGGGAGCAAGGGCCGAGAGCTTACCTAGCCAGTTTGAAAAAATCAACTCCGGTCAAAGACGTGGGTGAGCGAGGAGGCGAGGGTATGCGCCCGCTTGTCGTGTCGGTGAAGCTTCAACCTAGAAATTTAACTTACAATCACTACACCCCATGCAAGGGGGTTGGACTAGGGGTGGGCAATGCTTTACAACCAAAATGTATCTCCACGCAGGGAGGGCCGGTCAGCCGGCCAGGCGGGGTGGGGATCGGTGGTGGTCGGGAGCCGACCGACTCCTGACATCGCCTTCTAGTTGCTGTTTCTATCTTCTGTAACCAGCAGCCTCTCAGGGAACATAACTCCATCTTCGGATGTCTGACGGTGGAGGGACTAGATGCGTTGGACACCTAGATGCCCTGGCTCGCTCCAGGAGGAAGAACTGTCTCGTTCCGAGCTCTGATGCGCCGGGGGTGCTGGATTCCGTGAGGCTGCACCGAGCTTCACTGCTGCAGACTAGAAAGTCGTTATTCGGGGCTGTACTCCAAGATGGAGGGACAAATCGACGCTGGACCAAGTCTGGTTTAAAGATAGTCCACTCTAGTATATCTCGGCAAAATATCTCATCCCAGTTCGCCCAGACAGCTCGATGGCAGCCTCTGGACTCTAGTAGGGTTGTGCATTTGATGGAGGGTGCAGCTATTCAATTCATGGTCGTAACGAGGCGGGGCCAGATTCATTAGGAAGAGGGACGTCTCAGCGATCCCCCAGAGCTAGATTGACCCCGTTCTGATGTGGGAGATGCTGGCACCGTTGGTTCTTGTAAAGTCACGCTGACCAGGACGCCAGCCAGATAGGGAGGGCTTGTCGGGTGTGTAACTCCCAACAGGAAACTCAGAATGAGGCGAGACCAAGCCTGAATGAAAGCTGACTGACCTCTGATGAACTACCCCAAAGGGCTATTGCATAAGATGAGTGCAGAGGCAGTGGTGCTCTCTGTGGTGGACTGCTTGTTCTAGCCACTGGTAATTCAAACTGCTGGACTGGTTCGAATTGTTGTCGCCGGTACTCTCGAACGGGAACTCCAAATGGGTCGGGGCTAGCTTTGGCTGAAAGATGGGCGACCCTAGTGGGGAAACTCTGAGGGGCTTGATCAAAAAATGGGCGATGGGGCTGGAGCTGCTTTTGGAAGTTGCATAGGTCACTGGCCAGACCTGACTTGCGCAGTTGAGGAAGAATGGCTCTCCCGAGCAGCCCAGACGTCGGATGGAAGCGAGACCACCTCGCCTACGAAGCTACTTCGAATATATTTCTAGAAATGTAAGGTACACCACCAGTAAGTTTGTGGAGCCTCCAGGGCTGGCTCTACAATTCGGTAAAAGAAATGCTGCCTACGAACTGGACTAAGCAGGTTGGTGTTAGTGTTTTCTTTGTTTGTGTGTGTGTGGGGGGGAGCTTGTCCCCATGTGTGGGGGGGGGCATCATCCCCGTGTGTGTTGAGGACTTTGTCCTCGTGTGGTAAAGCCTCACCAGGTTTGGTGAGGGGTGAACGTAGGTTACGGATTTATAGTCAAATCACCTTAAAAATCTCTTGTGCAATGGTGTGTCCTGATGTGATTGCTTCTATTTCTTCTATCTCCATTTCACAGGGACTTATTGTTTTATTTCAACATCGTTTGATATAGCCGAGCACTACTTGTTCTGTGAGAACTTCTACGTTTGGCAGCACTCTTGCTATTTGAACATAGGCTCACTAGCATGCTCATACGTTTGATTGGTGTCCCAAGATCTATCGATGGGCTTTAATGTCTTCATCATTGTGAGCATATTCACCCCTGGATGATGTACAATTGATGTGTATCTAGCTTTGCTAGGTTTACGTTTTGTTTCCATACCTAATATACATACTCGGGTTAGCTCGGTCCTCACACACACCTCAGTGCTAGTGGCTGGCTCGGGTCGGGTCAGTTCTTAAGTTCCAGCACTCCCAGCTATGTGTCTCTTTATTGAGTGCACCTTTACCTCGCATGAGTATCACCTTAGCTCGGATTCATTCCTTCAGGTCGTCAGCTCTTAATCTTGAGTAGTTTGACACCTTGTGTATCTATATCCGGCACATGTTTGTCCATGTATCATTGTTATATCTGCTGTGTATTCAAGCCAGAACTTTTATCTGGTCAAATGGGTTTTTAGAGGGCATAATTTTTACGGGATCTATTCACCCCCCCTCTAGATCCGGTTGCACCCAAGCAAGGGACCTAACACTTGGTATCAGAGCTAAGCTTTGTGTACTTAAGATCCAACGATCTTCAGAGGTGATCCTAGTGCAACCAGTTTTGATTTTTGGTGCGAAATCATTTTCAATGATTTCTTTATCTATTTTAAGTATGTCTTTTGATTTGGCAATCCGAGCAGTGTTAATATCATTTTGAGCTACTCAAGGCACATTGTGATAATGAATTCCTTTCTTTTTATAAGTTGTGAGTCGTGCCTTTATCATGATTTAATTTTTTAGCTATTTCTTAAGTACATTTACATTTAAGATTTCTTTTGTCCATAACCAGTTTTCGTTAACCTAAGATTTCCATTCTGCTATAATTGAAGATTCATTTAATGGACTATGACTTGGAAAGGCGTTCAGTAAAATTAAATGTCTGGATCATGAGGGAAATAATTTTTTCTTGAAAGTTGAAAATGTGCCTATTGCTAGTCAATCTGAAATGCATCAGCATTGACTTTGATATTGTGTAACCCTCTGTGATCATTGATACATCTGTTTATATGTTGTAGCCAGAACTATTTTTAACTTCTTCCATATCTGAACTCTCTAATTTTTCATGTTGTTTTTCCATGTCACATCTGTTTGATCAAACATCATGCATTGTCCTCCCTACCTTTTATATGGGAGAGACTACAGTTTATTGTTAAGTTTAAATGTTGCTTAAATGTTTTGTTTTTTGATGAATGATTTAATTGCGGATGAAACTCATGCTCAAAGATGAGCATTGTGTTTATAATATGCTTGTAGGTTGGTTCCTGTTTTTATAATCCTCCCTTTGCTCTATTCTGAAATTAATGATTCATTTTGTTATGAGAAGAAAATTGTAAGAAACTCATTTATCTTGTTTGATTGATGATGTCCTTAAATATCCTTCCTTCCTTGGTATCGATAAGAATAGGATAACCCAAGTAGAACTAACATCTGCAATCCTAATCTGACTCTAGTAATCCTAATCTAAATAGGACTAGGATATTAAGTACAGGATGGCATATATATTTATACATAAACAACATGACAATCTCGGTGGCATGAGAGAGAGGTTATAACTAGCAAGCTGTTGAGCATGATCATCTCAGAGACATAGGAATAGGTTTTGTTGAGCATGTTCAATTTTTCCTAAGCATCTTCATTATCTATGCAGTGCATATATAGCATTTCCAGAGCGTGTTCATTCTCTCCTAAGCCTATTACCACATATTTGCCTACTTTCCTATGTATATGCTCTCACTAGCATCTAGACACTTACCTCAGAGCATGTACATTGCTCTCCTGATAATGTTCATACTCTCCTAAACATGATCATGCCTTCCCGAGCATATTCAATTATTCATGCTCCCTCGAGCATGTTCATCCTCTCATGATCATATTTATACTCTCCAAAGCATATAAATGTTCTCCAAAGCATCTTGATACACTACAGAGCATGTACATACTCTTGAGAGAATGAACATGCTCCCCAGGCATGTTGATGTTTTCCCAAGTGTCTACAACTCTACATGCCATCTTCATCAATGGCAAGCTTTCCCAAGCATGTTCATACTCTCCAAAGCATGGATATGATCTCGAAAACATCTTGACACACCCCAAAGTAAGTACATGCTCTTAAGAGAATGAGCATGCTCTCCAAGACATATTGATGCTATCCCAAGTGTCTACACTGCATCAATTGCAAGCTCTGTTGAGCATATTCATACTCTCCAAAACATTTTAATGCATCCTAAAGTATGTACATATTCTCGAGAAAATGAACAGACTTCCTAAAACATGTTGGTACTATCTCAACGGTTATGCGCCTTCTTTATCAACCATATGCTCTCTTGAACATGCTCATCCTCTCTTGAGCATGTTCATCCCTAAAACATGTATATCATACACCTTATTTATCAATTGCATATTGCATGCTCTCTCAAAGATGTTCATCCTCTCCTGAGCATGTTCATCACTAAAACATGTATATGCTCCACAGCTTCTTGATACATCCTAGAGCATTTACAAGGTCTCGAGAGAATGAACACACTCTCCAAGACATGTTGATGCTTTCTGCCGAGTGTACATGCCTTCTTCATCAGCTACACGCTGTCCCACACATTCATATTTTCCCAAGTATGTTCATCTTCTCTTGAGTATGTAATTCATCAAGTCTTTTACGATGTATCTTGTTGTCCACTGAGAAAACAGATGTGTTTGAGTGTGTCCTTAATTGTTGGCTTCAAATTAACAATGGTGTAACACCAAGGCAACAATAATAAACTAAGGCAAAGCAAGAGAGGTTATAGTGATTGTAGTGTTTCCACCCACCCTAACATAAGTTCTGCATGTAGCACATATTTTTTTGAAAGTGGGTGTACCACTATTGCATTAAAAGTAAAAGAG
Organism: Amorphophallus titanum; assembly: GCA_024336825.1. Lineage (NCBI taxonomy): Eukaryota > Viridiplantae > Streptophyta > Magnoliopsida > Alismatales > Araceae > Amorphophallus > Amorphophallus titanum. The sequence goes on from JANBPO010002596.1 coordinate 21,121,704, forward strand.
GGACATAGAAGTATAGCCAATGTATTGCCAAAAAATCCGGATACAGCAAAAACAGTCCACACACGAAGATGATGTGACCCACACTAACCCCCAAACAAAACAAAAATGAAAGAATTGCAAGACGACAAATTATAATGGAGCTCCTCCCACTCTCTCACCCTCTCACAACAAATCTTTCCACCACGCTAGCTTCCCCATTGAAAATTATATTGTTCCTATAAAATGGTGTCTTATCTCAATATGCTTTGTGCATGAATGATGCACTGGATTTTTTGATAAATTTATTGTAGATGTATTATCGCATAAAATTATAATGTTTTTTAATTAGATGCCAAAATCAACCAGTTGTTGTTGGATCCAGAGCAATTGGGCAACACAACTACCTACGGCCACATATTCAGCCTCGGCAGTTGATAATGCCACTGAATTTCATTTCTCGGAGGCCCATGAGACTATGCAATCTCCAAGGAACTGGCAGTACCTGCTCATTCTCTTTCGATCAACTCTACACCTCACGTAATCCGCATCAAAATAAGAGACTAAATTAAAACATGTATTACACGAAAACCAAAATTACAAATCACATGTTCCAGCAATATATCAAAAAATGTATTTTACAGTTGACATATGGGATTCGTTAGGATTTGATTGAAACCCTGCACATAAGCACACAGTGAATTGTATGTCAAGCCTACTGGCAGTTAAATACAATAAAGATCCTATCATGCTTCTAAACAGAGTTTGATTGACTTGCTTACCTTTCTCATCTTGATCTAACCTTACTAATGTGGACATCGGGGTTGGGTGTGGCTTTAATGAACTCAGATTGAATTTTCTTAAGAGTTCCACAGCATACTTCCTTTGGCTAATAAAGAGTCCATCAACAAATTGTGTGACCTACAATCCTAGGAAGTAGGCCAGCTCTCCCATAAGACTCATTTCAAACTCACTTTGCATCAATTTTACAAAATCCTCACTGAGAACATTATTGGTGGAGCCAACTATTATGTCATCTACATAGATTTGAACGATGAGAGTTTCCTTACCACTGAGTTTTGTGAAAAGAGTTTGATCGATATTACCTCTCTTGAATCTATTTTGAATGAGGAACAAACTCAGTCTTTCCTACCATGCTTGGGGTGCTTGTTTCAGACCATAGAGAGCCTTCTCTAGCTTGAATACATGGTCTGGGTACTCTTGTTCCTCGAACCCTGGTGGCTGCTCCATGTAAACGTCCTCTTGAATGTATCCATTCAAAAAAGTAATTTTGACATCCATTTGAAATAATTTGATGTTATTGAAACAAGCAAATACCAAAAGAATCCTCACAACTTTGAGTCTTGCCACTAGGGCAAAAGGCTCATCAAAGTCAATTCCTAGTTCTTAACTATAGTCTTTGGCTACAAGCCTAGCTTTATTCCTAGTTATCACTCAATGATCATTTGACTTATTTCAAAATATCCATTTGGTTTCGATCACGGAGTGATTTCTAGGGTGAGGCATAAGGAACCACACCTTATTCCTTTGGAACTAGTGTAGTTCTTCCAGCATAGCCAAGATCTGGGAATTGTCTTTCAATGCATCCTCTACAGAGTGAGGCTCAAATTGAGAAAGCAGGGCTATGTAATCTAAGTTCTCTACTTCCCTGAAGGAGGATCTTGTCCTGATTCCTTCTTCAACATTGCCGATTATATTCTTAGTTGGATGGTTTCTTGTAAATGTGCACTGCCTTGGGAGTTGCTACTCAATTTGATTTCCTTGAGTTTCTTCTCCTTGTTGCTCTTCCACATTTCTTTGATTTCTAGAAATTTTGGGTACATCACTTGATCTTCCTGTATTCCATTCTGCAAATTAGAGTTTTCATTAATACCTTTGGAGGTAGATTCATCAACAACAATATGAGGGGTTTTTTCAACTATAAGAGTTCTCAAGTTGTACACCCGATACTTTTACCCGATGAGATTGGGTAGAGCCATGGGTTAAGTCAACATAGGATGTTCAAACCCTGTAGTGAAAACACAGAACTAATTAGAATTAAATTCTCTTGTAGGACCATGGCCGCCGAAAGAGCACAATGGCGCGATATGCAATGCACCATTCAAGGCCTTACTCAAGCACTGCAACAAGTGGCGCAAGGGGGAATGAACCATGGAGCGGGTGATCTCCACCGTAGTTTCCACAACATGAACCCGCCAAAGTTCACTGGCTTGTCTGACCCTGACGATGTCGAAAACTGGATAAAGGTGAAAGAAAGGATATTCCGTGTAATACAATGCACGGATGAAGAAAAGGTGTTATTAGCAACATTCCAATTGGAACGTGATGCCCGATTCTGGTGGGAATCGGTGGAAGCTACTTACCCCATGTGCAAGTTATGTGGGGTGAATTTGTTGATCATTTCAACAACAAGTATTTCTTGGATCGTATCCAAGAGAAGAAAGCCACGTAGTTTGCCACACTTAAGCAAAGGACTTTGTCGGTGGCTGAGTATGTGGCCCAATTCTCCCGACGATCAAGGTATGCACTGCACCTAGTATGTACCGAGAAGATGAAGGCCTAGAGATTTCTTAATGTACTTCGGCCACAATACATTACTTAGCTGTAAGGAGATGGTAAGGCGAGCCCAGTTGTTAGAAGATGCCATGGAGCTATCCGACCAGATCCATGGGAAAGAAAAGAAGGAGCATGTTACAAGCACTGGGACTTTCAAACCGACATTCAGTAAGAAGAGATCTAGTAATATGGGAGATTCCTCCCAAGAGAAGAAGGTCAAAAAGAGTAGCAAGCCCTTTTCCATTACCACCACACCTTCCAAAGAGGTGTGTAAGCATTGCAACAAGGCTGGCCATAGGGCCGAGGAATGCTGGAGGAGATTGGGAGCATGTCTCCACTGTGGAAGTCTGGATCACTGGATTCCCAAGTGCCCGTTGTTGAATGAGCAAACCAACAAAGAGGAAAAACGCCCGGTGAAGAAGCAAGGCCACCTACAAGCACTCCAAGAGGCGGAAAATAGTGAAGGAGGACTCGTGGAAGGTACATTAAAATTTTGTTCCAATACCACACATGTCTTATTTGATACCGATGTGACTCATTCTTTTGTTTCCAAGAGATTTACTGCTTCATTTTCTATAGAACCTGAATGGTTAGACTAAATTATTTCTACTCCTATTGGAAATGAATCCGAGATTACACATAATTACCCAAATAGTGAAGTTATGGTTAAAGGGAAAAATTTACCAGCCGATTTGATATGCCTAGACATGAAAGGGTATGATGTTATATTAGGTGCTGATTGGCTATCCACGCACAAGGCAACCATAGATTGCTGAAAGGGCGAAGTGACTTTTGATGATTATCTGGAGCTGGTTTATACTAGTCCGCGGAGTCGGAATAAGTCACCTCTTATTTCGGCTCTACAAGCCCATAAGTTTATAAGGAAGGGTTGCATGGCCTTCCTTGCTTTAGTAACTATAAAGGAGGATAAGGAGTCAAAGTTAGAAAATATTCATGTCGTTCGGGACTTTCCTGATGTTTTTCTGGAGGATTTGCCTGGTTTACCTAAGGAGAGGGAGGTGTCATTCACCATTGACCTTATCCTTGGTGCTGGTCCTATCTGTAAGGCACCATATAGAATGTCCCCTGCCGAGCTAAAAGAATTGACAGAATAGCTAAGGTAAGCCAATGATGACAAGGATAGTTGACTATCCTAGGAGCCCTTTCCACACCTCAAAAAATATATTTTTGGAGATTTACGGTTGCCATTTTTAGTCTCTGGGTAGATTTTGAAAAGTACAGATCTGATAGACTATTTTTAGATGATCCTTGGGTGCGTCGACGCAGCACCAACCATGCATCGAAGCAATAGTTGAAAGGCCGTTAAATAGCTTCTGGAAGGCCGCCCTACTTTGACACCTTGAGAGGACTGAGTCGACGCATCCAACGCTGTCCGCTTGTGGGATTGCTATTGCTGCTAATGAGGTCGACGTATCGCCATGCTGAGGTTGAAGCAACTATGAGAACTGCTTAGACTTTTCTTATTTCTGTGAAGATCAGAGGTCAGAGCAGTGAAGGTATGGTCGGAGTAGTGTAGCTGTGAGGTCGGAGCAGTTGTGAACCCGTTAGAGCTGGTTCTTTCTCTTGAGATCTAATGCGTTGACGCATCCTTTCATAGGGTCGATGCAGCCTTTAGGCTTGGTTAAGCTTCTTCATACCTAGCCAATCAACGAATGCTACATGAATTTCTAAATTAATTGGCCAATGACTTATAGGCAAACATCATCAAAATATTGTTTATCCAACATTCTCTCCATTATTGATGATGGCAACTATAAGTCATTGTGCTCACAATTTGGACAAGAACTTTTAGCATGCAACACTTCAAGAGATTAAGTACATGAAGACATGAGAACTCAACATGATAAATGTGATGTGCAATGAACATGAACTCAACTTCATAAATATGATGTGCAATGAACACATGGAGATGGTATAATATGCCAAGAGATATAAAAATAATCCTTTGGGGTCATAAACCCTAATCACTCAAGAGATCCAAGAGAGGCTATCAAGGAAATAAGAAGGCTGTTGCAAGCACTCCGTGAACAGTACTCCGTCCAGCTACTCTTCATCCATCTTCAAGCTATCCAAGTTCCATCTGAAGCCAACAACCTCCAAGAAAGTGAAGAAGCAAGTAAGACTTTCAAGGAGATTAAAAGGAAGGCTACCCAAGGGAGAAAGAAGGAGAAGCAAGCAAGCAACGATTCAAGGGAAGGCTGCCCAAAGGTGAAAGAATAAGATTTTTCAAGATCGATCTGAAGTCTTTCAAGCTCCACTCAAGTGAAGAATAAAGTCTCGTACAAAGATCAGCAGCATACACTCAGGGGGAGCCTAAAACATGAGTTTTCTAAACTGTGTTTTATTTGTCTTGGTGTTTTATGCTTCAAGTCCTTTTGATTGTAATCTGCAAACATTCATGTGTGTGTGTGTGGATCAATTCAGATCCATGGTCATCTTGTTCTATTCGTGTGTGTGCGTAGGTCTTCTTAGATCTGTGTGTTTGTGTGGATTAATCCAGATCCAGTTCTTCTTGTGTGTAGAGTGATGCGTCTCCTGCAGCAAGTGTGTGTGTTATTGATCCGATTGTAGGATCGTGTTGGAGACCTCATCTCCATGTGTGTGTATGTGTTAGGGCGCGTCCCCGTGAGTGTGGGCAGGCATCATCCTGCGTGTGTGGTTGGAGTGTATCTCCGTGTTGGAGATTTATCCCTGTGCTGTTTGCAGCAGTGAAGCCTCACCGGGTTTTGGTGAGGGGTGGACGTAAGATTGCCGTCGTTGCATCCGAACCACCTTAAAACTCATCGTGCATTGTGGTTTGAGTTGTGTGGTTTGGATCATTTCTAACTCCAGCCAAAATCATCCTTTGTCGGGCCTCGTGAGACTAACTCTCCCTTGTAGAAGACTATGGGCTTGCCCTTCTTATCTTTCTTCTTGCTTCTCTTTCTTTGATAAGTGACCACAAAGGTCTTTAGTTGCTCCACTTTGTGCTCCTCTCTTTCAAAAGGGAGTTGCATATATTTTCGACGTAACGAAATGTTTTTTATCGATAACTCAACTAATAAGATTAGCTTCAAAATTAATTTGCCGCCTTTCAAGGCGAGTAGACTTGGCATTTGTGGCCGCGACATGGAGGTTAAGCATGTGTAATCCTGCCAAGCCCTCATTCACCACAAAGAGTTTCTCGTCTTCTTCTTCAGGGACCATTTTTTGCTTAGCCTTGTCATTTGTTTTGGGAGGTGCCAATGTGGGTTCCCCAAAGTACAGTGGGGCATCCGTCAAGTTACACTGGTTCGGACGAAATGGAGCTTTATCGGCAAAAATTGTGCGTTTCTCTCCATTCTTTGCGTACATCATGCATTGATGGAGAGTTGAAGGAACGATCCAATTTTCATATAACCATGGCCTCCCTAGCAACGCCTTATACGACATGTCGACATCAATGATATAGAAGGTAGCCTCTGTGACAAAGTCATCCATGATTAATTCCACATCAACCTTCCCAAAGGCATCTTCCAAATTTTGATTAAACCCTGAGATCTTCACCTCACTTACCCTTTGTAAGGAGGGCATGAGATATAAAAACTTGAAAGTTTTCAAGGGCATTATATTAACGGACGCACCAGAATCCACCAGAATCCGATTTATCTCATGTCCATTTATCTTCCCTTGCATGTACAACGGCCCGTTATGACATGGAAAGGACAGCAACATGTCTTTCTCTGTGAAAGTGACATTTGTTGCATGTGCTTCAGCTTGCAGTCTAGCCACTTAAGCCTCATAAGTTTCTAGCTCTTGGAGTATTTTTATGAGGGCTTCCCTTAACTATTGCTCAAAGCATTGGCTTCCCATACAGTAATGGTGATTGGGAACCGTTTCATACGTTAGATGATCTTGCGGTCGGCCCGAGCTCGAGCTTATTCCAAGGGAGGGATTATTTCTAATAATGTCTTTGGTTCATTGGACTTCTCCTTATTAAGAGGAAGTCCCATCTCCTCTTGATAGTCTGGTCCATCTCAGAACAAGGAGGCCAAAGAATCTTCCTCTTGAGATTGTGGTTCGATGTTGCCCTTGGCGGAAGGGCCAACTTGACCAATAGGCTTTTCCTAGGTTGCTGAACATGTCAGTTCATCTTCCTCTTCACAGGGATCGAAAATGAATACATCGCCTCGTACTTTAATTTCAGGGATAGGGCCGACTTCTTCCCCTCGAAAAAGTATGTCTCTTTTGGGATCAGAGGAGCTAGTGTTCTTGCTAGTCGAGGGCTCCGGATTTCTTCCTCACCCACGACCTTGCCTTCTACCGCGACCGCGATTCCGCTCTTCTGCATTACGGCATCTATACGTAGTCAGGGTAATCTTGCGCCCTTGTTGAACAGCGGCAATTTCATCTTCACTGGATGGTGGTGGAATTGACGCCATGTTGTAGGAAAAGTCTTTTAGCATTTCTTCGAACTTCTCGAGGGTGATCTTCTCATCCTTGTAGAAAAAAGAGAGCTCCTCTGGGATGAGAAGTCACTCATCTCTTAGTGCCCATTGACGCATTTGCTGGAGCCAGATTTTCAAGCGGATCTTATTGATACTTGAAATCATGCGATATTCTTTCTATATAGTTCTTGATATCTTGCTCATATTCATTCTATACAGTTCTTGATATCTTGCTCAAATTCTTTCTATACAGTTCGCAATATCTTGCTCGTCCATCATGAATAGCTATACCTGCATTACACGTAACATTGAATTTAATTAAAGATTGTTAGAACTTGAGATGTAATTCCTACTGAGCGATTCGCTCATCTAGTTGCATTCTAACATTTTTTAGGTAATTTGGATAGCGACCACCACCCAAATGGGAATGAGACCGAGTGATGAGTGCTAGAACACCAATCACCGAATTGTCAACTGGTCGCGTCCTTTGTATCTTGAGTCCTTGCTTTGTACTCCAAGTTATATTGGTCTAGTTGGTTGGAACATGTTAAGACTTGTAACCTTATAATTTAATTTTGGACATTATCGTTAAGGTTAATTTGATAAGTGCCATCTTAGAATATTGGTATTATTTTAGAAATGTAAAATCTTGTTTAGTATTTATCTAGTCTTTTGCGCACTCTGTCCTTATGTCAAAAATCTTATTACTCTAATTGACATGATCATTATAAGACTCGTCGTGCGTACCGGGTCCCTTCCACGCTCGGGACGTGACAACGGTTCATTCCTCCTAGGGCCACTTGTTGTTGCACTTGGGTAAGGCTTTGAACAGTGCGTTACATATCGTGCCATTGGGCTTATTCGACGGCCATGATCCTTCAAGATTTTAAATGACTAAATTAATATATGATAAATCAAAAGTTGTCTCCCCTTATGTTGACTTAACCCATGGCTCTACCCATCTCACCGGGTGTAAGAGATAAACCTATCCTTGGACTTGGTAACCTAGGTAACTTGAATACCTAGACTCTGATACCACAAAAACTGTCACGTCCCAAGCGCGGAAGGAACCCAGGAGCACGTGACGAGTTTATATCAATCATGTCAATCGGAGCATGAGGTAGTTCAACACATAAGACAGAGTGTGCCAAGTCATGATAACACCAAATCCTTATTCATTAATGATTCCAAAATAACTTTATTACATAATCTTTAATAGATAGTGTACTCCATTGACAATCTAGACTTAATAAGAGAAAATTACAATGATTGACTCAAGAAAATAGAAAGACTCCACTCGATGATAGCTTGGACAGTCCAGGAATAGCTCTATGCTCTTCACTCATAGTCATCCCCGTCTGAATGAGCCTCGTCATCGAAATTATCTAAAAAATAAGGGAAAACACTAGGTGAGCGAATGCTCAGTAGGAGTTATATCTCAAGTGCTAGCTTACTTTAAGTAAATTACATGTTACATAGATGCAAGTATAGCTATGCATGTTCGCGTGAAATGACAATAGAGAGAGTATTGCAAGAGGTAATTGAATGAACTAGCAAGAATTCAAGATTTCATGTAGACTATATCAAGATGATCAAGCATGCTAAACATATCAAGTCATGTCAAGTGAATTGGCTATCACGTTATCAAGCAAGTAAATATCTGTTCTGTGCCACGCAAGTCATGTCATGTCAAGTCAAGTGAAAGATTGTGCAATGTCAATCTAGCAAGTCATGGACTTCGGTGCAATACCACACCGTGATAAATAATAGCTCCCATGGGCACAAGTACTTTCGGGTGCTCCTCCCAGGACTAGATCGGGCCCTCTACGCGCAAGCATTGAGTCATGTATATTTTCGTCATCCACTATAGTCGGCTCGCCAAAGGGAACTCCTGGTTTGGCAGGATCCCTTGGTCGTACCCAAAGTTCTAGGCAAACCGGTGCGGGTAGTAAGGCTCCAGAAAGCTCGTAGCGGACCGGTGCAATGCCAACACCATCGACCGGGTGCTAATCACCCACTCTGTATACAACGCGGCATCCTGCTCTCGCTGATATGGAAGGGCGCAGGCTGCCCCGCCACTCGAAGGCACCAGAACCAAGCAAGAGTCCCTCGAAGCGCCATCAAATGGGAGCCTGTCCTCCCCTCGGCCGAGCAAGTAAGACAAAGCCCTCCTGGCTCCCTCCAGATGTGCCGTGACATCTCCGTCTGGTTGTCCTGTGAAGCTGAACAATAAAGGGGCTGCCAGGTTTGCCACTGTCGACCGTGTCACCGGCCCAGGAAATAGTAAATCGGCCCACTAGCTGAGGCAGTGGGTCTGCAGAAGCAAACTCCGCTCGCGCGGCATAGGATGTGCCGATAATACGCCCAGTCCCTGGTAAATGTTGGCCAATGCTACAGGAGCCAACGCCAGCCTCTGCCCCTCTGCCAGCAAACACGTGGGCCACAGTAGCTCGACCCTCAGAAGATTGTCCTCCCCGTGGGGGACCACAAACATCGCCAGCCAGTATGCTAGATACGCAGCTAGATGAGTCACTTCTGGCACCCATGGGGTTTCCACCCCTCTCGCAGCACATATATATACCTGGAGTAGGTCCTGAACCGTAACTCCACCTCTATATATGTAGGATGGGTGTGACGGATGAACACAGATCTAGAGGGGGGTGAATAGATCAAACCCCAAATTACGTAAATCTATAGCAGATTAAAACTGGTGCAGAATTAAATGAACTGCTAAGAACAGAACAGCCACAGGAATGGGTAATGGAACTACTGAACTTCAAATATCAAAGGCATACAAGAATAAGATGATCAAATGCTTCAGTATAGTACTTGGCGGAGGTTGGATCAAAGATCTCCTCATGCAAGAGTCAGTGTTCCGGATAGGCGTGACCTATCTTTCCCACTGAGCCTTTTGATATACCACTGAAGAGATGATCAAATTGCAGATGCACAATGAAGAAATGAAATGCATGTATCAGATGAACATCCAGACAAACAAGCTCGGGACACACTGTAAGCGAGCCTATGCATTCATCTACTCGAGCAAGTTGGAATTGAAAAACACACAGGGCGCAAAAACAATCACACAGGACAAAGGTTTTTAGGTGATTCGATTTTCACCTATATCCACCCCACACTCAGACCAAAGTGTGGCTTACTGCTGACTCACAGCTTGAACACCGTTGATCCACAGCTTTGGGGATAGAAATCCCTACACACCGCTGAGCCTTATAGCTTGCTGTCCGAGGAACACCCTCACCTGCTGAGCGCCACAGCTTGCTCCGTTGATTCACAACTTACAATGAAGTCCAAAGAGAAAACGAATAATCCAAAGAAAATAGAAGCAGAAAAGAACAATGTAGCTCTCACTAGAGCAATCTGACTCAGGATCTGATCCAGAAGTCAGAATAGAACCCACTCGCCCAAACTCTTCTTCCTCTCGCCCTTTCTCCGGCACTCTGTTTTTCTCAGACCTTACTCTCTTTCTTTTTCTCGCTCTCTCACTCTCTCTTCTCCTCTTCTATTCTTGCTCTGCACGCTTCTCTTATCTTCTGTGCCTCTACTTATCATTTCGATCGAAGGAGAGCCTTTTTATAGAGCTTCAGATTTAGGGTCCCACGGGCTCACGCTTCGGGCGTGTGGAGAGCTCATTCCTTCCAAGAGGATTCTGGAAGCACCTTTCCATGTGTTAGTTGCATGTGGTACGATGATCCACGTGGCAGAATATCAGAACTGTGTTCGCCTTGGATCATGTGCCAATCATAGGTTCACTTAATCCTCACGAGCTCATGCTTCGGGCATGACTTGAAGTCTTCACGTGAGAGTTAACACCGTCAGCATCTTATGTCTTCTAGGTGTTCGACTAATCAACCTGGGTTGTTAAGTAATGAAACATCAGTCATAATCAAATGATACTTTTCATATTAAGTATCTCAATCAAATTTATGTTAATGGAGTAAACAGATAATTAGTAATGCTTAACAAAAATGCCTTAGCCTGTAGGATTAACTCATGCAATATAAACTAAAAGGAATCATAAGTCTTAATGCACTGCAGGTAGACATTCATGAAGGTGCTTCGACCTGTCTCAATGGTGAATGCACCATGTGCATCGACCTTGATAGGAATGCTTACACTTAATGCTGCAAGAGTTAAACAGACTAGCATCAACCTTACAGCAAGCATTGACCTTAGCTAAAGTAGCTGCACAAACCCATACTATGCATGTGCATAGACCTGATGGCCTGAAATCATTATGTGCATGGACTCTGGTTTCTAAAAGTGCATAGATCAAAAATGTGCTCAGACTCTACATGCAGTATGTGCACGGACCTTGGAATGCATGTTAAGAAAGATGCATTGACCTTGCCTTTTGCTAGATGCAATATGCATCGACCTATGAAGAACAAGGTCTCATGTGCATCGACCTTATCTATAATCAATACCAATGTGCATCGACCTTATATGAGACAAAGGCAGATATGCATCGACCTTATATAAGACCAGCAAAATGTGCATAGACCTTAGACTACACGATGTAAAACGTGCATCGACCTTAGTATGCACAAAGCAAAATGTGCATCGACCTTAGTCTGCATGATGCAAAATGTGCATCGACCTTATGTGCATTGCAGCGCTATGTCCATCAACCTGACTTGTTGTGCCTACAGGATGTGCATCGACCTTTAAACATCAGACACGAATGTGCACCGTCTAGCAATAGTAACACATGTAGACCTTGTTGGGTCCCTGGGTAGGCGAGTAGACAAGAAGGGAGGGTTGAATTGTCCCCTACGAATGATGGTAAATTAAAATGCTTATGTAACGGAAATAATCACTTTGACGAGATTGAAGATTTAACTTGAACAAGATAGATTAATTCTCTCAATCTCACTATTCACACACGATCAGGATAAACAGATAACACTATTAAGCATACATCCACAAATACAAACTATAAGACACAGGGTTTTTAAGGTGGTTCGGGACCACGACGAGCTCCCTACGTCCACCCCTCACCAAACCCGGTGAGACTTCACTCAGGGATAAATTCCCAAATAGAGATGACATTCCAAACACACACGGGACAACGCCCACACACACATGGGGACACGCCCCAACACACACACACACGGAGATGAAGTCTCCCATATGATTCAATGACCGGATCACAAACACACACACACACGCTGCAACAACCGCAGCACAATGACACACACACGACTGCACGCAGGTGATCAAACACGATCGTATACAGATGGTCCACACACACGAGTATCTCTAGTGTTTGAAAAATAAACATAAATATTCAAATATGCTCAAATCAAAATATAACCCATGGGAAACATCATAAATAGATAGGAATGAGATTTACAAGTTGTTCCCCCTTGTTTCCAAGATGAAGAGATAGAGTTGCTTGAAGCTCTCGGATTGGATGACGACGATTCTTGCGTCCTTTTGATCCTCTCGTCGATCCTCCTCTTTTCTTCTTCTTCCACAAGCTCCAAATCTTCACGGATGTAGATGATATCCTCCACTCAAGAGCTCCTCCACCGTTTCTCTCTTTTCTTCTCCTACAAGGAAGAACACAAGAATATTAAGGTTCATGCCTTCCAAATTCGGACCTCTCATGTATATATAAAAGGGAGTGGGCAAAAGACACTTAAAACCTTCACCAAACCCATGGAAAACTCCCTTAACATATGTATGTTAACTCTAGGGGCAAATGGGTAAGGTTGGAGCACAAATGGTTAAGGTTTAAAGGGTTTTCGGATTCCCATTTTTGAAGTTTCATCGGGTTCGGTCGACCAACATGGGGTGGGCGGTCGATCAGAATTCTGCAGGAATTCTATCCGAGGACTCTGGAAATTTCGGTCGACCAGTGCATGCCAGTCGGTCGACTGGATGAAAACAATCTGAAACTTAGCATAAAAAATGGTTAGATGTTACCATCATCCACTGGACATGAGAGGGTTTAAAAATCATCCTTAAACGGTGAGTGAGTTAACTCCCTTTTTCAATAAGATCTTCATTGATGCACTCCTTTGAGTTCCAAACATAAATCATGGATTTTTAATGTTGGCTGTGGCCCTAAGCAAGGTCAGTGCATGTTTGGCCATGGCCATAAGTGAGGTCGGTGCATGTTGGCCATGGCCATAAGCAAAGTCGGTGCATGTTTGGCCCTGGCCATGAGTGAGGTCGGTGCATGTTTGGCCCAATCCATAAGTGAAGTCGGTGCATGTTGGCCCTGGCCATAAGCAAGTTCGGTGCATGTTTGGCCCTGGCCATAGGTGAGGTCGGTGCATGTTGGCCCTAGCCATAAGGGAGATCGGTGCATGTTTAGCCCAAGCCATAACTGAGGTCGGTGCATGTAGGCCCTAGCCATAAGCAAGGTCAGTGCATGTTTGGCCCTGGCCATAAGTGAGGTCGGTGCATGTTTGGCCATTGCCATAAGCAAGGTCGGTGCATGTTTGGCCCTGGCCATAAGTGAGGTCGGTGCATGTTTAGCGCTGGCCATAAGTGAGGTTGGTGCATGTTTAGTCCAAGCCATAAGTGAGGTCGGTGCATGTTTGGCCCTGGCCATAAGTGAGGTCGGTGCACATTTTTAACAAGGTCGATGCGCATCCTATCTAGACTGTAAGCAAGGTCGGTGCACATCACTATACTAGCATAAGTAAGGTCAGTGTATGTTTTGGCCCTGGCCATAGTAAGGTCAATGCATAGGCAAGGTCAGTGCACAATTTGTCCCTAGCTGAGCAAGGTCAGTGCACATTCTGTTCTAGGCTTAAGTAAGGTTGGTGCACATCCTATCTAGACTCTAAGCAAGGTCGGTGCACATCACTGTACAAGCCTAAGTAAGGTTGGTGCATAAGTATGGTCGGTGCATGTTTTGGCCCTGGCCATAAGTAAGGTCGGTGCACATGCTGCACAGACCCAATTTCCAGAAACTGAGAAGAAGGGATTTTGAAAGGACATCTTAATTGGTAAAAATCTAGAAAAAATAGGAAATGATGGGAAACCAAGGCAGAACCCTCCTGTAAAAGTTTCATGCACCCAGAAATTCTGTACTCTCATATATAAATCATTTTCTCTGCATGTGTAGCTTGGACGGATAAACCTATACTAACATGAACATGACTGCAAGTATGTTTAGCCCTCTTAAACTATTAGAAGCACATCTGTGAGCATGATAGAATGTTAGAAGCATGACTGTGAGTATGTTTAGCCCACTTAAGTCATTAAAAGCATGCTTGTTATAATAAAGTATCATACTAATATGCGTAAAATCAGTTTGTATGTGAATGAAAAAAAAAGATGTGAATGTTATGAATGGAAAATAGTAGCATTCTGTGAGGTAGGACTTCGGGCCCTTCTGCGGGACAGTGAGACGTAACGCCACAGAACCCAGGGGATAGCGTGACGTAACGCCCCGTGCAACAGGAGTCTAGGTGGGAGTTCGCTCCTGGGTCTGCGCAGTACTCCCTTCATTCGTTCATTTGTGTGTGGGCCTCCTATGTTTACAATAGTTGTTTGTTTCCATGACTAACAAAAAGGTGATAATGTGTAATTGCTTATTCCCTAAGGTCTTGTTGCATGCATGGGTACCGTATATGTTAGTTAAAGAATATGTATTTTCCTCATATGAGCTATTTTGAGTAGATGATAATGAATGTATTATGCTATTATTAACATCTGAATTATGTATATAAATTGGTTATATTGTCACGCCCCGACGCGGAAAATCGAAGGGCGCGAGCAGTTACCAGGCACTCGTGTCATGTAGAGCATGTACAACTTAATTGGACAAAAGGACATCCTTGACAATCTTGCCAGCAAAAGAAAAAGATGCTGTAGATCTTACTTGGGAGGCTTCCATTCACATACCTTTTGGTCAACCAAAGTAACAACAATGCTAGAAATTATTCTACTGGTTCTCTGGCCAATCAGTGGCTGCCAAGGTAAAAGCTCCTTGAAAACAAATAATAGATTATGCAGAGCCAATCACATACAACCTGAAACCACCTTCTTGAAGGGCTGATTGCACTTATAAAAAGGAAGGACCCCCTGCATGTAGAAGTGTAGCTGGTGCTACTGCAGGAGACAAAGCTGGGCCTTTCAGGAAGAAGCAGAGCATAAAAGAAAAAGAGGGAGAAAAGAAAGAAAAGAGAGATGAGTGTCGGCTAAGCCTCATATGAAAGAAAAGGAGGAAGTGAAGGAAGAAGATTAGTAGCCAAGACAGCCAGCCCTAGATCCTTTACACTATTACACTTACCTTATCACTCACTGTGCTTTCCATCTGGAGTCGCTGCACCTACAACACTTTCTTTTTCTTTTGTTTCCCTTATTTCTCTATTTTTTAGGTCAACTCGTGTAGGGCTTGTCCCCGTGTGTGGAGAGGATGTCATCCTCGTGAGGATTTTTGCTCCTCGTGTGGGGGTTGTCCCCGTGTCTAGTTGTAGTATAAGCATCTGTGTGTGGTTATCCTTCTTTTGGTCAAAGAGTGAAAGCCTCTCCTTGTCGGGAGGGGGGTGGACATAGGCTTGTCCTGGGATAGTCGAACCACCTAAAAACCTTGTCTTATGGTGTGCTGCTCTCTATCCATCTCTCGTACCCCCATTCATAGGTTCTCCAAACTCTTTACTCCTTTATTCCGCTGATCAACCCACTGCTTTTAGTTCAGATCTATAATACATTTTTGGTTCATCGTTGTTTGCCTTGATCATCATTAAAAAGCAGTCATTGTGTTAACCCGGATCTATTCAACCCCCCTCTAGATCCTCTCTTAGCCATCCAATAGTTGATATCAGATAAGGTTTCCTAGAGATGTGGTCCAACGACCTAGGGAAATCCGATGGGAGTGTTCCTCGCAGCTATGTAGCTGAGGGCCAGGCCATCAATAAACTGCCATTTTTCGACAGTACTAATTATCTGTATTGGAATAACTGAATGGAAGTCTTTCTAAATGCCCAGGATCACTAGATTTGGGGTGTGGTTAGTAAGGGTCCTTTTGTCTTACCTGAGGTAGACAACACCTGGACCCCAGATCAAGTCAAAAAATTCACCACTAATTGGAGTGCCATGAATATCATGCAATGTGCTATCCACCCCACAGAATACTCAAGAATCTCCACTTACGAATCCGCAAAATAAATGTAGGATAGACTTGAGTAAATCTATGAGAGGACATCTGAACTAAGGGCCACCAAGTCCAACTTGTTAACTTCTGAATATGAGTTGTTTAGAATGAAGCTAGAAGAATCTATCTCTGAAATGTATGCTTGATTCGCTCAGTTAATAAACAATTTGAAACTTCTAGGCATAGAGTATGCTAAAACTGATCTTGTTAGGAAGATCCTCAGATCTCTCACCCCAGTGTGGCACACGAAGGCCACTGTCATAGAGGATTCAAAGGATCTATCTACATTGACTATTGACAGACTGATATGCTCACTCATGACATATGAGCTCAATTTCAAGCGAAGTGAGGAAGACATCAAACCCAAGAAGATTGTTGGGCTCAGGGTCTCCACAAAAATCAAAATTTTTAGAAATTAAGAAAATTTCCTAATTTCTTCTATTTAACCCTTAACCCCCTCTCTCTCCTCTCACGCCATCTTACTCTCTCTCTCTCCCTTTCTCTCTCGTTCTCTCATTCCCTCAGCTCTGACTGCAGACAGTGGCGACCGCAGGCGAGCTGATGACATCGGGAAGCTGCTGAGATGCGTGATGGAGGCATGGCATTGGTGCGGTCCCGTTTGTGGATTTAAAGCTGATGTGGGCAGTTCGCGTTGTGATTTTCGATGCGGTTTAGTCGCCTTGGTGCTCGATTTCTTCGATGGAGGTAGGGAGACGGATCGCCACTTCATTCTGCACGTTTCCCCTGTCTCTGTGCGCGGTTTGGTGCCCTATCGAGTGAGACCGGGCCAGTTTAGGGAAAATCGTTATTTTTGGGGTTTGTAGGGTTCGCTAAAAAATGGTGACGGTTTGCAATATAATTACTGTCAAAATGACCGTTGGGATGTCATGATCCCATACCCGCCAGTTTCGTGTCGATCGGTTGTCATTTGGGGCCGATAGGAGTCCGGGAACCCCGGTGACCCGATTTGGGTAGATTCGTCAGAATTGCCCCATTTTCATGATTGGATGCGTGCATATGCCGTTTTTAGCTCCCAAACGTCTTCTGTGGTCATGTGGCATTATTTCCCCTGCACTTCAGCGTGAATAGGGCGTGGAATGGGCCGATTCGGCCATTCCACTATTTTTCTCCCCGGTTCAGTGTAACGGTCGTACCAGAGACCGTCACACTGTATGACAGTCTTACGATAGACCGCCACAACCGTTGGTTATTTTGGGTTCTTCAAGGCTTGGTTGGTGTGACGAACTAATATAGGACCATCACATGACTGTAACGCACCATTGGAGGTGCGTCATAGTCTGGTCTCTCCTGAGGACTGTGTCTATCAGTTCCTCGAAGACCGTGTCTTCCTCAAAGATCGTGTCGGTTGGTTGGTTCTGACAGACCTAGCTGGGTGCGTCAGAGTGTGTAACGCGCCTCATGTGGTCTATTACATCACGCGAGCCTTAGATTTTAGTTTGTTGGCTCTGACGCCCCTGTCTTGGTGCGTCAGGAGGTGTAGCGTGCCTTGGTTGGTGCGTTACGTCGTTTGAGTCATTGTTGTAGGCCTGTTTGCCCTGACGCCGCTACCCTGGTGCGTCAGAGTAGTGTAACGCCCCCATAGACGTGTGTTACAGTCCTGTTGTCAGCAGTGATGGCCGTTGTTCTGTTCGTGTGTTGGTCTGTCTTAGGTTTGGGTTCTAGGGCAGTGTTTGTGTGTCGGTGGTTTCTGGATCGGTCGGTTCAGGTGACTAGGTGCAGTCTCTTCATTGATTGCGACAGCTCCCTAATGACTCAATCTGGAAGTGCATGCGTCCTTGTCTCTGGTCGCATAGTGGCTGTCCCTTGACTGTCTTGTTTACCTAGCGGTTGAGTGGTGGTTTGCTTTGCCCAGAATGTGATCTTCACTGCTTGTATATTACTGTCTGTGTCTGTGTGTCGTGTCTGGTTCCGGTCAACCTGGTGAGACCAGGGGTTGACAGGCGACCTTGTCTGTGTCTCGGCAGTTCTGACCAGCTTGAGACAGTGTTCTGGATGCCTCAGGGTACTGTCCTACCTCGGTGGTGTGTCCAAGTGTGCTGAGGGTTCTTGGTGTTCCCTCGGGTCTCTGTTAGTCGTTTCCTGTGGAGTGCTGTTTCATCAACCTAGCACATCTTATTCCCCTCAATTTCAACATGTTCATCACCACAACTCTCACCATAATTCTTTAAAGGGACCACGTCCTCACTCCTATGGTTTTGCCTGACTCAGGGGCAATGTCCAATCTCATGGTCCCTTGCCTCAGTCGCGAGCCACTATCTCCCTGGGACCGTCTCCTCCGCACGATGAGAAGGTTTCCTAGATCATTCATGCATTATATCATCTCATCCCTCGGCAAATCCAAGCCCTTAAGGCCGTTGTTGAGGGTGCATCTCATTCCTCTCAACCTCCTTCCAATCTCACTCGGGTGGCCCATCACCTACCTCCCTCTCCTGTTCATATTCTCACTCCTATTTGGGTGGCCCATCACCCGCCTCCTTCTATTCCTCCTCCACCATGGCTCCAAGGCCAATTTATTCCCTGCAACCCAGCCCGACCGAGTCCTTATTTGGGACAGCCCGCTGCGCCCCCTCCGTGGCCTTCTTATGCGGCCCCTCCTTCAAGGCCTTGCCAACCCTCTACTTCTCAAGCTACACACCTCCAACAGGCTCTTGTTAATAAGGTCACTTCATTGGAGGAACAACTTAAAAGGATTGCAAGCACACGGCCAGCTCCTCCTCCTCCTTCTCCAATCAATCCTCTTCATGTCGTTCTAAATGACATTACAAAGATGGAGAGAGATTGGAAGGATAGGAGAGATGACTACGACATCGACAGTTTCGGCAAGCAAGAGTCGACGGATTTCAATGCTCAATTAGGCACTGTCCATCCTCCACCCATTCACCCCGTTCACTCATATGGCCCTCCGCCTCCACATACGCAATGTCATCACATTCCACCACCCACATATACACCTTCACTATGGCGTCCACTTGAGCCTAATAATGAAGAGCCGACAACTGAAGAATTCAAGATGGCGCGTGACGATGAAGTTCTGAGAGCACCCATTCCCAGTTTCCTTCATTTTCCACTTCCTCCACTACCACTAGATGAACCCCCTGCTCAGGATGAAGCTGCCATCCCCAATCCAACCCCCGCTTCTAAGACTTACTGGTGTTATGATGATGGGTTGATACTCCAATCAACCACACCAGCATACCGGAGTCCTCTCCTGCCCCACATACCGCTCGCCCCGTTCGGCATTTCCTCCGCACCAAACCTTCAGCAATTACACCTCCACCAGCTTCACCGTTAACCTCTACAACATCGGCCTCTGTCGAACCTTCCACCAAACCTCCTCCAATTACGCCTTCATTAACTCCCATTCCGTCGGTCTCCACCGAACTTACCACTAAACCTTCCCCAATTAACCTCCCATTACCACCACCTTGGCCCTCCATTATCCCTTTAAACTCAAAACCCACTTTGTCTACTCCACCACCTAACCCTTCACCCAAACCCGTGGTAGATCTTGAGCAGGGTCCACTCCTTTTTGCACTCGAGCCAATCCCGACTGCTTCCGAGCAAAGGGGGAAGCATGATGTGTTTGAACCTCCGCTTCCACTCACCCTTTCTCTAACATCTTCCATTACACCACCACCCATGGAGCCTTCCGCCTTCGCTTCACCTTCCTTTACCACTCAGAATAGGTGTGCTTCTTCAAGTACTTGTGCCGAAGATGATCAAGAGTCGGGCAAGAAGGATTTGGCCATGGCCGTGCTATTCAAGATGCAAGAATTTATTTGTTGGATGTCAATCCGTGTTTTTATGACGAGCATGGTTAAGAACAATTGAATCATGAACTGATTAAGAATGATAAACTTATTGAAGAAAATGAAAAACAAAACAAATAAACAAAAGAGAAAACAAAAAAGATATAGCTCCAAGGGAGCGTAATGGCTTGGATTTGATCCAGTGGCCAATGGACAGCAATTCTTCAATGTACTCCGGCTGCACACTAATCTCACTAACTTGGCTGCTTCTCTAAGCTAACTCTCGAACCCTCTCTCTTTCTTCTTCTTCTTCTCACAGACTCTCTCTCCCTCAGATCTTCTTCTTCTGCAGCTCTCCCGCCTTCTTTTGTAGCTCTCACATTTCGCAGCACCTTCTTCTCATGAAGAAGACTATTATATAGAGCAGAAAATCACATTTTTTGAATTAATCTTATCCTCAGATCTGTAATTCCATTTGTCCCCATGGCAGGAAGAATATTCTCTTCAAAGGCCATGTCAGATGACTTTGGATCACATGCCAAGAGCTTGATCTTCAAACCTGGATGTGAATCTTTCATGGCAAACACGAGATTCAGCCTTACGAGCTATTTGTCAGCCTTGTTAGGCTATTATTCACCCTTATCACACATTTGTCTGCCATAAGTAACTATTTGTCACCCTTATCCTTCAATAGCCATCGCCTTTGTCTTCACAGTTCTTCTTCTCCCGCTTTACATCATTTCTCAGCTCTGTTGATCTATTTTTCACCCTTAGGAAGGTATTTGTCGCCCTTGTTGTTCTTTTGTCTGTCTTAAGAGCCATTTGTCACCCTTATATTCCATGAACTGTCGCCTTATCTATTTGTTACCGTTAGCGCTTATTTGTCGCCCCTAGCTAGCCATTTGTTATTACAGTTGGCCATTTGTCTGTATTGCAATCCATTTGTCACCGTTAGCACTCATTTGTCACCTTTGAGCACTATTTGTCCCCGCTGTTGGCCCATTTGTTAGCCATGTTGGCTATTTGTTTCCGTTATCCTTTATTTGTCACCCTTGTGAAGTTATTTGTCACTTATATTCTCTTTTGTTGGTGGGTGACTTCTAGTGTCGACTCCATTGCAGTTTGAGTCAACTCTTCTTCATCATTTACATGCTTCTTGGCCTTGTCATCCATTTGGTTTCCTTAAGACCTATTTGCCACCCGTGTGGACCTATTTGTCACCCTTAGCCGACATTTTTCAGCCTGGTAAGCCATTTTTTATCGTTGCTTGACCATTTGTCTCTCGAGCTGGCTTCTGCTACTTGCCCTTGACTGCGTTGACTCCACAACAGTCAGAGTCGACTCCAAATAATTCTTCAAGCCTATTTTTCAAGCATTCTCATGCAAAACCTTATCAAATGCATACCATCATCAAAAACATGAACTGACTCATAAATGAGTCATAGTTTTGACATCATCAAAATCACAGGGCACAACATTCTTCCCCTTTTTGATGATGGCAACACTATTAGTCATTATGATCAAATTGACATAGTAAGACCATTCTCCCCCTCTTTGTTTAAAAAGATACATCTCCCATAAGTTATGACTCATCAAACTATTCTCCCCCTTTGACATCAGCCAAAAAAATAGTTTCACATCACATTTGTAATTTGGAGATGATTTAGGCAAGAAGACTTTGAAGGGTATCTGTAAAGACTTTCTCCCCCTTGACATATGATAAGAACAAAAAATATAGCCAAATGCAAGAAGACTCAAGTAAGAATAGAAACGCAAGCAGACAAGAGTGTCCTTGATACATAGGTCTAGAAGATAGATAATTTTGACCTTGCTGGATGTCCCCTTAGTGAGAAGATGGGCCCCAAGTTGTGGGATCAGATGGTGATGACCCCATCAAGGAGCAACTCGCCAAGGGGAAGGAGACTGGTCTCTTCCGTCCAGTCCTCTACCTAACATGGCTCGCCAACATCGTTCTGGTACCAAAAGCATCGGGAAAGTGGCGAATGTGTGTAGACTTCACTGACCTTAACAAGGCCATACTGAAGGACTATTACCCGCTGTCGAACATCGACCAGCCCTTCGATTCAACCTCTAGCAACGAGCTGCTCATCGTCCTGGATGCTTACTCTGGCTACCACCAGATCAGGATAGACCTAGAGGACATTGAGAAGACCGCTTTCATCACCAACTTTGATGTGCACTGCTATACCCGGATGCCTTTCCGGTTAAAGAATGTCGGGGTGACATATTAGCGACCAGTCAACCAAATCTTCGAGGGACAACTCGGTCGGAATGTCAAGGCCTACATGGATGACATGCTCTTCAAAACACCAAAGGCTGAAGATCATCTTGCCGACCTAGCCGAGGCCTTCGGCACCCTCCTGAAGTACAACATGAAGCTCAACCCCGCCAAGTGTGCCTTCGGAGTTAGATTGGGAAAATTCCTAGGTTTCTTGGTAACTCAACATGGGATTGAGAGAAACCCCGACAAGGTTCAGGCCATCCTGGACATGCGGTCACCCACCTGCGTCAAGGATGTCTAGTGCCTTACCAGACGCATCACCGCACTCAACCGTTTCCTGTCTCGAGCGGCCGAATGATGCCTACCCTTCTTCAAGCTTGTTGAGGGGATGCAAAATGGCATCTGCCATGTTCGCCTGGGATGAGGAATGTCAGAAGGTCTTTGAAGATCTTAAGGAATTCCTGGCCTCGCCCTCGGTATTATCAAAATCAGACCCGGGTGAAGCATTGCAATTATATCTCTCAGTGACTCACTCCACCGTAAGTTCGGTCTTAGTCCAAAATGACGTGAGAATCGAGAGGCAGGTCTACTACACTAGCAAGGTGCTCAATAAGGCCGAAAGAAGGTACCTTGCAACCGAGAAACTCGTGCTAGCACTGGTTACCTCGGCCAAGCACCTCTGACCTTACTTCCAAGGTCACTCCATTGTCGTGTTGACCAGTGAACCCTTGAAGAAGATCCTCTCTCATCCCGAAGCCTCAGGGTGCCTCGTCAAATGGGACATCATGCTCAGGGCCTACGACATCTCCTATCGCCACCGTGCAGCCATCAAGGGATAGGCCCTCATGGACTTCATCGCAGAAAGCACTGTCCTAATCGTGGAAGAGTCACTGTCCGCACGAGGACCCATTTGGGACTTGTTTGTAGACGGATCATCCAACTCGGTTGGAAGCGGTGCTGGTGTCCTCCTCAAATCACCCGAAGGAGCAAAGCTGCAATACGCCTAGAGGTTCAACTTCCCGGCATCCAATAATGCCTCCGAGTATGAAGCCCTCATTTCAGGGGCCAGGATGATGCGACGGCTAGGGGCTGAGTGAGTCCGAATTCATATAGACTCCTAGTTAGTCGCCAGCCAGGTCAACGGTGACTACGAAGCTCGAGAACCACCAATGATTAAGTACCTTCAAATGGTCTAAGGGTTAGCCCAACTATTGGAGAGTTTTGAGGTAGTCCAAATAGCTCGGGAGGAAAACTCCCAAGCAGGCGCCCTCTCTCACCTAGCCAAGGACTAAGCCCATTTACTTTGGCCCAAATTCTAGAAGCTTAATTAATTTATTTCTAGAATATAAGGATAAATATATATTGATTAGATAATTAAATGGATAAGAGGGAAATAGAGCTTGAATCGATCTTAAATTCGGCGCCCAGGATCTTTAGCGGTCTATCGTGAATCCGCCAAATGCCCGTAAGCGGCCCATTAATCGACCGCTAAGCTTTGCAGGTTCCGTGAATGGAAGGAAGAGCAAAAAGATTTAATTTTTGACAACTTATCTCCTAGAGACCGAGCTAAGAGGATTAGTAGGCACCCTTAGGACTCTCAAGAATTGGGTTAATGTCAAGAAAGGACTCTAGAATGGATCTAATCCACGAAACCCTATAAATAGAACCCAATTTTTGCATGTGCGACCCTTACTTTGACCGCATGGAATTGAGGTAAGGAGGTATTATTTTGTTCGGTATATCCACGTGATTTTGATGATAACAAAACCCAAGGACATATGTATCTCACGTGCCATGCATTAGAGCAAGGATTGTTATGCAATCAAGGTCTAAGTCCATCTTAACTTACATAAATCAATATAATCCTCTTAATGCATTAAAAAGAGCTTGTACGGACTTAAAATCAATCACAACACAAGCTCAATCCAAGCATCAATCCTATAGTTAGTTTTCATTGGGATAACATTTAAGTTTTGCAGGACTGGGGAGTTCGGTTGACCATTCCACAATGGGCGGTCGACCTAAAACAATTGAATTGAAAAGAAGGCATGTCTGCAAAGTTTGATCGACCGCTCGACCAAAATCGATCAACCTAACTTTTCAGAATGTAAAACCCCCTCTGTCTGCAGAGCTCGGTCGACCGTCGGCCCAGAAGCAGTCGACCGCCAGCACCGAGGCCCCTTTTGTTGACTTTGCATTTCCAGCTCGTGGAGAGATTCTCTTGTCCATTTGTTTAAGCCTAATGCCAGCAATCAAGGAGTGATTTGTGGATCTGGTCTGGGGGTTGTCTCATGCCTTTCCTAGATCTATAAAAACATCCTATTGGGGTCAAAAACCCTAATTACACAAGGAGATCAAGGAGGCTATCAAGGGTGGAAGAAAGGGCTATTATAGCTGTGTGAACAGTACTACGTCCAAAGCTTCTTCATCAAAGATCCAGGTTCTCAAGCAAATCTGCAACCCATACAAGTGAAGATCAAGTTGGGGGATCAAGCTGCATCCAAAACACTCTTCATCCACTAAGGGGGAGCAAATCAGGACTCTTCTCTTGTGTTCTATTTCCATATTTCATGAGCTTCAAAGTGTGGTTCTTGTAATCTTTGAATACTCTCGTGTGTGTGGATCTTCCTAGATTCACGCGTGTGTGTGTGAGAGACTCATCCTTGTTAGATTTGTGTGTGTTAAGGTGTCATTACACCTTCTTTGGAGCCCTCATCTCCCAACGTGTTTGTGTGTGTCTTATCTTGTAAATCTTTTGTAAGATAGTGTGTGAATCCTCACCGCCAGTGAGGGGTGGACATAGGTTGCAGTTGTTGCATCCGAACTACCTAAAAATCATTGTCCCTCATGTGTTTGCTCATTATCTTCTACCTCTATTCTGCGTTAATTGGTTAGCATATCATATCTGGTAATTTTATTGTATAGATCAACATCATTAGTCTTTCTTCCATCAAATAAATTTCAAATCCGTCAAAGATAAATTAAAATTTATCATCACCCAATTCACCCCCCCTCTTGGGTGTCATTGATCGCGGGACTTCAACATGGAGTCAACGTATGAAGTTGCCATAGATGTAGAGGAAGATTGGCTGAGGACCCAAGAGCAGGCCCATGTAGGGCATTCCCAGTCAAGTCAGGGTCAGCAGAGGACCCTTTAGCAACAACGTGTTTCCCCGCAGTCCTGGAGGCATATTGGATCGTCGTCTCTTCCACCTCCTGGCACGAGTTCTTCCCCTCCAAGATCGAGTTTTAATCAGGTATCAAGGTTGCTCAGAAGGAGTAGATCATGCAAGAGGCGCCAGGAGCAAGAGGAGCAGGTTACGGCAGTGTCAGATCAGCAATTGGAGGCTCAACCTTTGCGGCGTCGTGATATGATAGAGCAGCCAGGACAGTGTCAGACATGTGGTGGGTTTCATGCGGGCAAGCCGTACTCCGTGGATGAAGCTGAGCTGGAGTGCTTCAGGTGCGGTCAGGTCGGTCATATTGCTCGCGTGTGTCCGTGGCGGCAGCCCCAGTATCAGCCATCTTTGCAGCCTTCCACTAGCCAAGAAAGTCCTGGATCCCGACGTGCGTGAGGCACCTAACTAGGCAGAATTGCCGTGCCCATCCCTTGGGAGGTACACGTGAATTTTTTATTATCGTATGCTGTGTTTTTTTTAATCTTGATATTTTCTTGATATAATTGTGCTTCCTTGCACTTGTGTTTTTTCGATGTGTGTTTAGTAGTCCCTGGAAGCATTCTGCGTGAGGGCAGTGGAGCTGCCTGTGAAGGTTGTGTGCTTGTCCCTCCTCGTGTCTTGGCATGTAAGCGCTGCCCAGGTCGTGTAGAATCGTGCATGTTGAGTTGCCAGCCAAGATGGTATGTCATGTTTAGGGCTGGTATTGAGTGCTCTCATGGTGCCCTAATGTCTAAACCTGCATGTGTAAGTGGTTTGCCAGATGAGGTAGGGAGTTGGTGCTCACAACCGAGGAGTGTTGGTTCCCCTATCTCCATTTCTAAATTTAGAGTTAGGTTTGGATGGAGCCTAGATCATGGCGGATGCCAGTTTCCCCTCCGTCTAGGTGGTGTCTTCAGGCGTAGAGTGCACAACGAAAGCGTGGTGGGCCCATTACCCACAGGCCCTAGGATCAGATTTATAGCATGCATTTCTAGGTGAGCGTGCATCCTAGAGGCTCCGAAGTCCATTGTGGAGAGTTGCTCTTGCGTAAAGAGCTGTGTTGGCAATGGTATTGTGCATAGTGGCACTAGCAGAATTGTGAATTGAGGAGCTCAATGGTGAGTAGGGTTAGATGAGCATGAGCATTACGTCGATTTATCCTACGAATTGTGTCACGTGGCTCAAGGTGGAATCTCCAAGTAGTTGCTATTGAGGCAGGTCGTGGCCGTTGGGAGCCGATTATATGGCACTAGTGTACGACGCTCGGAGATGAGCATGTGAGTAACTGTCCTTGGTCGGTGTAGATGTTCTGGGGGTGGATCCAAGGATCGGGAAGTGTTGGTGATGGCAGGGAGATCCTATGTGGATGCCATGTTGAGTAGCCAAGGAGTTGCTAGAATTGTTAAGTGCCCTGATGATATGTGGTTTAGTGTGCTGGTGGTCCGGAAGGCATGGTGTCCAAGATCAGTTAAGTGATATGCTGGTTATAGATGGAGTGCTTGTCTATGACAAGAGTTGAGAAAGTTTGGAGCATGGTGCACCCGATGGTGCCACTGTCCAGACTGCGATGTCCCCTTGGCTCGGAGGGAGCAGCGTGAAAGGGCTTGGTGTGTGGGCACTGGATGTTGGTTCCTTTTAAGCAGCCATCAGGCAGATTTGTGGGACAGTTGTAGTATGGAACGATTGTCTTCTCGGTGAAAGAATCCCCCGAAGTGTGAATGTGAGTCAGGAGCCCTCCTTTGGAGAGGAGTTTGGGGCATCGTGTCCCAGGATTATTGTGGTCAAGGAGTTCGAGGCTTACGAGGGTGACCTCGTTGTTCTTTCTCCTCTCGAGAAGTTGGATTAAACCGAATGGCCAGAGAGGAGCTAGATGGTGTCGGAGGATCTATTGGTGGCCTTGCTGAGGAGCAGGAGAGATCGTAGCCAAGGACTTCTAGTCGTTGTGTGACCGGCGATTGGCAGAGGATGTTCTACAGCTGGTATTGGATCGATGAGCTGGTTAGTGTGTATTGTGAATTATTGCGAAGTCCTAGGCAGTTGTTTATGTTGTGTCCCGCGAGTGTTGATGGTGGCCGGTGAGACACCTATTTTGGGATTGGTGCGATCAGTGAGCCTTGAAGCGTTTGGCTTTAGATCGTGTATCGCTGTGCCGAGGAGCTGGTTATGTGTTGATTGTGAAGGTTTCCATTGGGTTTGTCCTTCCCCTTAAGTTCCATGCATGTTCGAAATTTCGAGGATGAAATTTCTATAAGGAGGGGAGGACTATAATGCCCCAAATTTTTGGATCGTGTTTCTGCAGGTTGTAGATCATGTCCAAGCGAATTTCAGACCTCTATCCCCATTTCTTCTCTCACTCTCTCACCCTCTCTCTCTCTCACGCGACGGCCGAACCCCCCATCCCCTCGGTGTTCGTCCGTCCAGGCCGCAGACTAACATGTGGAGCATGTCTACGGGTTGCTCGCGTCGCGTGGATCGCATGGACGCCAGCTACGTCTCGATCCGCGGAGCGTGGAGACGGGTAAGGGCGTGAGATCGACATGGCTCCATTCGACGGTTCGGCACCGGAATGCCAGCCTCGTCGCGCAATAGGTAGGGGGATGGAATCCTTGTCTCTCTAGGAACGTGTTGGTACCCCATGCGTCGTCGTCTAAAGCCGTTTTCCTCATTTTCTGTGCATAAACCCATGTTAGTGTATTTTTGTCTAATTTCCTGAAAATTTCTTCATGGGCATCGTATTTAAGTTTTAATGGTTTGTACAGTTGAGGAATGGTTGTATGAGCTTGGCAGGCATGTTAGAAATTTATTTCCCATCAATTTGGGTCGACCGGGAGGAGTTTCTAGTCTGGACAACCTGTTCTCGCCACTGCTGTAATGGTGCAGACAAACCAGAGACCGCCCAGTTAAACACGGTCCACTCCAGACCGTGTAGAACCTTTGGAAGGTCCATTATGGACAGTTCAGTCCTTAGCACGGTACACTCCAAACCGTGTAGTCCCCGGAACAGTATGGCAGTGGTGTATGGAACGGCCAATCCCGGTCAGTTCAGTCCCACTGAGCGGCATGTCGCGTGACCACCCTATGAACCCCTCATCCCAATGAGCGGCCAAGCCCAGGCCATCCTGTCTGTTGAACGGATTACCCCTGACTGTGCCATGCTCTGAACCCTGCATAGCGTTATAATTGAACGGCCCAGGTTAAACCATGTAGGCCCATTGAGCGGCCTGCCGTTCGATCGCTCAATCACTGAGTGGCCATGGTTAAACCATGTAATTCATGCAAATTTTAATTCTTAGCATATTCATTCAATTACGTTTTTAATTGCCGTGTTATTGCCATGTTTAAGGTATTTTATAAAATTATGGCATATTTTACATCCTGATGGAATTACTTTCTCTTTCCTTGTGATGGAACCATAGTCGTAGCCCAATGACCTTTAGAGTCGGCCCACCTGGGAGAGGTGGAGGGGTAGTCCCATTGTATAGTTTTTAAGCTAGTTCCGTGGGCCCCGATCCAACCGTAGCGTCCTACGGAGGGGAATACTAGCTAGAGGCCTGGCTCTAGGTAGAAGTCAGTGTGTGCACACGTAGTCAGAGGCTTGGACTGACACTGACGAGCGTTACTCTGACTAGTACTTGATTTTGGTACTGTTACGCCTCTCGCTTATCGTGTTTCGAGACTTGCGAGTTGCTTGAGATGTAGTATAAGCCGTCAGTAGACGTATCTGGTCTTTACTTTCTAGTGGTCTCCTTCTCTCTCCTGTCACATGGTTAGCTGAGGTTTATTCTATTGGTATATTTAGCTCCTATCGCTTATATTTAAATTAAATTGGCATATAGTTAGCTGTTAGAAACTGTTTAGATAAGTTTTACAGCCTTACAATAATTGTGTTTAAATTATGCCAATGCATGTTTATTTTCTTAAATGCATGTTCTAATTGCCTTTACATGATTGTATGTTTAGTTGCGAGGTAGGTATCCACGTGACCCCTACTGAGTCTGGCTGTGACTCACCCTTCTTCTTTCAGGTGAGCTGCGACAGCCGTCTCCCGGAGCTTCTATAGCGTCTAACAGAAGGGGGTTAGTTAAATGACGTCAACCTCATAGGCGTCAAACACTTAATTAATGCCTTTAACAAGGTCGCTATTAAATGAAATAACGCCATTGTTAAGGTCGTTATTCAATTAAAAATAGAAAACGAGAAAAATAGACTAACATGCTCTATGTATGCATGATTTTCATGTATTTTCAGGAAAATAAATTATACTACTTTAGCTTGATGAGTAGAACACCTACATTGTAGTTGCTAACTGGGTGCTTTGGAGAAGAAGAAAGGTGTGTTGCTTCGGCAGCAACAGTGATTCCAGCAAATAGGAAGGAAGGCTTCTACAACAACAGGAAATTGTAGGAGCTTTATTCCTCTTCCAGAGTTCTTGCATCCCACAGGAAAAGAGAAGGGAATAAGAAGAAGAGTTGGGAGATTAACTAGTTGGAATAACTAACCTTCTTCCTTACCTTGGCTGGCAGCGGTTTGACGAACAGAGGGTTTAAGGTTGAAGGGCATAGGTATTTATACTGGAAGGAGAACTAAGGTCGATGGTTGGATTTCCATAAGAAGAGTCCCATCAGCACACTAGTTGCTTTATCTTAATCCCTCCTAAAATATTCCTTTCCTTTTATTAGTTCCCTCTTTGATCTGGACACAGCGATCAGTTTCCGTTTACGATTCTCAGAGGAATGACGCCTTGATAAGGGGCGCTATTCAAATGACGACAAGAGGAGGGGCGTTATTCAATCAATTGACATCTGGAAGGAAACACTCTGTTTCCATATTTGGCGCCACTTAAAGGGGCGCTATTTAATTATTTTATTCTAAATCAGATTCTTACCGTCTTATCTGGATTAATACCGTCTCATCTAGATGAAATATGACGCCTTCCTGAAGGGCATCATTTACTTATTTGACTACTTATCAAGGGTCATCTGTTTTCTTGACGCGGGGGCTTTAAGGGGGTCAACAGTGTTGACGCAGGGTGCTAAAGGGTCGACGCTGGGGCTTCAGCGTGGGCGTTATTTTAGTGAATGGTGACTTAGTGAAAGTCACTATTTATATTTGATTTAAATTTTTTTTATTTTTTTCAGAAATTCAGGGTTGCTACAGGGCTGATCTATTCACCCATCCCCTCTAAATCTATCTATCACAACTATACACATGGTATCAAAGCTAGTCTCTCTATATGTGGTCTAACGACCTTGAGAGAACTTGTGATATGGCGACTAAGAGCCCCATGCCTGAAGGGCATTCCATAAATAGACCTCCCTTTTTCTCTAGCACAAACTATCCTTACTGGAAAAATCGCATGCAGGTCTTCATTAGAGCCCAGGATCATGAGATCTGGCGAGTGATCAGCAAAGGTCCATATGAGTTGCCTCCAAACACAGAAGAAGAAACTTGGACCAAGGAGCAGATAAGGAGATCCACGCTGAACTGGGGTGCCAAGCACCTAATACAGTGCTCCCTTCATCCAATAGAATTCTCAAGAGTGTCAACTTGCACCACTGTAAAAGAAATGTGGGACCGTCTTGAGGTAATATATGAAGGGACACAGTAGGTTCATGCTACCAAAGTAAACCTTCTTGTTACTGCATATGAGAAGTTTAGAATGAAACTTGAAGAGGGTATTTCTGATATGTATGCTAGGCTGACCGTTCTTACTAATGGTTTAACTGAGCTAGGCAAGACTTACTCCGAGTAGGAAGTTGTGAGAAAAATTTTAAGATCCCTAACAAAAATTTTAAAACGTAGTAAAAAAATGAGATTTAGCTATGTTTTTCTCAACATTAGGTAAAATTCGTGGCTATAGATCAGATTTGTTATAGTGAGTGTAGACAAGCTTCGGGTAATCATCAAAAGTTACTCTACCCTTTCAGCAATCTATAACTGCCTGATGAGTAGAGAGCCAATCAGCACCTAGTATGACGTCATATCCATCCATATCTAGGCATATTAGATCAGCAGACAAATTTTGCCCTTCAACTATGACTTCACTATTTGGATAATGGTGTGTAATCTCAGATCCACTTCCAGAGGAGTGGAGATAACTAGACCCGTTTCTAACCAAGCAAGTTCCATAGGTAATGAAGCAGCAAATCTTTTAGAAACAAATAAGTGAGTGGCACCAGTATCAAACAAGACACATGCAGACTTGGAGCAAACAGACAGTGTACCTTCCACGATTCCTCCCTCACTACGTTTCGCCTCTTGCAATGCTTAGAGATAGCCTTGCTTCTTCATTGGGCGCTTGTCGTTGCTGGCTTGCTCGTTGAGTAGAGGACAGTCGAGAATTCAATGATCACGGCTCCCTCAACAGAGACAAGCTCCCAATCTTCACCAGCACTCCTCGGCCATATGTCTGGCCTTATCACAATGTTTACAGATCACCTTTGATGATGTGGTAGTAATGGAGAAAGGCTTGTCATTCTTCTTGGATTTCTTATCTTTGGAGGAATCCCCTCCATTATTGGGCCTCTTCTTGGAGAACGGAGCTTTGAACATTCCCGAACTGGTGACTTGTTCTTTCTTATCCCTACCATGGATGTTGTCGGACAATTCCATGGTGTCTTCTAATAATTGTGCCCTTTTCACCATCTCCAAGTAGACTTGTATGTCCATCAGTGTCAATTGTGTAATATATTGTGGCCTAAGCTCGTTTAGGAACCTACGGGCCTTCATCTTATCCGTATGCACTAAATATGTAGCATAACGAGATAGTCTAGAGAATTGGGCCTCATACTCGGCCACTGACAAATTTCATCACTTCAATGTGATAAATTTTGCGGCCTTCTTTTCCTGAATTCGATCTGAGAAATATTTGTTATTGAAATATTCCACGAACTCACCCCATGTGATGTGGTCATGCGGCAAGGTCGCTTCCATGGACTCCCACCACAACCGAGCATCCCGCTCTAGTTGACATGTTGGTAGTAGCACCTTCTCTTCGTCTGTGCATTGCATCACGTGGAATATGCAATCGATCTCTTTCATCCAATTCTCGGCATCATCTGGGTCGGATGAGCTGGTGAACTTCGGTGGGTTCATATTTCTAAAGCTTCGGTGGAGATCTCTTGCTCCACAATTCATGCCCCCTTGCGCCACTTGTTGTAGTGCTTGGGTGAGGCTTTGGACGGTCCGTTGCATGTCTCGCCATTGGGCTCTCTCGACAGCCATGATCCTACAAGGGAATTTAAATTTAATTATTGTGTGACTAAACTATAAGGTTTAATGTCCTATAGTGACTTAACCCATGGCTCTACCCATCTCACTGGGTATAAGAATAAAATCTATCCTTGGACTTGGTGACCTAGGTGAATTTTGGATACCTAGGCTCTGATACCACAAAAACTGTCACGCCCCAAGCACGGAAGGAATCCAGGAATGCACGACGAGTTTATGTCATTCATGTCAATTAGAGCACGAGGTAATTTAACACAAAGATAGAGTGCACTAAACAAGGGGATGTAATTAACACCGTTACTTTTATGGTACGGCGGATCTCCAGTCCTGACTCGATATCTACAATCGTCTGACTAGTCGAACAGAGCGCACCCCAGATTCTGGACCACTCTAGTCTTGGAACCCGAATAAATCGTCACCTAGGTGACTGGCACGCTCTCGCACTTAATAAAACACTAAAAGATAAAACAAATGCTGTAAACAAGATTAAAAGAATGAAAAGACCCGAATTAAAAGAGCATCCACAAGTCTAACATGCCCGATGGGATTGGACCACCTTTCATCTTTTCGCAATGATTTGGGGGTCTTTTGGCCTCCTCCTAAAACTTTAACTTCCTCAATTTCAAATTGTAGGAGGGATTCAGAGAAGATGGCCATCACATTCGGTCCTTTGGTGGTCGTAAGCCATGTTGAGCATGGCTACCTCACCGTGTCGATCCAGTTCGGTGACTTCCCCCCAGTGGTTGGCTTCCCCAACTTTCTGGGGGTCATGTTTGTAGACCTTCTGCAAACATGAGAGATCGAGCCTCTCGCCACTACAAAGGCGACTTATGAAGAAATGGTGAAGTTGGTGGGCTACTACATTCACCACATTGACACAAGGCACTCTAGCTGCCAAGAGGGCAGCTAAGAAGACTGCAAGTCAGCTCTCCGCATCGGGCAAATCTATGATGATCGGAGGAGTCCAAGTCTACCTAAATGGCTGCCTGGCCACAATTGCACCTAATAGGGTGATACCAACCGACCCAGTGCATAACTAGTTCCAAGTGCTGGCACGAGAAAGAGAAGACCGCACCAGGACCTGGGTGAAGGAGGGATCGACCCCAAAGCCAGTCACATTCAAGCAAATTTGGGTGCCCAAGCGGCGGGCCCCAGCCTTGGTACAACAAGAGCCTGCCAGGGTTGACGGGTTCAAAAGGAAAGAAAGAAATGAAGAAGAGAAGATCAAGATACCAGCCCAAGTGTCTCGAAGGTTGGCCTTCCAAGCTTATGCCCGGCAAGCTAACATTTACTCCAGTAATGAGAGATACGGCAAGACGTCCAAGCAGAGGTGCCTCGCCTATAAGTCACCAGCACAAGATAGAGTGCCACCACTCATGGTTTGCCCTACCAATGGGCAAGATGATATTACTCAGGCCACACAAGGATACCTTCGTGGCCTCAAAAATTCCCGTGTGGGAACACAATGGCTCCTAGAAGCCTTGAATGATATGAAGCAAGTCCGGGGGCAATCAGCCAACCCAGGAAATATTGAAGATGCGGAATCAGGACGCTATGGGCCATCCCTCCGCGAAGAAGCCGCACCAAGAATCTCAGTGTTTGACAAATTGACTTTCCCTGGGCAGCCAACTAGGAAGGTAATATGAAGAGACAAGAAAATGCAGATTCTAACTTGCAATATGTCCGGAGTAGCCAGCCAGTATGGGGCCCTCCCCGAAGACCATGAAGAGGTGGCTAGACTCGCCGAAAGGCCAGGTACCGTCACTAGAAGAGGAAGAGCTACAACTGAGATAATACAAGCCCTTGCTGGCGAAACAAGCTCAGATGCGGTCGCCATGGCGGTGAACATAGTTACCATTGAAGATGAAGGAGAGAGGCTAGCACCCTCTCTAAATACTCGAATGGAAGGGGGAGGCCAACCTCCCAGCTTATCCACCCCCGATCAGGCTATGATGGTGCTACTCCAAGCATATCGGCAAGAGATTGAAACTTTGAAGAGGCAAGGGAGTGTGCTATTTTAGCGCCCCCCGCACCGGTCAACCAGAAGACGTGTCGGATTAAGCCCACGCCGGAATAACAAGTAAGGCCACGCCGAATTAACAAGGTTAAAGGCCACGCCGTTTTAACAGAACAAGCCAGGCCGTGCCATTTTAAGGCCATTATGGGGTCATGCCGCTCTAACGACATCTTGACTGCACCAAATCAATGGCCTATGTTGATCAGATGAAGAGTATGCTCAGTTGAAGTACATCCGTTGGTCCCGCGTTGCTCATTCCTCACTTGCGACACCCGCGACTAGGGGGTATTTGTTGGCACCCAAAATATGATCAATGGCAATCACGCCCGAACAACAAAGAAGAATGTGGCCTACCGAAGTGCAAAAGTCGAGAAGAATCAATAGGGCCCTCCTGGGCTGCTGAAGCCTCGGGTCATCTGACGAGAGCGTCAGGGAGTCCACCTCAAGATGATCAAAAGAAATTTACAACAAACCAACAGTGCCGTTCGGCCTGCCCAACAAGCTGGTATCGACTCAGTCGTGCCGAACAAACCCCATCTGTCATTCGGTCAGAACGAGAACGTACTTGGTGGTCTGCCACCTGATAAGAAACCCTCCTAAGGTGAATAAATGTCTCTGGCCCCTCAAAGCAACGTGTCGAAGGCCCTATCAGTGGAAGACCCTAGTAGCCCAGCACGGCCAGGGCAAAAACACCCCGGGTAGTGGTCCACTCCCTGGGAATGTTACAGATATAAATGAAGCCGGTCTGGTGGCACAGAGCACAGTGCCGAGGGCCACGACAGCGAAAAACCCAAGTGACCGAGCTAAGAGCGCGGACGACGCCGGAATTGGCCGTTCAGTGGCCTGAAGACTTTCCCGATACTCCTCATGGTGATTTCACAGTGTCACAATGAGATGAAAGATCGAGCTGCCTCCCGGAGACAATCCGAGACCCGCAGGCCGACCCTGGCCCGAACAAGCACAAGAGGGAGGGCCTAAACCGACGCGCCCTTTAACCGACGCGCCCCACTGCCATCGGCGCCCTCTAAACCCGGCGCGCAAAAGAGAAGGGCCAAGATCCATAACCGACGCGCTCACCCCCGCGCCAGGTGAAGTCACGCCGGTGAAGCTTATAAGACGGCTGCCCTTCGAAGAAAAAAGAGAGAGTCAGGCAGAGTGAAGAAAAAGAAAGGGGATCGAAGAGAAGAGGCTTGGAAAAAAAGAAAGGGGAGTGAGGGTCTTCTCTGCGCCACCGTTCGCCACCTTGATGCAGAAGAGAGGAATCCAGAGCGAGGAGAGAAGTCGCTATTCTGATACTCTGTTTTAGTCGCGAAGAACAGAGGTGGGGCTCCGGCGCTCTTCTTCCGATCATCTCCCTTCTCCACTCTTATCTTTACATCTCTGTGGTGATTTGTATTAAAACGGGTGATGATATGAGCCCGCAGTTCCCCCTTTAGTCTTTAGCTTCTGCTTCTTATCCCCCTTTTTTATTATTATTTTTTATCTGAGGATGTAATCGGCTCTGTGCGACAACACCAGGTCGTGTCTGTGTATGCAATATTTCACTTGCTTCTTAAGCTGTGCAATGACCTCCAGGCCTGAATGAAAGCATTGATGTGCGTCTGAGTCCCCTCTTCCTTCTCTGACTACATTTACTTGCACATCGTCTATGCGTTATGGTTTGATTTCTCCCATCAATGCCAAATACGCCCTGGGTTAACCAAGGGCCATATCGTGCTCATTAATGGGCACCCTTTCTCATATTTCCTTAGTGGGAGAGGGCTCAGGCAAGGGGATCCACTCTCTCCTCTCTTGTTTGTCTAGGTGGCTCAGATCTTGAGTAGGTTGTGGTTGAGAGCTGAGGCGGCAGGGATTATTAGAGGTTTCCAGGTTGGTCAGCTCAGTACTAGCGTCACCCATCTGCAGTATGCCGATGACACTATCCTATTCCTTGCCGAGGAGGGGCAACAAGTGGTTGATGCCAGACTAAATGCTTGAGCTACTGCATGATATTAGTGGGTTGAAGGTGAATTTCGTCAAGAGCCACTTGACGGGGATCAAAATGGAGGAGTCAGCTATCAGGAGGGCGGCTCGCATTTTTGGGTGCCAGATTGGAGCTTTCCCCTCCTCCTATCTGGGCCTCCCTTTGGCTCCAAGGCCTCTCCGATGTAGGGATTGACAGGCAATGGTGTAAAGATATGAGTCTAGACTTGCAAGATAGAAGGTTAGGCTTCTATCTTATGGAGGATGTCCAGTTCTTTGTAGATCCATGCTGGATAGCCTATCGATTTATTTTCTCTCCATTTTCAGAGTTCTGAAAATAATGGCAAAGAAGGTGGAGTTCATTCGAGCCAAATTCCTTTGACATGGTAGTGGGAGTAGACAAAGGATGGCATGATATCTCTTGGGGTAGAATATGCCAGAGTAAGGAATTAGGGGGTGTGGGCATCAAGAATATCAGATATTTGAATTTGGCCTTATTGTACAAGTGTTTGTGGAGGTTGGGGACAGAGGGTGGTGAGTTGTGGGCTCAGCTAATCAAACAGAGGTATTACACTTCATCTAAAGTGTAGGATTTGCTCCCACCCCATTTGTATAATGTCTCCCAATTTGGAGAGGCATCTTGTAGTGTGTGGACTTTCTCAGAGCCAGTGTTCAGGTCAGTCTGGGAGACGGACACAGATGATTATTCTGGCAGGATAGGCGGTGTGGTGATTTTTCAGTTGCTGAGGCCTTTCCGTCGTTGTACACGATAAGAACGGCTCCTCAGGCCTCCGTGGCTCAGTCCTTTTATGCTCAGCTGTCCAAGGGTATTTGGGCCCCCATTTTCAAGAGAAATATCACCTTTGAGGAGATGGATCAGCTGGAATATCTCTTGGCTTTCCTCGTGGACTTCAGACCTAATGGCAATAGGAGAGATTCGTGGTTTTGGAGATGGGAGAAGGGGGGCTAGTTCTCAATTCGGTCTGCCTATTCTCTCTGCTTTGATGGGGGACTACGCCATTCCTTGGCATCGTGGATCTGGGCATCCAAGAGCCCATTCAAGGTGAAGGTTTCGGTCTGGAGGATTTCCCATGGCCGGCTCTCGACCTGTGACAGGTTGACACCTTTCTCCAGCATATTTCTACCTTATGCTGCATGTGCGGGGACGAGGAGAAGGACCTGAACCATCTCTTCACTTCATACCCTTTTGCGAAGGGCATTTGGACGAGGATTGGCCTAAGATTCCAGCAGCCCCTTGGGCAGTTTGATGCGATGCAACAGCTCTTCTCCAAGTGGCATGGGCGGTGGACACTCAAGAGTGACAAGAACATTTGGTGGCTCATCTTTCATGCCACTCTTTGGGCCTTGTGGAGCGAAAGAAACAATAGAATCTTCAAAAAGAAAGCGAGGCTGGAAGAGAGGGCTTTTGCTTTTGTCTGTGAGACAGTGACCTTTTGGGCTAAACATCAGTGTAAAGGATGGGAGAGGGGGGGGAGTCCTCTTTGGAGGCTGCAAGAGTTATGATGGAGTGTATGGGGTTTGAATGGGGAGGAGAAATATTGACTTGGGGAGAGGGAGTGTGGACGCGCAAAATTGCACGTCCGTATATCCTGTCCACTCCCACAGCAACAATAGTCCCAAATGAAGAAGCCGCAGAGAAGAAGGGTTATCCGGACTCTCTGAACATATTCACACTATCGTGAAGCCGTCGCCGAGTCGCGACAGTGAAGAGAAATCAACCCCTAGGAGCTCATAACCCGTGAGCCCCGAAGAAAATCAAACAGACCGCAACTTGTGCTCGTAGCGGGCTTGAACGTATTCCTAGTGGCACGCCTTTCAGCCCTCAACGGCACACCCTAGTGCCTTCAGCGGCACACGCCTCTGGCACCTTGCATGGCATGCCCTCGCGCTGTGCTCGTCGGCACACCCCTAGGCCAGCCCGGCGGCACACTCCCTTCGAAGCCTCCCAGTGGCACACCCGTTGGGGCCCCCAGTGGCATGCTCCCTTCGAAGCTTCAATGGCACACTTTAGTGCCTTTTTAGCGGCACACCGCCAGCCTGGCCGGCACGCTCCTTCGTCGGCACACCCTCCCTGGCCAGCACGCTCCTTGCCACACACACCCGCTGGAGTGGGCTCAGTGGCACACGGCCTTCGCCGGCACACCCCCTGGGTCCTTCGTCGGCACACACCCGCGTGCCCTCTCCCCAGCACGCTCTACTGGGTATCTTGCCCGGCACACCCACAGAGGGAGTCCTTCACCGGTACACCCATCTGTGGCTTCTCCAGCTGCATGCCTAGCCCACCAGCCATTCAGCGGCACACCCAGCCAAAGCCCTCGATGGCACACCTTGGCTGCCTTCCAGCGGCACACTTGCCGTGTCTTCCAGTGGCACGCCGTTTCAGCTCTTCAGCGGCATGCCCTGAACTACACCATTCGGCACGTCCGCCAGAGGAAATCCCACGCCATCCCCTATGGGTTCTTGGCGCGTAATGGGTTAGTTGAGGTGTCGATCGGGGAGGGGGACACGCTGCCTACTCCTCCTGCCACCAAGGATGGGGAAGTCAAATCCCCGTTAAAGCCGGTCACTTCCCGCCTCCACCTTTCGTGTTCGAAGGCTCCCACCCGGGGGAGTATAAAAGCCTTCCTCCCCGGCAAACAACACATGAAGAGAAGAATAAGACACAGAGAGAGCACACACACGGAAGAGAAAGAGAAGAAGAGAAGAAGAAGAAGAGAAGACGAGAAGGAGTCTGCCGCTCCGACCACCCCTGCTTCACCCACCGCCGTCTGTGCGAAGAGAAGAAGAGAGGAGAGAAGAGAAGAAGAGAAGAAGGGAGAGGAGCTCATGCTCCGTCCCTCTTCCCCATTGTATCTCATTCTCCCTCCCCACTGTATCTTGTTCATCCTTCCTTTCCTCCGTTCCTTTTGCCACAATGTACTAGCTCCCTTGGAGCTTCCTCTTGTGAGGATGGAAATAGAAGATTTGCAACTATTTTTGATGGCTTCCTACTGTGTTTACATGCCTTCTTGTTTCACTCCCTTCGTGATTTTCTACCGATTTCTTCCAAGTGCCACGGCTTCCCTCGAATGCTCCATCCCATTAGCCTTTCCTCCCTTGTAGGATGGCTTGGTGACTTCCCTCTTTCCCTGCATCACAAACCCCCATCTCCTACGGGAACAAGCCTCCCCATTCCGGTATGGCCCTTAGGTGTCCTGGCCGGTGCACCCTTAACCCTTCCAGCCCGGCATGCCCTTAGCCTTGCCCCTATCGGCACACCCCATCATGCCTTGCCTAGCACAGCCTCCGTTGGAGCCTAACCCGACACACCGCCCGGCCACCCCAGCCTGGCACACCACTGTGCCAGCCAGGCACACTCCCCCTCTCCTTTGCCTGGTACACTCCTTGAACTCCCTACCCGACACACCAGTCCCTTTGTTGCTCAGTGCACCTTATCCAGTCTTAGAGGTATCTCCCACTCATCGTTTCTTCCGGGTTTTTCAAAGTTTTATTAAAGGTATCGTCGCTTCTGGAACGCACCTCATAGTGTCGGGTTCCGCCACTCCATGTGGGTGCGTTCCCTTTATCTTTCTTACCACTCAGGTAAAGGGGAGATGCTGCCGAATTTTCGTTAGAAATAACAACATGTTAAAAGATAAGAGGGGGCAACAAACAAATAGAATAATAACAAATTAAAAGACAGAGGGAGCAACAAACAAATTAAACAAACAATAGTGAAATGCTTCAACCATGGAAAGAGAACTATAGACAACACGAAGAGGACTGGACTGAATGATAACCACGCGACTTGACCACTCGTCCTACAAGGATGGAAGAAGGGGAGATAATTAAGAGATAGGAAGAGAAAATCTCACGGACTATACAAAATCAAGAAAAAGAAGAAAAGAAAGGCCTTAAGAGGTCAAAAAGGAGTGGGCCTCTCTCAACTCTTTGCTGGTGCAGCCTGCCTCCTAGGCCTCCCCCGACACAGTCCACTTTAGCCTTCCCCGGTGCACCTCCACCCTCCCTAGCCGATACACCTTACCTAAGGGCTACCCGGTACACCCCAGCCGTGCCTTGGCCGGCACACCCAACCCCATGCTTCCCCGGCACACCTCAAGCATGCCTCACTTGGCACACACCGGCCTCGGCCTCCCCGGTACAACCCTAGCCCTCCTCTTGCCATGCACAACCCTGATCACCCTCTACCCGGTACGCCCAGCTCCAGGCCTCCCCAGTACACTCCTCCCCCAGCCCAACCTGGCACAGCCTGCCAACGCCCTTCGCCGGCACACTCCTTGACCGGTGCACTCCCTTAGCAAAGCCTCTTCCCCGGTGCACCTTCCGCCAAGCCCCTTATCCGGCACACCCGGCCAGGCCTTCGTCGGCACACCTCTATCCCCTTCGCCGGCACACCTCCATCGCCTCACCCGGTACACCTTCCAACACCCCTCACCCGGCACACACCGGCCTTGGCCAGCCGGTACACCCTCCTAACGCTTCCCCGGCACTCCTTTTTAGCTCCAATGGCCCACTCCTCCTTCAAAAAAATATATAACAATAATCATAATAATAATGACGATAATAAAAATTATAATAAATAAGTAAATATGAACTTATAACAAATAAACCAAAAAAATGGAAAATGCGTGCAGTAAATAGAAGGAAAATAGTGAGAATCACCTAAAGAAATGCGTAAAAGGAAATAAACTACAAAAATATATAATTAAAAAAAGAGTCCCAGATAAAAAATGCTAAGGCCTATATTGCAACCTCCTCTCTCTCTCCGTGGCGTGGTGTAGAGGGAACAACAACGCTGCCCTCGCAAGTCGGGCGTGAGTCATGGGAGTTATCCCGAAATGGCCATGACCTGACCTTGTTCTGGGTCGACATCCTGATCAAACCGGACCTGTTACCTGGCCCGGATCCTTTCTAAACCCATTATTGAGATTGCCGTGCACTTGGTAGACATTTGAATGAGCTTATCTTGGTTCCCATCGTGACTCTATCACGGACCTTCGTCCGAACATGAAAAGGTCCGTGAGTGACCGACAAAATTCAAATGGAACGAGACGGCTCTCGTCATCCCTAGACCCCACGCTTGGGAATATCGACAAGGCCTTTATGGGCCACGCTTAGACCTCGGGCTTGCCCTGATCATGGTCATTTCCTGACCCACATCCTCAGCCCACAGCCCGCTCCTTTTGAACATACATTGGTTCTGGGACCTGATCTCGGGACGTCCTCCCGGTGCCCCCTTAGCACCGAAAATATTAATGATACCTACGCAAGTCTGACTCCGATCGTGGGGGGCCCACCGCAGTATGGTAACGCCTTGATCTTACACTGGGCCGACAAACTTGTTGGTTTCTGACCACGCTAATCGGGATTTAACCGAACATTTCTCGTTCTTCTGAACAGTAAATTTGTCGTATCTCGACATACATATGCTCTGATTTTTCCGTGACGATTACGCTTTTCTCAAGTCGGACACCTGTCCGAACATTAAATGGTCAACACATGATTGACATGACCTTAAATATTTTCTTTACGCCCTCGTGCGAGGACCTTAGTGTTTCTTAATAGATTCTTTTTATGTAATTAATTTTCTAGCCATGAGGCCCTAATTCCCGATGATTAATCAAGGGTGTTTCCCCGTATGGGGGCTGTAAATGACGCCGTCCCGATCCAGTGAAGGCACCAAGGACCGGCACCTCTGGTATAGGGGAGCCCGGACGGCCGGGGCACCAGCCGAAGGGGGGAGAGTCCTCTATGGGCGAGCCGCGACCGGAGCATCCCCTCCGAGCGTCCCCATTCTCGGGACAGCTTCACTCGGCTCGGGCTGGGTCGATGCCTCGCCCTGCACTCCCTTGCCCCAGACCGGGACTCCGGGACCAACCACCTCTGCCTGCTGTTTGACATGCTCTACGGCGGCTTCCCCACTAGCAGCAGTAGCCTCGGGCCCGATGGGTGGGAGATCCGGACGGTGGATCTCCTCGACTGAGGCCCCCTCAACTAGGCGGGTCTGCTCCTCGACCGGAAGGGCAGCCCCTGCCTTCTTCGATCGCTTCTTCACCGCGAGCAGGGCCTTCATTGAAGACAACAGCAATGGCTCGCCAAGTTCCTTATGTTTGGACCCACGGCGCTCAGGGACATCATCCCGAGCCTTCTGCTTGTCCTTATCTCGGGCACGGGAGGAACCCTCGGAGGTTCGGGGCTCACTCGGAGCAGGCGTCTCCTCCAAGTCGGCGGTCCCCTGCCCTAACGGCTGCTCCCCCTCATCAGTCGTCCACCTCGAATCTGAGCAACAGAAGCCAAATCCTCAGAAGGAGGCCCACCTGGCCGACCCAGAAGCATAATGCGTGGCACTAAGGATCTTACCATGCGATGACAATGTCCGGGAAGGATATTCCTCGATGTTCGCCACTGTCATCAATTCGACGGTCGATTGGCGATGCTCCTGGAGAATCCTAATCTCCTCTTCCAGCTCTGGGGAAACCGCCATCTGCTTCGGAGGGATAAACGGATGGAAGTTGGAATCCGTCGAGAAACCCCAAGAGACGCCACCCTTCGACGAGCCCACCCAGAAATATTGGGCCTCCACCCCTTGTGAGAAGAATCTTTGGCAGAAAGCGTCACACAACTCCTCCTCCTCTTCGCCTGAAGATAGAAGAAGTCCGTGTTCGCATGTGCTCCTTCAACTCAAAAAAGGAATGGAAGAGGTCCAGCGAAGTGCGAACCCCGCATGAGCGATGGAGAAAAATGAAGGAGAAGATGAAAGTATACGAGTTGGAAACCAACTGGACAGGAGCCAGCTGGTAAGATTGAAGCAAGTGGATGACGAAGTGATGGAGAGGCAGACGAAACCCGCACTTCCAAGCCAAGAGGAAAGTGCATAAGAGGCCTGAACGAGTATCCAGACTGGACTCTTGAGGCTGAGACGGGGCGAAATGATACTGCCACGGCAGCTCGAAGCGCCCCTCCATTGCCTTCACTTCATCCTCACTTAACTCACTGCGCATCGGATGTTCGGGCTGCAGCACCAAACTCCCCGGGCCCTGACCGACTTCCTGCTCCTCAGCAGCGGGGTATTGCTCCGCCATGGCCGAACGAGAAGATCAAGGGGAAGAGGAGGAGAGCGCCGACTCAAGCGACTCGGGAGGAGGTAGAAGATGACGAATCGCCGCCGCTGCGATCTGTACTACCTCCGCAAAGCCCTCTGCAATTCTTTTCTCCTCCTGACCCCCCTCGTGGTGCATGAACTTTTCATAACATAAGGGCGATG
The DNA here is from genome assembly GCA_024336825.1 of Amorphophallus titanum. Lineage (NCBI taxonomy): Eukaryota > Viridiplantae > Streptophyta > Magnoliopsida > Alismatales > Araceae > Amorphophallus > Amorphophallus titanum. The sequence continues at coordinate 21,165,484 of JANBPO010002596.1, forward strand.
GAGAGACAAAATCTTAAACAAAGGAGGCATAGAACGCAAACCCGCGCGATGTTTATACTCCCAGCGATTTTGCGGGAGGCGAAACGACGTTCCACACTCCGAAAAGGGACTCCTCGCATCAACATGGCTTTTGAAGAATTTTCTGTGAGCATTGAGGCCAAAATTTAAGAGGAAAGGGTATGTTCACAATTTTATTTTTTTTAGATTTTGGGAAAACCCCAAAACCTTTTCCCGTTAAACACTGAGCTCCCTCTCTCTCTCCCCATTCTTTCCTCCTTCCACTTTTGATCGCCCGATCCATCTCCTCTCCTCTTCGGCTGGATACGGTGAGTGCAAGGGGGGTTTGATCGACGACGATGGTGGGCTAGGTGGAGTGTTGGCAGGAGATGGTGGTGGTTCATGAGTGTGGGATCGTGGTTCTGTGCACTAGTTTGAGATCTGGTGGGCTTCGGCATGGATCGAGCCCCATTCAAGGTTTGGAAGCAACGTCAAGGTAGGGGGATGGATCTTGAACTCTCCTCTTGCATTTTCTTTCGATTCAGTAGTGGTTTGGTCAAGAGAGAGGGGTTTAATGTATTCTTGGGAAAACTTCATGTTCAGGGCTTTGAGTAAGGATCAATCTCTTTTCCTTGTGATTTTTAGCCTTGATTGAGTTTTATGGATGCCATTCTCCCCGGGGATGTATTTCTCGTATTTTTTGGAGGTTTTCGCTCGCTATGGGGGCAAGACGGGCTTGGGAATGACCTTTCGGACGTGTTCCAAGAGAGGCCTTGCTCAAGAGGCGGCCAAGATGACTGTCATCTCTGCCCAATTGGGCGGCCAGAGGTCTGGCCGCCTACAAGGGCTGATCGGCCACTGGTGGTGGCCGCCCAGGGGGATATATTTTCGACAGCCAAGACAGGCTTCTCGGTCGCCAGAACACTGGCCAGCCTACCCCTCTGAGGGGCGGCCACTGGGGTGGCCGTCAGGGGAGTTTCTCTAGGCTGCCCAACCTCTGGCTGCCTAGGCTTCTGGAAGGCTAGAGGGCAGGCTCCCCTGACTCTCTTTGCTCAACAGCCAAACCCTTAGCTTCCCAGGTTCCTGGGCGGTCACCGGCCGCCCATGCCAGTGAGTAGGGGCCACAGATGTGGCCACCCAGGAGGCTGGGCGGCCACTGTGTTGATCACCTAGAGCCCAGTTGGTCTTTTACTAGTTTCTAAGATTTCACACGATTATTGATTCCAACTCATGCCATAGGCACCGACAACTGATAGATTAGCCATCCAGTCAGACATCCTTTGAATTTCGTGATATGAGCTACAACGTGATGCGTTATACGTGTATAAATGACTTAGTATGAATCGGTGGTACTCTGGTGGTTTCTGCTTCTACATCGAGTTCTCACCTTCAGTGACCTTCTCCACTAATCAGAGCTTTCTTGCGCACACGTGTGTGGACCCACATGGGAGTGGTGGAGAGCTAGTCTCGATGAGATAGATTTTAGGATGGTTACCATAGGGCCCCTTGCTTTTGCAGTTTGAGTGCGGGCTGGGGGGAAAATAAAGTAGAGGACCTAACTTAGAGTAGTTAGTCTATGTGTGCACACGGGCTTGGGGGCGACGGACCCGTGCTAATGAGTGCGACCCCAACTAGTCCTTGTTCTACAGTTAATTGGTATGTATCAGTTTCTGTCTGAGGTGAGTAGAGAGACACCTGGGCACAGACTAAGACGTCAATGGATGGATTCGGCCTTGCTTCTAGGGTGTAGTACTCCTATGACCTCTGATGAGGTAGCAACTCAAGGTTCCTTTTGTCACGGTTTACTATTTTGGTGGCTGAGTGTACTCAGTTCTACGTGACCGAGATGTAGGGAAACCCAAATCCAATGGGGGAGCTTATTATGCTCAGGGGTAGACGATAGAAACAACAGGAAATGAGTGATGGAGATAAACAAATGAAACAAGTAATTTGAACATTGAAGTTTTAAAATCTTTTATTCTCCTCCAAACAGAGGACATGGGGGTGTATACATCATGAGTAATAAGAAAGAGCAGAACAAAGCTAGAAATAAGAAGAATACAATGGGGCAAGGGAGAGGAGGAGCATTAGCTCTTCTCCCCCCTTCCTCTTCATCTCCTCACCTCTCTCACACACACTTTTCTTCTCTTCAGTTGCTCGCCCTACCCTCACGAAGCTCACAGATAGGCTCCTTTACCCTCACTCTCTTCTTCTCTTCACTCAGGTGGAAGCAACTGGATGAGCAGACAATAGGAAATCTAGAGCTAGCTAGAGAGAGACCCCTCCTCTTCACCCCGTGGCCCAATTTATTGGGACGGATGCAGCAATCTTCCTCCATTCCGATTGAGGTCCGGGCATCGAGCACATTGCGTTATGTCTGCTGGACAAATGGTGGGGCAGTCGGTCAAATGGTTCTTGTCGAAAGTGGGAGGGTACCGCTGGCCACACCTTCAAGCTGCCATTTGTAGATTGGAAGAGTTTTTGCAATGTGCAAATCAAATAGGTGGATCACTTAAACACGACACAGAAGAGGAAAACTACAGAAGTGTGTATTCTCGATGCCCCGTTGTGTAGGTTCCAATCCAAACTCCTGCAACCGATAGCTATAGAGCATCAGCACAGGAGGCAGCCTCCCGTCCCCAGGGACTCGCCCATACTGTTGGCGTATTCAGTGTCATCATTGTTGTCGTAGGCTCTGGCGTCATACGGGAATCTCTTGCTCGTGACAGAAAGAACAGAGCATGCTTCCTGGATGGCCTGGAACTTAGTCTTGGTCTCCTCCACTGACTTGGGGATCCCTGACGCCGAACACTGGTCTGGACGCCATCTCAGTGCAAGCTTCTTGTAGTCACTTCTCAGGTCCGTCGCAGAGCCTTCCTTCTTCAGCCCCCAGCACCACGTACAGATCGCCGCCAAAATCGCTACCACTGACCATCTCTTGCCAAAGGAGAGGCCGGCATCGTGGATATTCTTGAAGATGGTCCACTGTAGGTAGCCCTCTACTAGCAACCTGGGCAATCTGTTTGAGGATCCTTTCTACTCTACACTACACTGTCAAAGATGCCAGCCCACTCATCCCTCTTCGTCAGGTATGGCGACTAGAGGATGAAGAGCTTCTTCACCATCGCTAGGATGGATGAGTGCTCGTGCTCAGACGTCAGGAATGGCACCCCATTGGGTCCATGAACAATAGTGCCTTTCTCAATCCATGGGGACACCAAGATGGTGAGAACTGTTGACTTTGGCTGTGTGTTGCATGTGCACATAGAGAGGGGGTGTGTGAGCAGAAGAGATGAGTTGATGGGGAGAGAGACGCAGGTGAGACCGACAGTGGGATGGTGCATGCGGACGAGAGAGGGAGAGGATATCGTGAGAGTGAGAGGGAAACACAGAGGGAGTGTGAGCAGTATAACTGGTGGGGGGAGGCCACCATTTAAATTGGGGAGAAGGCTCACCATTTAAATGAGGAGAAAGGGCGTGACGGAGAGAGATATAGAGAGATGAATGGGAATTAACCAGTGGGAGAGAGATTATCTGGTGGGGGAAAGCCTCACCGGTTAATGGAGAGGGGGGCCACCACTTCTAAACTTATGTGTAAGCATGGCCACTTGATCCTCATCTTGCTCACTGGTAGATGTCTCATCGTCTTCAGAGATAGCTTGACTATTGGGTCCAGCCTTTAAAGCCAAGAGCCTTTTCATAGTTACCTCTATCTCCTTGTTCTTCAAGTTAATCGCATAGGTCATGAGGGACCCTATGAGTTCTTCTACCTTGATGGTTGAAAGATCTCTGGACTCTTCAATCACGGTAGCTTTGGTATGCCAAGCTAGGGTTAATGATCATAGGATTTTTCTCACTATATCCTACTCTGCATAATTCTTCCCCAGATTAGTTAAGCTAATTGTGAGTACAGTTAGAGGAGCATACATGTCCGAAATGGATTCATCAGGCTTCATTCTGAACATTTCATATTCAGAGATCAACATGTTGGCTTTTATTTCACACACCTAAGATGTTCCTTTGTATATTACCTCTAACCGGTCCTACATCTCTTGGCCATTGCACACATTGACACTCTTGAAAATTCCATTGGATGAAGAGAACATTGCATAATGTGTTTAGCACTCCAGTTGACTATAGATCTCCTTATCTACTCTCGAGTCCAAGTGTCCTCATCTTCGGGAAGCTCATAGGGTCTGCCAGAGCTCGTAGTCTTGGGCGCGAATGAATACCTGCATGCGATTTTTCCAATAAGGGTAGTTAGATCCAGTGAAGAAGGGCGGTCTGTTAATAGAATGTCCTTCGGGCATAAGACCCTTGGACGCCATTCCACCATTTCTCTCATGGTCATTGGACCCCATCATGAGAGATTGGCTCTGATACCACGAAAAAAAAATTAAGGTGGTTCGGATTCATGCACATAGGGGCGGTGTAGATGCCAAAAACTCAAGGGAAGAGAGCTGTTGTCCGAGCGTGCAGACTGGTGAGACCGAGCTACTACTAGGTTATTGGAGTTTCTTGGAGAAGAAGGAGAAGACCTTAAGCAGTCTGAGCTGCATCCAGAACCAAGGAGAAGGAGGAAACGACAAGAGCTCTAAGCCTTTCGTGAAGATCTGGTTCAAGGCTACAAACTGATCATCCACATGTCCATTGTCTTGCAAAGAAAAGCCATCACCAAGGAAGCAATGAACGTCAACGCAGCAAGCCAAGATCTCCACATCTCAGACAAGGACATTCGCATTATGCATTGAGCTTCATTCTTCCTGTCTGAGTTTTTACATTGTTCTTTTCCTATTTATTGTTCCGTTTGCTAGAAGTGTGAACCATCCCTACCGGTTGTTGTAGGAAGACAGTCAGAGGGTGCCTCTGATCTATAGTAGGCTGTGTGTGCCTGTTGCTATGTTATCAACGGTTTAGTGCAGTGGTACGAAGGAAGCCTCACTTGGTTTAAGTGAGGGGTGGATGTAGGACTCGGGTTTGAGTCTGAACCACCTGAAAAATCCTTGTTCTTGTGGTTTGGTTGTGTGTTTACCAAGCGCTAGATGCTTACCTAGGCCTATTGTCTAATTGCATTCCTTCATCTTGTGAGTTGGTTCGTGCTTTACACACTAGTTGTTTTTATTCTACTGCAATCCCTTTTATTTCTTGAAAAAGAGGGGCAGATCTATTCACCCCTCGCCTTTAGATCAGCCATTCTGACACAACAATTTATAGAGGAAAATGATGAATTGTCACGCCCCGAACCGATAGCAGCGGAACGTGTACGCTCGGAACGTGGCAGTTAAACAGTCGTGTCGATCAGAAAGGGAACAGAAGGGAACCTAACCAATGAACATAGCCCCGCAAAAGCACTACATCGAGTACCCTAAGGGAGAAGCGTGAGGTAGCATTCTGGAACAGAATATATACATACATATAGGGACTGTCTGGAACCCCTACAACTCATCCGAGAGAATGAAGGGGCACTCAGCAATTTCCCTCATCACACCGTCTATCCATCTTTAATACATCGTAACCGACGCACGCACACTGTTCGATCGATAGTATAAACACAGGCTGATCAGTATGAGGAAACCCCAGGGAGGGGGAATGGATATCGCCCTCATTGGGCGTGGCCGTAGGCCATTGGGATGAAACCAACACAATCCCTTCTACCGAGTGATCCCAGGATTCGCTATGACTGTAGCCTTCAAGGGCCTCCTCATGCTCGGGGAAGGAGCTAAGAAGGATCGAAAGGAACCAGAGAAAGGGAAACAGCAGGAAAACAAATTAACGCAAAGACAGAATCAGGCAATGTGCACAGCAAAATGACGAGCGGGGGCCCTTTTATTCTTCTCTGCAATTGCAGAGGAAGCAGAAAACATAGAAGTACAGAATCTAAAGAGAAAATAAGAACACAAAGAAAACGTTCCTTTGGAGCGGAACCCACCTCCTTCTGCTCCTTCGCTCCCCTCTCCTCTCTTTCTTTCTTCTATCTTCTACACTCTGCCTCTCTTCTTCTCTGTTCGTTTCTTCTTGATCGACTTTTTTCTCTCCTTTTCATCGAGGGAGAATGCCCATCATTATATAGACAAATGGGAGCAGGGGAATTGGTGCCGTTGTCACCGACTTGCCAGCCCACTGCGCCAAGGGTGCCACCGAATCGCCGGCCCACCTTCTTCTATGTGTGCCACTAAATCAACCGCGAAGGGGCACCGCTGACTCAAAGCACAATGAGCATTTGAGCGCCACCAATTCAAAGGATAAGGTGCCACCGAATCATCTTTCAAGGCACTACCGAATCAACTTTCAAGGCACCGCCAAATTAAATTTCAAAGCACCACCGAATCAATGGAGGGCACTTTTCATAATTTTGACATTTTAACTTGAGATTGAATCGTCGAGAGCTTGTCATCCAGAGTAGCCCTGGAGTAGATGCAATGGCACCAGAATATGCTTTGAAGCCCTGATTTGGGGTTTCCGGTGATTTTTGGCACGTGTCGAACTCGTGTTGATTTTCTCAGGTTTTGCCTTGATTCGACTTTCGGCATTGTGATTTGTGCTACCAGGCCTGCTTTAGAGCAACGTGGGGCTTCTTCATCGAGTGGGCCATCCCCCGAAGCATTTTTGCCTTCACTAGGCATCTTTTAGGTCATCTACGACCCCTTTTCTAGTGCCATGTGTACCCGAATCGGGTAACCCGGGTTTCCTCTGATTTAGCATTCAGCACGTCGATTTGTGCCACCAACTGCACTTTGAGGACACGTGGAGGGTCTTCATGAGGAGGGCCATCCCTCGAAGGGTTTTTGCCTTGACTAGACGTCTTTGTGGCCACTTATGGACCTTTCCGACATTCTGTGTGTGTAGAGTAGACTTCTTAGGTTTTTTGTTGATATCACCTTTGGCACTACACATCGTGCTTTCAGGCATGCTTTACGGTTATAGAAAGCATCTTCATTGAGTGGACGTCCATATTGGAGATTTTCACCCTCATGAGACAGCTCTTTGGTCATCTATGGACCACTTCGGCACCCCGGGTGTCCTGATCGGCCGCTGGTAGTTTTCGACCACTGACTAGAATCGGAGAATTTTCCAAGCACAGAGGAGTGGACATGTAATCGCCAGATGGCAACTCCACAAGCATCTCACAGGAAACTTCATTCATCGACTCTTCGACACGAGCAATAAAATCCTCGGAGATAAAAGAATGGGTCACACCCGAATCGAAAAGAACACGCGTTGAATGACCACAAATCGAAATCGTACCTTCGACTAGATTAGACGCCAATGCCTCCGCACGAGTGATGTGAGTAACCCTAGCTCTCGACAAACGGTTAGCTACAGATGACTCCTGGGAAGGAGCGGGAAGTGGTAGGTAAAATGGTTGAGGTTGAGGTGGCGGAGGAAGACAAAACTGCGACTGCCGCGGCTGCTGCGGCTAGGAAGTCTGTGAGAACTGTACCGTCTGTGGCCTCAACGGACAGTTTCGAGAGATGTGCCCTGGCTGATCGCAACAGTAGCAGATAGTCAGCAGGGAGCACGACACGCCCGGATGGCTGCCATCACACTTTAAACACAACCTCAGTTGAGAAGCAGCAAAATCCTGGCGCAGTCGAATGGAAGAAACGGACTGCTAACTCAAATCAAAAAATGTCGACTGATCGAACTTCTTTTTCTTGGACTTCTTAAATGGGAATCCCTTGCCCTAGGATTGTGGGATGGAAGTACCACTGGTAGTAGAGAAAGCGGGAGGAGCTCCTGGAATAGATGGCTGGTAGGGCAGCTAATGTTGCACAGTCAGCTGAACTATCCCAGCTTGAGGAAGTCCCTGGGTCCTCGCCAACTATAACTCTAATGGAACGGCTACTTGGTACTCAGAATCTAACTCAGCTACACGGGTAGCGAACAACAGCAAGCTCAACTCTGCTTTTAGTCTGCACAGAAACTACTGAGTCCTCACGGCTTCATCAGTAAAAATGTGGGGCGCATACTGGCCCAACCCAATGAACTTGTCCCGATATTACAGCACTGACATCTCACCTTGCGTCAGCTCCAAAAATTGGTACATCTTGGGTAACTTCAGGTAGGCCAGAGTATAGGCACGCTCGAATGTAGCAACAAACTCCACCCATGTGATCTGTCGAAGCAGACGGGAACGGAAGGCAACCTCCCACTCCGTGGTCCACCACGTGCGTGCGGCACCTTGAAGCTGATAAGAAGCCAACATAACCCTTTCATCCTCGGCGCACTCCATACATTGGAAGACGCGTTCAGTAGTATCCAACCACTCCCTCGCTGCCTCTGGGTCTGATTGGCCCTCGATCGTCAGTGGATGGAACAGCTAGAATTCTTTCAGCGCTCGGCCACGACTACTGGGCAACTCCGCATGCGGAATAGGAACAGGTGCAGTCTGAGCAGGAACCAGTACAACAGGAGCAAGTGAAGCACTAGCCTCATCTCGAGGAACTGGGGCTCTTCGCCTACGAGACGACATCTTGAATCTAGGGAAACACAACAATAGGAAACACATCAGCAATCGCAAGAAACACCCTAAGCCAGTAATAAACGACTCAAAGGGACTTGCTCTGGACTATTGCGGATTTCAATTCCTGATACAATTCCCCAACACCACTCTGATACCACCTATAACGACCCAGAGTTCAGGGTGCCGATAACCCTATATAAATATCGGGCTACCACTACTAAGAACTGGGGACGCCACCCAAGAGACTGATGAGACCCCTGAAGGGTTAGTGGGGTTTGTCGAGAGATTGCATTAGTTTTGTGCTCCTTTATTTTTGACACTTATGAATGGACATGTAAATTTTGGACTATGTAATTAATGAGCTGTGTAGTTTTACATAAGCGTTGTAATAGTTATTTCTAGCACATAATTATATTTAATGTTGTTGGCTGCAATGGTTTAGATTTATACATGCTCCCACACACCCTTTATAGCCCTTCTGAGCCCTGGCTCGTAGGCAGTGGGCCAAGATCCAAGCAATATCGGGGTCCTCCTCGATATTCAAATCTTGGGTCATTACACTGCGTGAGTTCAGTGACCGCGGAGGGTCATATCTGCATGAGTTCTATGATCGCGGTTGGGTGGGTTTTGTGTGAGTTAGTGAGTCAGTGCCCACTAGTTTCGCTAACCAGTTGGGGTAGTTTCCTTAGCTACCCTTAGTGTCATACCATGGTTCACGGTGGGTTACGTACATTTGTACGCCTTTCTCGAGATTTCGTTAGATCGTGACCGACCGTGCTTTGAGGTAGATTCCCTTGAGACCGCAGATGATAGAGTTCGGCAAGACTCCATGAGACACTAGAGCATCCCACTGGCCGATCGTGTTGGACTGGGCAAGACCACCTAGTGTGTATTACGCTCCTTGTTCTAAGGCAAGACTGCCTGAGTGTATGTACCTTGGTTGCGATAAGAGTATGTTGCTGATGGATGTAGTGGCACGTACCCCATGTCGGGTAGCTGGACACGGCCGTGCTGATGGGTGCAGAGGTGTGGATCTTAGCCAGTCCCAGGGTGTTGGTTGTGTGTATGTCTCCTCTGCTCCTCGCGAGACCGAGTGTGAGTAGTATGAGAGCATATGAGGCCTTGGCGCAGTATAAGACGTCAGTGGACGCATCTGGCCATGTTGTGTATACTTGAGCAGCGGACCCTATGCCGATGAGCGTTGTCATGGCCCTTCTAACATACGGGCATGTGTGTTGCCCTGTGTGTGGGCAAGGTTCTTCCACTGGCCTTAGCTCGGGACTGAGCCTACCAATGTGTAGTAGTCCTCCCGAGGGTGGAGGTTGTGTTGTGGCCTTGTCGGTGATTTTCTATTAGATTATTACCACCATGTCATTGCAAGATTTCCTCTCGGTAGAAGGGCTACGAGTTCACTGTGGGTCGGCGATCCCAGCCAGTGGTTGAGGTTCCCTTGTTGGGAATCAGGCTAGCATAGAAGTTCCGTGTTTCTTTAGCTCACCATTCTTGTCATCCCGACCGCGGTTATTTTCTGTTGTTATTGCTGTTATTGTTGTTGTTATCGTTGATGTTGTTACTCTTGTTTACCGCTTTCGTTGTGGTGGGAATTCGTGAGACCCCTACTGAGCTAATGAGATGAGACTCACTCCTTACTTTTCAAGTCTAGTGCTCTCCTAGAGGTGGAGCTCTTCTGGTCGGAGGTCTAGTAGCATGCCAGCTTGCCTCTGCCAGGGTTGTACCCTGTAGCAGAGTACATTTTCTTTTCATTGACTGTACTTATGGACTAGACTCTGTAGATTTATCTAATTGTAATAAAATGTTAATTTTGTTTCTGTTAGTTAAATAGTAGATTATGTAGTCTTTTTCCTGCTCATTTAGAATTTCAATGCATAACCACACCATCCTTTTAACCCTTCCAAGCTTCCTAGCTCGTGGGTGGTGGCGTAGGATCTAAATGGTATCGGGCTTTTCTCGGTATCTAGATCTTGGGTCATTACAAAGAGCCTGGACGGCCAGATCGCAGGGTCCCATTGGCGAGGGGATAGATGGAGCTGGAGTAGTGAATCTAAATAGGATTTCTGAGACGGGTGGCATCTAAACCTATGACCGCTTGGGAGGCTACCCGAGGGAGTTCCCCCTAGACTAGAACCTGTTCGAGTTCATGAGGAACTTTGTCCTGGCTAGTATAAAGGCGAGAGATCCTTCAGTGGCTGGAGATCGCCATCGGCTAGAGCTAGCCATTCTGATGGGTAGAGACAATCTTCGTGGGGTCACCGTGTATAGTTTCTCGAGTTTCTCAGTAGACTTCTGGAGACAAAGATAGTTTCCCAGTGTGGATTACCTAGGATTTTTTAGCAGAGTAGACTAGTTCGGGGTTTGAGTTGGAGTTTTGAGTCCTACTTCTTGGGACTTACATGGCCACCACAAGGTTGAGACTGAAGGTGTGACTAGTTTGACACTAGAGCCGTCCGGGTTATAGTTCGCTGGCAAGGGGTATGATGACCACAGCCTTCTAGATGGGATACTATGTTAGACAGTGGTCAACTGGCAAGGCCAATGGTCAATGATATCTTCTCATCGGTACCACGAGGGTGCGACAGAGTGGTTGATGGGCGTCATCCATCATTACCGAGTACTTATGGATCGAGCCGGGATCCGATATGCAGTGACGATAGCCTTGTACGGGTATCTGTGTTATACTAGACTTATTCAGACATTGGTGGAGCACCTCAATCGTCGATGGAATATGGTGGCCACGGCAGAGGGAGAGACCTCACTAGACTTGTGATCACTATTCAGGATTTCTGGACTACTGATTAGCGGTGAGGGGTATGAGGAGGTGGTGCTAGATGACCTCCACCACAGCCATACAGACAAACTGGGATGATATCGAGTGTCACACAGCTACCGATTTCTGCTGAAGACTTCGAGGGATTTGGCCTTGGCAGGTAAGGAGAAGCCAACACAAACACCTAGGGTAACATTGAAGGCATGGGTCCGCCATTTCTACAATGGGCCATTCTTCTTCTACAATGAGTTTGCACAGGATCAGACTCCGTGGAAGGAGTATTCAGATATTGAGCTGAGATTTCAGACATATCCTCGATATATATATGCACTGAGGGAGGGGTGGATCCCCTACAAGCTTCTGGATGTCATATACTTGGTCACATATCTTGCGTATTGGGTGGTGACTTCTATAGTTCCTAATGGCGAGGATAGTCATCTGCGGGCAGAGTTATTATGGCCCGCGTGTCTTCTGGCAAAGGGACAGAGGTTGGCATTGGCCCCAGCAACTTTGGCCAACATTTACCATGGACTGGGGGCCCTAGCAGTGCACACCTTGCCTAGAGAGAGGAGCCTTGTTTTGCTGACTCACTACTTGAGCATGTGGGCCGGCCTACTTTTTTTGGGGTTTGTCACAAGGCCAGAGTTGGCAAACACGGCAGCTCCTTTGCTTTTTGGTTTTACAGGACAGCCAGACGAGGACATTGTAGATCAACTGGAGAAGGCCAGGAGGGCCCTGTCATACTTGCCTGTGTTGTGTCTCCTCTGGACTTGATGATGTGTTTTGATGCTGGGAACAGTTTGTGTTTTAATGATAGCAATAGTCATTTAATATCTTGTAGTTACTCTTAAGTCAGATCGAGTCTCTAGTCATTAACAGGTCGATACATGCTCATTTTATTGCATTAGAAGGTCGATGCACTTTCATACATTGAGAAAATTAGGTCGGTGCACATGTTCTGAATTAGCTACATATTTATGCTTAAGGGAAAGAAAGAAGAAAAATAAAACCCTAATTCGGCACAAACATGTGGCCCAGATGATGGGGAAATTTCATTTGTATAAAAAGGGGAGAGTACACGGTACTCAGGGCATCCCTCGGGATACATGAAGGCCCACCAAAAAAAACTATTACAGTGAGCGACGGAAGATGTCCTTGAATCCCAAGATCCCCAAGGAGGGATGACAGATTAGCTCCTACAAACGAGACTCTTCATTCTACAACTGTGTTAGTTTCTCCTCAAGAGAGGCAGCCTGTCCTTTTGCTAGCTTCACCTCCTCTATGGTCTGGACCTACTACTGCTCGATTAATTACAGCTCTACTTCAGCCCGAGAGAGTTCGACACGCAATTCAGCTAAACAATCCGTCAAGGAAGTCTAGCGCTGAGTAGAGATGTTGGTGGCATCCCGCATGTGCTGGGCAGTTCCTCTCAAGGATGCAAGAGTGGTTTGACACTCCACTCGTTCAAGCTTTATGGCCGTCAGCTGATATGCTACACCATGGCCGATGAACTCCCTCCTGTTCATGTACTTCAGAAGTAGGATCACTCGCAGCATCTAATCTTTGGTGGGGCAGCCAAAGGCCAACAACGTGCGAGAGAGGTGTTCCACAAGACCCCTCAATTGCACATAGGACAGATCTTGACGGGTTGTCACAGTCTACCATAGTGTCTCCAGGCACTGCCACACTAGATCGCTTGATGACTGTAGACCAAGTGATGGCGTATCACAGAGGTGAAACTCCACGTGACATTCGACTGCGGCCCAGATATCGTCCTTCGGCTCTGAAGACGATGGCAGCATGTCTTGCAAAGCACCCGCGCTGGTGCCAATCCCGATAATTACTATAGTAGAGGGAATCTCAGTAGCAACAACCTCTCCCCCGACCTCTGGCAAGGGCGCCGCAGCTTCAGCTTCGACACTGGGAAGTGATTGGGCACCATCGCTGACTCATCCCATTTTCGCCAGTGCTGATTCCATAGCAAGGGCTAAAACCATGGAGACCCCGGTGGCTTCTTCCACAATTTCTCCCGCTTCCATTTCAGGGATGCCCTCGGCACCCTGGAATAATTCTCTGCCAATGATGAGTCGCTACTGCTCCGGAGCCACGATCGGTTGATTAGATCTGGCAATCGCACCTGACACATCCATGCCCGCTGTTGTAATATAGTCCTTGGGGTACCGCAAAGCTATAGGCCTCAGGACGGGCGAAAATACTAGTGGATCCACACCCAGGTGTAGAAGAGGTATCCTCACAGTCATGGCTGGCAAGGCCGCTTCAGGCTGAATAGCAGGAGACTTCAAAAGGGGAGATAAACATGATGCATCTCAGAGGTTAACATACTAGCTAATGAGAAGAAGTATAAGATCAAAAGAGCCAAAAGGAGGGGTTCTCTTACCTCAACCAGCACTAAGCTCAAATCTCCACCACTAGAGACTATTGCTTCCATCATTTCGGCCCCCTCCCCTATAGAGGGACCGGGTGGCCCAAAGCTACTCCATGTCAGTCGGAGCGGGCTGAAGGTGGTGTAATCACTTTCATATGTAGAAGACGCCCCGGCATCTTCAGTCTCTGTTTCCACGGGGGGAAACTCCTCGTCACTGGAACTGCCACTGTAGTCCACTTGCTCTATTGACGACAAGCTCTGTTCTGGTGCAGGACTCTTCCCCTTCAAGGCGGATGGCTCTTCGGCTGGATAATATGTGGGAGGGACATCCCCCTCGGTAGAGACTTACTCAGTCAGTTTCGTAACAGGAACGGCAGGTGAATGAACTTCGAGAATGGGCTCACTCCTTAGAATGATCTCCTGCTCAACAAGGGCTCCCTCGACAGCCTCAACAACGGGAGTCAAAGGTGGTCGAACCTCAACTGAAGCTGAAATGAAGAGTACTCATGTAAGTTGAAGGCATAATGCACTGCGGGGGCCCTAGGGGACAAACCATAAATTGCCTTCTATTTCATGACTGGGCGTGGGGGAAGGCAAATCCCCCTCGATGGGAGCTATGGGCACTCCCTCTCTCCTCTCTTCAGCTACCGCAAGGGCGGCAACCTCTTGCGCAACCACTACAGAAGGAGTGGTAGCAACTGTAAGATACAAAATATTATCCTGTACAGCCAAAGCAGAAGCAGGATGCAGAAAAAAGGGAGAAGAGAGATACCTTCGGCCGTGTGCATCTGCACATGGGAAGCCTCAAACTCCTCAAATGATACCACAGGCAGCAGAACAACCACCGATTTCGGGTCTGCAGTCCTCTTTCGACGGGCCCATTTGGCCTTTGTAGCCGCCTCCTTCGCTTTAGCCACTGCCTCCTTTATTTGAGATCTAGTTCACTTTCGTAAATCCCCGGGAGGCAAAGGTGTTGTACTCAGAGCCGCCTTCAGGATCTCAAAATATGCTGGCTTCTGAGCCTTAATAATTAGCTCCCTAAAGTGCCTAGTCTCCTCCAATGTGAGTCAAACTACACACATACGAGGGTGAAAAAGAATGATATACACTATAGCAAGAAAGGGACCAAAAGCTGAAGGCAAAAGAATGAAGGATACTAGCTGGCCCCGTATGAAAAGGAGAGAGTGGCCAATAAAACAGCGAGGGCTCTTGGCTCCGAGAAGCAGCCTCACGAATCAACTAGCATATATCCCCTATCACTTCCCATCGTTCAGCCAACGATGCCAAGTCTACATGACCGCGTCATTTTTAAAGCCACTATGTGGTCGTGCTACTCTGACGACATCTCGACTGTGCCAAATAAACACTCTGTGCTGTTCGAATAAAGAATACATCTAGCCCAAGTACATCCTCTAGTCCCGCGTCACTCATCCCTCGCTCACAACACCCGCGGTTGGGGGGTATTTGTTGGCACCCAAAATATATTCAAAGGCAGTCACGCTTAAACAACAAGAAGAATACGGCCCGCCAAAGTGCAAGAGCCGAAGAAAATCAACACATAAGGGTCCTCTAGAACTGTTGAAGCCTTGGGTTACCTAACAAAAGCATCAGGGACTCCGCCTTAGGATGGTCGGAAGAAATCCACAATATACTAGTAGTGCCGTTCGGCCTGCCCAATGAATTGGTATCGACTCGCTCATGCCGAACAAACCCTCATCCCTCGTCCGATCAGGACGAGAATGTACCTGGTGGTCTGCCACCTGATAAGAAGCCCCCTGAGGTCAAGGAGCATCTCTAACTCCTCAGAACAAGGTATCAAAGGCCGTATCAGCGAAAGGCCCGAGTAACCTGGCACGGGTACATCTTCTTGACAAATAAGTCCATTGGAGATCGAATAGCTGCCCAGCCAAGGCGAAAGTACCTCGGGCAGTGACCCACTCCCTGAGAATGTTACAAGTACAGGAGAAGCCAGCCTGGTAGCACGAACCACAGTGCCAAAGACCATGACGGTGGAAAACCTGATTGTCTGAACTAAAGGCACAGGCAATGCCAGAATTGGCCATTTTGCGGCCTGAAGATCTTCTCGATACATCTCATGTGAATCCCATTGGGACACGATGAGATGAAAGTTCAAGTTGACTCTCGGAGTTAGTCCTAATTTCACGAGTCAAAGCCCAGCTCAAACAAGTACAACAAGGGGATCAACCCGGCACACCACTAATCTGGCGCCCTCCAATGCTCCTAATCCGACACGCATAAATCAATCCCCACTAAACCAGCGCGCCCACTTGCGTGCCGGGTGAGGCCACGACCGGTTAAGGCTATAAGAATGGCACTTTCGAAGAGGAGAGTAAGAAGACAATGAGAGAAAAAAAGAAGAGGCGCGCAGAGTGAGTGAAGAAAAAGAAGAGGGATTGAAGAGAAAAGAGTCTTGGGGAGAAAGAAAGAGAGAGAGTTCTTCCTGAGTAGTCATCCGCCATCCGTCAACGGAGGAGAAAGGTCCAAAGTGAGGGAAGGAAGAGAGATTTTTTCGATACCATGTTTTCACTACAACTAGTAGAGGTGGGTGCGTGGGATATTACTCCCATTCCTCTTCTGTTTCCACCTCTATCAATATCTCCCCTATGGCTTGTAATGAAACAGGTAATGATATGAGCCCACATTCTCCCCTTGTTTCCTTTGTAATCGAGCCTTCGGTTCTTTTCTTTTTGTTATCTCTCGGTGTGGGGATGTAATGGAACGGTTCTGGGTGACAACGCCAGGCCGAATGCAATATATGAGAGCAGCAAAGAGAAGAAAAAGGGAGATTTCACTGGAAGAAGTCTGTGAGTGAGAGAAGAGGAAGAAGAGAAGGAAATAGAGCGAGACCGTGAGTTCCTGAGAGCATAGAAGAAAGAAAAGAAGAGAGAGTCAAAGAAGATAGAGCTCATGAGATGGTGAGAAAGAAAAAGGGATCAAGCTTGTGGAGAAGCAATCAGAAGATCCTGAAGATCTGTTCATCATTGGCCTCTAGATCAGATCCAAGCCAATTTGCTCCTTCGAAGAGCTATATCTTTTTAGTCCTTATTTCTAACTTTTTGGTGCTGTGTTTTATCTTCTGTTTTCTATTTGAACATCAAGCTGTGTGTCAGCAGAGCAAGCTGTGATGCTCAACAGGCGAGGTGTGTACCTCGGACAGTAAGGTGTGATGCTCAACTGTAAGCAAGCTGTGATGCTCAGCGGTTCAAACTGTTAGGCAGCAGGAAGCCTCACTCTGGTTTGAGTGGGGGATGGACGTAGGTCTGTGGTAGCAGACCGAACCATCTAAACCTCCTTGCATCTTTGGTTAGATTGCAATTCTGACTCACGATAGATGTATGCTTAGGCACAGTTCTATTGCATAGATTTATCCTAAGCTCCTCATAATTCACCGTGTGTCTAACATGGTTCTGTCAAATAGTTGCACAGATTTGCTGAGTGCTTGCTAGGTGTGTAGGTTTTAGCTTAGCCAAATTGTTTTGACTTCTGCACAATTTCTAGTTATATCTTTGTTGGGCAAAATTTTTGAAGGGGATTCATTCACCCTCCCCCCCTTCTGAATCTCGGTAAGCACCACTGTTATTCCAACACATATGACGGTCAGAGCGAATGAACCAGCATCGAAGCAATCATGCTGAACACATTTTCATACCCGTCCAACCAGGATGAGAATGTACTGGGTGATTCCCCACTTGATAAAGAAGCCCCCCGAGATGATGAAATGTCCCTAGTTCCTCAAGATAGGGGGCCGAGGGCTAAATCAGGGGAAAACCTAGGTTACCCGATTCAGGTACGCACTGCCCCGGAAAAGGGCCGTAGATGACCTGAAAGATACCTAGTGAAGGTGAAAATGCTTTGAGGAATGACCCACTCGATGAAGATGCCACACATGGCCCTAAAGCAAGCCTGGCAGCATAAATCACAGTGTCGAAGGCCGAATCAGGACAAAACCTGAGAAAACTGGTATGGGTTTGGCACATGCTGGAAATCACCAGAAACCCCAAATCAGGGCTTCGAAGCATATTCCGGGGCCATTGCATCAGCTCCAAGGCTACTCTGGACGACAAGCTCTCGCCAGGTCAATTTCGATGCAAAATGTCAAAATTACGAAAAATGCCCTCCATTGAGTCGGTGGTGCCTTAAATGATGATTCGATTGTGCCTTATCCATTGAGTCGATGGCACTCAAATTCTCATTGGAGCTTTGAGTCGGCAGCGCCCCTTCATAGCTGAATCGATGGCGCCCATGGCAATGGCGAACCGGCGAGTCAGTGGTGAGTTTGGTAATGGCAGGCTGGTGATTCTGTGATGATGGCACCGATTCCCTACTTTCATTCATCTATAAAAATGGGCATTCACCCTCGATCGATACACACACAACACACATAGAGTATGAGAAGACAAAAGATGAGAAAGAAAGAGAGGAACAGAGTGAGAGCGAAGATAGAAGAGGAGAGTGAAGGAGCAGAAGGAGGTGGGTTCTGCTCGGCGGGTATTGTTCACGCTACAGTAACCTATGTAACACCCTCTCCTCCCGTGTTTCCCTCTTCCCATGCCCTTTCTTTCCCTCAAGCGAAGACCTCGTGCGTGGATATTCAACGGGAATGCCAGAGCATCCGGCGACCCCTGCCCTCAACCAACAGGCCAGGGCGTTGACCGACGGGGCGTTGCAGTGTCTGCTGGACACTTGTGCCGCACCTCCTCCAGCATTGAGTGTCTACAGACCCTCTCTCCAACTCCGACGGCGCGCAACACATTTTTGGAAAACTTCATTCGGCCAACAACGAAGGCAAGAGCACGGCCATCCCCGTGAATGAAAATCACCTCCACCGAAGAAGCAACGGCAGGAGCAGCCATGGGAAGAGCACCAATAGCAACAAGCGGCGATAGCAGCGGAGGGAGAAGACTCCAAACGGGACCCTTTGTCCCTACAAGAAGGGCCCTTGCGCTGCTGAAGAAAAAGGTTCTGGAGATCCTGGTAAAATCCCCCCTTTCGTTTACTTCTCTAGAGGTCACAGCGTGTGTGAGATTCTTATAAGAGGGTGGGTTTCCACTCTTTGATCTTCTTCATTTTTTCACTTCTCATCTCCTCTTGTATGATGCTCATTCTCCCGATATGTAACTCCCTTTTGTTTTAGAAAGAATAAAATCCAGGGCTTTTGCTACCCTGATTTCTTGGGCATACATGGTGTTCATTCTTTCCCTACGCGCATACATATATATATGATATGAATATATCTCCCAGCTACATCCCCTCTCTTCCCTTTTTTTTAGCATGATACTTGCTTGTAGGACAGGGGTATATGTATCTAAATAGGGGTATAATCTCTACATATGCTGGCTATAGCCCTCTATTTCTTTGGTGTGAATGTACATGGGTATGATACAACTAGTACATATATCTTCTATTTTACCCAATCTCATCTCCCCTGTAGATCTGTGAATCCCTTTGTTCAACTGGCTTTTCCATCTTTTACAACCTCCAAATCCCACCTTAGTGTCTGGCTGGCTCCCACCACCATGTTACCGAAGGGATGAGACACATGGGATTCGTCCCAAGTCGAGTTTCTTCATAAATCTCTTCCAGCTGCCCTTTGAATTTCGGATCACTCTTGGATCCCCGGGGGCTCATCCTCTTTATGATGTGGACCCTGGGTGACTCCTTTTAATGAGTGAACATGGATGGTTTATGCCTCGACAAAAGATCTTCGAGACCATGCTCTGAAAACGGAATTGTGGCACCCTCAGTCGATAGGATCCCTAGTAGGCTCGCCCTCGGGACTCCTCTATTGTCGGCTCGGGTATACGGGGTCGTCACTTTCGGGCACACCCTCTGTGTTTCAGGGTCACCTCGGAGTCCTCTCCGTGGATGGTGTTCCCCATTTCTCCCCCGAACGCCTTTGGTTAAGGGGAGATACTACCAAATTTTTATCAGGGAATCCAAAGATCAAATGAATTGAATCAAGAGACGATAATTGATGACAAGAAGGAAGCTAGGCGGGCAGAATGACTGAATCGGATGAGCTATGAGGGACAGCCCCTTTTAAAATCTGCTAAGAACCAGAACATATATAAAAAAGAAAACACAGATGCTGATCACATAATCCCCAATTCAAAAAAAAAATCGAAGCTCAATTTGGATCAATCAGCATTAAAATGCAGGGAACTAAGTGTTGGTCTAATTAAAAACCAAAAAAGCAAACAAAAAATTGATCCGTGGGGTCGAGTGAGATAACCGAGTTTTTCTCTGTTAACGCTCGGTTAGGGTGAATTATTCAGGTGTTTATCAAACTGAGAATTGTATAAACTGATAAAACGGCGTGAAATCGGCGGATAAGTCATCCCTCGATTGTCTGCTCGGTTATCAAACCGGGCCCTACTATTTTGGTCCAAGTTGAGATATGAACATATTGTTCTGATTACAGAAGGTCGAATTCGATTATGATCAACTATTTTCTTGCAAGACTGATGACTCTTACCTAATCCGTTACCACCTGTAGATAGAGTTGTTGGTAGGACTGAGAATGTCAATGACAAACCAGTTAGTACCCGTTGTTTGATGCTTGAGGAAGCTGCATGAAAGTTTCCGGATAAATACAAATGAATGCTTTATATTCAAAACATAGGGGGAAAAACTCCAAAAAAATTTAACATCATCCCATGATCAACCTCTATTCATCAGGGTTTCTCGTTGATAAGGAGAAGAGAGCAAATAATAAGGACAAGGATAATGTTAAACACTTACAGACAATAAAAAGAACACACCTATTAGTCAGCTCACTGACTAAATTTTGCATCTTTAATTTTTGATAAATCTAAAGTAAAAACATGACAAACATGGTTAGAGTTGTGATATACCTTAAAACAACGGAAGCAGCGGATCCACGTGGCATCGTGAAAGTAGAGAAGTAGATTACTAGAGTCTACCCCCTAAGATTCACGCTCCAAAACCTAATGATGAACAGTGATATCTTTCTAGAAGTAGAAGTCGAGATAACCATTGGAAGATGGCTCTCCCACGGAGTCGATGCACAGCGACTCCCCCATAATGGGGCGTGATGCATAGCAGGGCAGGGCAGGGCAGGGCAGTCCTCCTCTTGCAGCGGAGTAGAGAAGAGAGAAGCAGAGAGAGAGAGGAGAAGGGAGACCTCAAGGGTGAGTGCACTGGTAGCAGCGATCTGCTGGTTGTAGCCTACTCTCTTTCGCAGTGTCTCCCTCTGGACGGACAAAGCAGGGCTGGCGGGGGACATGCTCCCTTTCTCACGGCACACACACATGCACAGCAGCAACAGGGAGAGCGAGCAATGACGGTGGCGTGCAGCGGCAGTGCAGGCAAATAGGGGATGCCAAGCGGCGAGCAGGGGCATCGGGGGAGAGGGACAGCAGTGCGGCAATGAGCAACGGCGGTGCTGGCGAATAAGGGACGCCGACAGTGAGGAGGGGACTGTGGCAGCGCTCCTCTTAGGGCGAACTCGTAGGGGCTGGCTCTCCCTCCCACAAGGGAGTCCAGAACCTCTCAAACGTGCATGCTCCTCTCTCCCTCTCTCCTCTTATTTATAGAGGTGTGGAGGTCTAATCTCCAACTCGAAGTTGGAGAGACAGAGTTCAAGCCATACTTGGACATGGAGAGGAGGAGGGTTGCCAATTGGTGGTGAGAAGAGTCCCGGGGAACTCTCCCATGCATGCAATCCCACCTCGCATGGGATTTATGTCTGTGCGGGAAAGCCAACTCGATCCCGGGGGGACGTAGGTCGCTCCTCTCTCATGGGTTGCCCTTAATGGGCATCCATCTAATGGGCCGCAGGGCCATCTCCGAAAGGAGCCTTGAAACTTTTGGGCCAAAACCGTGCATTTTTTTAAGGGATTTGTGTAGGGTGAGATATCAGGAGGAACTAGGTTAGACAATAGGTTTATAACGCTTAGTAGCTCCTCGTCATTTTGTGTGCAAGCTTCTCGCTTGGCTAGGACGACTACAGATCATAAGCATATCCTCTTGACAACCAATAGAGATCAAGAGAGGAGTCGAGTTCAGATTTGAGAGGTGGTGGTTTAGAGAGATAGACTTTTTTGACACAGTGATGAGAGGCACAACCCACATGCTACTCTCATGGCTACTTTGATTAAGAAATTGAAGCATTTATCCCAGGAGCTCAGAAGATGGGGGTTGGCAGTAGTCTTCCCAAAAGGCAATAGAAGGAGATGATTCTTCAGTAGCTTCAAGCCCTGGACCAGTTGAAGGAGGCAGGTTTGCTAGATAATGTAGATAGACGGAACAAAGATTCTCTTCGTGCTCAATTTGAGGCAATTCTTCTCAAAGAAGAGATTTATTGGAAGCAAAGGTCGAGGGAGAAATGACTTAAGGAAGGGGACAAGAACACAACTTATTTTCGAAGACTAGCATCAGGAAGGAGGGTGGTGAACCATATTGCTTCTCTACAGATGGGGGACCAATGTATCCAAAGGGAGGAGGACATCAGAACATCATACAGTACGTAATGGACTTTTCACGGAGGAACATATGAGCAGGCCGGACTTCTCTCATGATTTGCTCCTGCATCTCTCTGCGACACAGAGTGAGGCTCTTGTCAGTCCCTTTCTAGAGGAGGAGATCGGGCAGACAATCTTCTCTTCTACAAGGGACAGGGCACTTGGACTTGACGGCTTTCCCATGGTGTTCTTTCAACAGTGTTGGGGCATTATCAAACAAGACCTTGTTGGTGTAGTCCAAGAGTTCTAGGATGGCAGGACTCACTTGAAAGGTATTAACAAAACTCTATTGGTGTTGATTCCTAAGAAGATGGGTGCTCAAGATTTGATAGACTTCAGACCCATTAACTTGTTGAATAGCACCTATAAAATCATTTCCAAGATACTAAGAGGCTTCAGGGGGTCAATGGTGTATTGGTCAGTGATTACCAGGGGACTTTCATCAGGGGAAGACATATACAAGAAAACTTTCCATGATTGTCTGTATGGTATGAAACAGCCAAAGAGGAGGGGTGCAATCCTCAAACTAGACTTCGAGAAGACATATGACATGGTTAATTCGAGGTGTGTCCTTCAGATCTTACAGAAGATGAGATTCCACCACACATGGATTAACTAGATTTGGGAGTGCATCTCGTCTGCTTCATTTGTTGTGCTCATTGGTGGGCAACCATCCTCATATTTCTAGAGTGGGCGAGGGCTTCGGCAAGGAGACACGTTGTCTCCTATTTTGTTTGTAATAGTTGCTCACATTTTGAGTGGGCTGTGGACAGGGCTGACGCTACAGGGATTGTTTGAGGATTCCAGGCAGGCCAGGTTGGCACTTGTATCACCCACCTCCAGAACGCAGACGATACCATCCTCTTCCTCACAAATGGGGAACAACTGATGTATGACGCCAGGCTAATGCTCCAAATGGTTCAGGATATCAGCGTGCCGAAGGTCAACTACTCCAAGAGTCACATTGTTGGGATCAACAGGGAAACTTCAGCCGTCACAAGTGCATCGGATATCTTTGGGTGCCAGATTGAGGGATTTTCTTTCTCTTATCTAGGCCTGCCTCTGTCGCCAGGATCCCTTCACTGTAGGGATTGGCAAGTGGTGGAGCAAAAATATGAATCCAGGCTTGCTAGATGGAAGGTCAAACTCCTCTCTTATGGAGGAAGCCTGGTGTTGTGGCCACCTAAACCCTTTGTCATCCCCGTGATCCCACAGCCAACCATCTCTAATCCTTCATTCTACCATTTATCCAAACCCATGGCTGAACTTGAGCAGGGACCACTTATTTTTACACTCGAGCTAACCCCGTCTGCTCCCGAGCAAGGGATGAAGCTCACCATGTTTGAACCTCCACCTACCCTTCCGACAACCCCCTCCATCGAACCTTCATCATCTACTAAGCCTACCACTTCCATCTCACCTTCCTCCATCATCCCTCGGAGCGGGTGTATCTCCATAAATATATGTGCGAAAGATGATGCTCAGGAGTAGGGCGCGAAGAATTTGGTTACGGCTATGTCTTTCAAAATTCAAGACTTTATTTGCTGGATGCTGATTCTTGTTCTTGTACTAGGTATTTTTGAAAAGTCTCCACCAATGCTCACCAAGAAAGAATGTCAAGAATTGATGCTAATAAGGGCCAAGGCCAAAATTGTCAAGGTCACTCTGCTCATTGGTCAATATATTTTTGATTCTCTCATTACCCCTTGTCCTGTCATGGTGCAAGTACATGGTCAAGAGAAGGGGTTTTCCTCAAATATTGTAATGGCACATTATGTTGCTAAAGAGATGATGAAGTCCATGCTCAAGGGCAGGTTAGGGCATCCCTTGCTAGAATCTTTCAACGCCATGTTTACTTGATCTACACTTCCACACAAGGGGCAAATGCCCATATTACCAACTACTTTTCATGAAGATATTCCAAGAGCCCTGAGCATTATGAAGCTTCGAAGGCCCAAGTGTCAGCTCCGTCGCACTGATGCTCCTCGCCTTTCAAGGGAGTCACTTTTGAAGAAGTTGTTTTATGCCAAGGTTACCACGCTACAAGTGGAGCTCCCGAACTTTCACTTTGATTATATGCCAAAAGAGTTGCCGCTTACTTTGGATTATGTATTTGTTGAAACTTCATCAAATGAGAGTTTATGGGCATTAATTCCACCCATTGAGCCATCTGACCGAGCATGTTTGATGGGGACATCAAGGTGGGGACTTAGCGGCCCAGCTCCTCTGGCAGAGGGATTGCCCCTGCCCCATGACCCATTGAATCAATCCCGACAACTCTATAAATTTTTCTCTTTTATTATGATGTAATTTTCTTTTATTTATTATTTAGTTCTTCGTGGGTCAGTTAATTGGGTCATAGGTAGCTTAATGTCACCGCTAGATAGCGAGATCCTTTTTCCATTTGCTAAGGGTAAAAAGGGCCATTTGTAACCCTTGGTCTCCACTATAAAAGGTGGCCTAGGCCCTCATTTTTAGTTAGTGAATTAGTGAATGAAATTTTTGGTGAAAAAATTGAATCCCTTTGAGAATCTTCTTCCCTCTCTCTTATGCACCCCTCCCCACCTCCCTCTCTCTCTCTTCCTCTTTCCTCTCCTCATCCAAGCACGCCCCTCTCTTCCCGTCCTCTTTCTCCTTGCCACCTCATCCTCAGCCCTCCTAGAATCCCTCACCACCCCCTATTTTCCCTCCTCCACCACCTCATCCTTGCTCCTAGCGCAGCCTACCTTCCCCCTTCTCCACCTCATCCTTTCCTTCCCTAGAACAAAATTCAAATCCCCTCCTATTTTCTCTCCCTCCCTCCTCCAAAAATTCAAAATCTTTCCCTAACCCCCAACCACCTCAGTCCCCCACCTAGGAAACCTCCCTAGAATCTCTCCCCTTCCCCAACACTAGCCGCCCCTCTATGAGACCCTCGAAGTTGAAGAAGATGACGAAGGCTTTGTAGACCTACAGTCGGCTCCCCCGGAAATAGAAGATGGTGGTCAAGCCACTTTCGATGAATTAGTCGAAATAAACCTCAATACCAAGGATGATCCCAGGCCAACCTTCCTTAGTGCCCTCCTGTCACTTGAAGAGAGGGGGCAGTATGTGAAGCTACTCCAAGAATTTCGAGGCTGCTTTGCTTGGAATTACAAAGAGTGGCCAATCCTTAGCCCTGTAGTTACCTAGCATATTCTAGCCATTGACCCTAAAGCCGAGCCGGTGAAGCAATCATCCCGACGAATGAGGCCCGAGCTTGTAAGTCAAGTCTGCAAGGAGGTCGACATGCTGAGGGATGTTGACTTCGTGGTTGAAAATCAATATACTACGTGACTGGCCAACATTGTGCCCGTCAAGAAGAAAAATGGCCAGATCCAAATTTGTGTGGATTTTCGGAACCTGAATAAAGCCTGTCCGAAGGATGATTTTTTGGTGCCAATCACCGAGGTGATGATTGACGCCACTACTGGCCATGAGGCCTTGTTGTTCATGGACGGGTCATTCGGCTACAATCAAATCTGGATAGCGGAGCATGAAAGAATCCACACAACTTTT
Organism: Amorphophallus titanum; assembly: GCA_024336825.1. Classification (NCBI taxonomy): domain Eukaryota; kingdom Viridiplantae; phylum Streptophyta; class Magnoliopsida; order Alismatales; family Araceae; genus Amorphophallus; species Amorphophallus titanum. The sequence continues at coordinate 21,191,157 of JANBPO010002596.1, forward strand.
CGGTCACCTAATGGGATTTTCCATTACAAACCGATGCCCTTTGGCCTTAAGAATGTTGGCGTCACCTACCAGAGAGTGATGACAAAAATATTCGATGAGTTGCTTTATAGCAAAGTGGAGTGCTACATCAATGACTTGGTCATCAAGACAAAGAAGAGGGAAGACCATCTAGCTGACCTCAAAATTATATTTGAAGGGCTGTGCCTGCATGAACTAAAGATGAACCCGATGAAGTGCACTTTTGGCGTCTCCAGCGAAAAGTTCCTGGGCTTCGTCGTCAGATGCCAAGGTATTAAAATAGACCCCACAAAAATCAAGGCTATTCAGGGGCTATCTCCTCCAAGAAACCTGACAGAATTGAGGTCATTGCAAGGTCGGCTAGCCTACATTTGTAGGTTTATCTCTAACCTATTGGGGTAGTGCCAGCCATTCCACAAGTTAATGATGAACGACAACCCGTTCCAATGGAGCGAAGAATGCCAGAAAGCTTTCGACCAGCTGAAAGAATATCTGAAAACTCTGCCAGTCTTGGGGGTACCTGTTAAAGGGTGACCGTTGATCTTGTACATAGCTGCCACTGAATGTTCTCTGGGGGTAATGCTGGCCCAAAGTAATGAAGAAGGAAAGGAACAAGCCCTCTATTACCTCAGCTGAAGACTGTCGGGGTTGAAGCAAAATACACACCAATTGAAAAAGTCTGTCTCACCTTGGTCTTTACAGCCCAGAAAATGAGACACTACATGCTGTCGCATGAAATGAAGCTGATATCCAGGGCCGATCTGGTCAAATATATACTCTCTCAGCCGGTCCTAAAAGGACAGTTGGGTATGTTGAACCCCCTCCTTGAGTGTATGTTTAATGAATTTTAATGATGACTAAATACTATACACTTATATGAATTGAAGTTGACTTGTTCTAACATGAAAAGATTTGGAATTGTACATCCCTATTGAAGTCATGGAGCTTTAAAGATACAAAAGTAACTTCGTACGGTAAGAAATTTGAAATCAAAATTACAATGCTAAATCTAATTCAGAATGTATGTTTTTACAGGACAAGGACTGTGGCTCTATGGTTGAAAGGTTCATGAACACAATGACCTGGACAGGAGGTCCAAAACAAAAGGGGTGTATTCGTCACCCGAGGGAACGGAGAGAAGAGGTGCTCATTCGTCAGTGTCAATAGGGTGTCGGGGCTGACGTGGTCTGTTTTTCTCTTGAGGTGTCCGTGGGCGCTGGGTCGGTGCCTACGCAAGGAAGGGGTTCATTCCTTAGTCCAAACGGAAGGTTCAGATAAGGTGTTGATTCGTCGGTGCCACTGGGGTGGCGGGGTTGATGTGGTTCACTTGTCTCTTGAGATGTTCGTCGGCACCCGGTCGGTGCCTTTGCAATGAAGGGGTTTATTCCATAGTCTAAATGTAAGGTCCGACTAAGGTGTTCATTCATTGGTGCCATCGGGGTGGTGGAACCGACGTGATCTATTTGTCTCTTGGTATTTTCGCCAACGTGGGGCAATGATTCGAAATGGGGAACCGCATCCCCCTTTTCTCTCTTTTTCTTTCTTTCTTTCTTTTTCATTTTTTCTTCTTTCTCTTCTTCCCCCTTTTTTTCTTTTTTTCTTCTTTCCCTTTTTTTCTTCTTTTTTTTTCTTTTCCTTCCTTCTCTTTTCTTTCTTCTTTCTTTTTTCCTTTTTTTAAGAAATATAAACAATGACCAAACCATTTGGACAATAGTCGTGCAAATTCACCCGTAACGGGGTGGAGAATGATATTATTCATTAAACGGAGGCACCAGAGCATGATACAATCTCAGATGTCTTCCATTGAGGGGCAGGAATTGAACTTCCCCGTGGTGGTTGACAATTACATAGGCCCCACCCTCGTAGACTTTTTAGACTATGTAGGGTCTGAGCCAATTCTCATTCAACTTGCCCTTGGGGTTGGCAGCCATGACTTCGTTTCTTTTGACCATGACAAGGTCACCCTTCTTGAATTCGCGCTCCTTGATGAGCTTGTCGAAGGCGCGCACTATTCGGGCCTGATAGACCTGAATGTTCTGTTAGGCCTGGAGCCGTCTTCCTTCTAAACTAGAGAGTTCTTCGAGTCTTCGCTCGACATTGGTCTACCCCTCACGGACCAGCTCATGTTGGATGGTGACCCTTAGGGAGGGTACTTCCAACTCGATGGGGACAATTGCTTCTGAGCCATACACCAGAGAGAAAGGTGAGCAGCCTGTTGGGGTCTTGTATACAGTCCGATACACCCATAGTGCATCGTACATCTTCCCCTCCCAGTCTCTTTTGTTGGAGCTGACAATCTTGGCTAGGAGAGTGCAGAGAGTCTTGTTAAAAGCTTCAGCCAGGCCATTGGCCTGTGGGTTATAAGGAGTTGATGTCCTCCAGTCAATCTTGTACTTCTCCGCCAACCAGTAGACTTTCTGGTTACAGAAGTGGCTATCATTGTCTGAGATAATTCGGTTGGGAGTGCCAAACCAGAATATGATGTTGCGGTGGACAAATTTGGCCACGATCTCCCGGGTCACCTCCTCCAGAGCAACAGCCTCCGCCTAGCGAAAAAAGTAATTGGTTGCTGCCAAAATATACTTGCAGCCTGTGGATGATGTAGGCGGTGGACCCACGATGTCTGTTCCCCATTGGGCAAATGGCCAACTAGGCACTATTGGATGCAGTGGCACGGGCGGCCTTCTAGGCACCATTGTATGCTCCTAGCAACCCTGGCACGACTTAGCATACTTGCAGCAGTCGTCAAATATTGTCGGCCAGTAGTAGCCGAGCTTCTTTATTTTAATCTTCATCTTTGGGTTTTGTAATACAGTTTAAAGGTCCCTGTAAAAATTGGGTAACATCTCCCCTAGACACGGTGTGTTCGGGGAGTAATGGGACATATACACGGGAGAAGCCGGTGTAAGTCCATAAAACTCGAGAAGCCAAATGCGACTGTCTCGAAACCTGAAATTGCCAATGAGGGACTCTGAGGGCTAGCCTACTAAGAGCCATTGACAATTCAGGGGTTGAACAGAGGAGCGACAGAGCTAATGTTGCCATGTGATGGGGCTTCTTTTTCCCTCTGCGGGAGGGGCTTCTAGGGGAACATATCGCTGTGCAATAGACCTCCTAGAACCCAGAGTGATTGGATTGTAATATAGCAGAAATTAAAAAATAGTGAACTATCCCCCTCCCCGATAATGGGCTTACCGACACACTCGAGAAACAATTGGCGTAATCAGAGAAACATTATTCCGCCCTGGGATGAGAACAAAACCATTCATGCTAATGAGACTAGCAGCACTGCATACCCATCGTGGGCGGACATTGGTAAACCGTTAAACATAACGAAGTGTGAGAGTTCTCCCATGAGCTCAGAGCACAGTGATCCCGGCCCCTGAGAATGGGCTCATGCTCGCCCGTGAGGATGCCTGAAAGTAGGGAGCTCAAAGGACGAAGCACACATGGGCACTCCATCGAGCACCAGGAGACTTCTCACGATGACCCTCACAGAACAAACAAAGTTGTGATTAAAACAAGTGTTGGAGCGCACCGACTTCCCTACAGCCCATCGAGGTGGGTGAAAGGGCATTCGGCCGTCCCCCAGAATCTGTGCCTTCATCGATCCACTGGCAATATGAGACACGAGGATTCACAGACACACACTTGACCTTTGATCATACTAACAAGCACTTCACATACGGTAGAAATAAATGAAAAAGATCATTGAATCCCAGGGAGGGGATTTCACTGTTGCCCCTTTGGGCACGGTCGTTGGCTGTTTCGACAGCATACTTCGAACAGGAAATTACAAGTCCTCGACCGATCACAGGGTATAGCGGATGTAGCCCTTACAGGGCCCCCTCTCGGTTAGGATGAAATTCCAGTTACTCAATAGAGGTAATATGATTAGAAGAGAGTGACACAGTGAGCAAAGAAGAGAAATAGAAGCACTGATATAAACATTCAGAGTGCAGATGCACACCGCAAAAGATGAGAAACTCATAAAATTATCATTTCATTATATTAGAAGCAGAGAATACAAGAGGACGACACGAATAAGAAAAGAAAACAGAAAACAAAATAAGCCCAGGTCTGTTCGAGGACTTCCACCGTGGAGACCCACCTTTCACTCCAGACTCTCTTTTTCTTCCTTACTCTCTACTCATCTCTGCATTTCTGGGTGGCTCTCCTTGTGCGCCTTCTTCTTTCTCTCTGGAATCTTGTTTCTTTGACCAAGGGCAGAAGCCCAATTATATAGGGATTTGGAAGCAGGGCGAGTCGGTGGCGATGCCACCGAATCGTCAGCCTGCCCCATGGGTGCTACGGACTCACTGGCCCGCGTTTTACTTCACGCGTCACCGAATCGTCTGTGAAGGATGCCGCCGACTCACGTTGCAAAGGGAGGCATTGACTCACAGAATGCCCATTCACCCTTTTAGGAAATAGGTGCCACCGAATCAGCTCAAAATGTGTCACCGAATCATCATCTTTTGCCAATTCACTTTTCATCATTTTTTTATTCAAATAAAATGTGTCGCCCTTGATGAGAGCAAAACCATCTCGCACAGTGCCAACACAGCACAGGCAAGAGCTCATGCAAAAAGTAAAGCGATACAGAAAACATAAAACATATGCCAGCTGTCGACTGTACGAGACCTTACGGACTCTAAGCACTGTAATATCTTGAATTCCCATGTACTTCCATACATCCTTCGCAACACACTGCTCTGATACCAACTGTGATGACCGAGCATCCGGGCTCGGGTAAACCCGAAACCACTTGGATCCTGAGAGACCTCCCAAGAGCTATAACGCTCCGAAGGGATAAAAGGAGTGTGCGGAGGTGCATAGGAATACATTGGACTTCTAGATAAGGTAGTAAACAATTACTATATTTGATCAGGATTGCTAAAATAGCAGAAATAAAATTACAATTTCTATAACAAGTTAAAACTAGTAGCTATAACAGCTAACGGAGTCCAGTCCAACTAAAGATAAGTATAGTCCAACAGAAAAGGGAACGTACCCTCAAGTCAGGAGAAGCCCGACACTGGCAAAGCTGGCAACTAAGAACCACGAACCGCACCACCAGACCACGAGGAAGAAGAGTAGCCACACCTGAAAAGTTAGGGGTGAGCCTCGTGTCACTGGCTCAGTGGGGCTCCCGCAGATCCCTACCAAGAAACAAAAGCGGTAACAACAGTAACAACAACAAGAGTAACAACAGTAAGCAGGAGTAACAATAATAGAAGTAAAGAGGAAAGCTGTACAGAACAAACCATGGCAGCCGATAAGACCTTGGCCCTCTAAACTACTCTTAATCAATAGAACACGGATTCCCAGACACACAGTCAGGAATCACCAAACCTAAACAAGAAAACTTCGATTACATTGTCAGAACACGTCCTGCTACAACAGATGTCTAGGCTTCACATCACGGCCTCTCAGACGTGGGGAAACACCACCTAAAAAATTGGCACACACACGACCTCATTGTCGTGTATGCTACACCGGCTACGGAGAAGCCAGACACAGGCTACTCAAAGCATCACGTCAACAATGACGGAGAACCGATCACAAAACCACAAGTCACGTGTCATGTGACAGAAGCACCTTCTCTCTAGAAGCAAAGCCAGATGCGTCCACTGACGTCTTACACTGTGCCTCAAATGTCTCACACTTGTCTCAAACACTGTGATTGAGACACTGTACCAAGTACAAGGAACAATAGTAACGAGTGACTAGTCAAGGTCACGCCTATCGACGCTCTTACAAACGCCCCTAACCACGTGTGCACATACAAGCCCAATGTCTTGAGCCAGGTCTCTAGCTTGTTTTATCCCCCAGTGGGACGCTACTGCAAAGCAAGGGAGCCCACGAAAACTAGCCTAAAAATCATCTCTCGGGAACACGCCCCGCCACCACTCCCAGGTGGGCCGACACCAAGTGTCGTCAGGCTACGACTAGTGGAAGCTCACTAGACACAAAGACTCTTCGAAAGAAACTCCGAAGTGTGGATAGGGTAAACACTCACCTGTCGCAAGCACTACGAAACACAAGGCAGCACACCAAATAGCCGCCTGACTCAGGACAGACAACTAGACCTACACATAACGATCCTTGAGTCACATGACTCGGGTCAAGATCGTCGCACATCGCAGCAACACTAGTAGAAAAATATTAATGTAATTTAAAATTCTTCTGCCTTTTAAAGTGTCAAATTTTACCTTTTAAAGTCTTAGAAGGCGAAAAGAGGGCGGATTATAATCTGAAATAGGTCTCGAATCCGGTCGGGTCATATTGATTTTATTGGGTTGGACCGGGTTAGCCAGGTTAATCAGGTTTGTCTGGGTTTTAGATCTTGGCCCGTCGAGGTAGAGTTTCAACTCGATTTTGAGAGCGAGTCGTGGGTCAACTGGTTGGACCGACCGAGTCGAGCTGGGTTTTAAAACAGTGACTCCAGCACAACAAATAAGCAATTCCAATTGACGTTATCATATGCTTTCTCAAAATCCAACTTGAGCAACACTCCCCTCTTCCTCTGAGTCTTGATGATATGCAGACATTCATGAGCTATCAAGAAGTTTTCCTGTACATGACGGCCTCCCATAAAAGTCCCTTGATAATCACTAATCATTTTGTCAATCATAATGTCAAGTCTCGTAGCCAGAAACTTAATGATTCTGTAAGTTCCATTCAAGAGGTTGATGGGTCTAAAGTCCTGAGGACTATCTACTCCTTGCTTCCCAGGAATAAGGACTAAGATAGTCTTATTTATATCCCTCAAATGCACCCTTCCCTCCTAAAACCCTTGTACTACAAAGAGAAGATATGCCTTAATGATGTCCCAACACTTTTGAAACAAGGCCAAGGGGAAGTCATCTGGCCCAAGAGCTTTGTCACCCGCAAGGGAAAAGACCACTTTATGGACCTCTTCATCTGAGAAGGGGCAAGAAAGAGTTTCTCTTTCCTTAAGAGAAATACATGAAAGAAGATCATCAACTATGAGAGGCCTAGCCATATCCTGCTCAGTGAAAAGGTGTGAGAAGAAATCCCATGCCTGCCTTTTGATATCCACATCCCAAGAAATCAATTGGTTGCCAACCAATTGAGATGACTCTGTTGCTTCTTGTGGCTACTCATTGACTCAGGGTAGAGCTGTTTGTCTGGTATATCCATAAGCGTAGCCTCCTCCAAGCAGTCTAAACCCTCCAACTGATCTAGGATCCTGTCTTCAACAGCCTTGCCAAATAACACCTTGGTTGCACCCTATTCCTTTAGTACCTGTGCCACATGCTTTAATGTGCACACAAATTTAGCCATTGCTGACCGTTCTTGGCTCGGAGCAATTCATGCTTGTCCAACCGTATCCATAAAGTCCACCTATCTAAACTAGTATCTTCCCATTTTGAAGATAGGCTTCCCTTGAAACCTACTAGAAGTCTTCAACATGATGAGCTCGTGGTCAAACATCAGTCTTGCCAAGCAACAAGACTGCACATGAGGAAAGTGATCCTCCCAGTCAATCGACGCTAGGAATCTATCTAGATGGGAACATGAGAGTTCTGCCCTCATATTGGACCATGAGAAATGAGTATTTGACATCCAAATATCAATCAAAGCAACATTAGTACTGAAGCTACGAAAGTCCTCCATTTCCTCCGTCTAGGGTTTATCACTTGTCCTCTCCAAGATGCAGTAACTGTATTGAAATGACCTCCCACACACCATGGCCGGCCTAAAGCATAATGATAGCGAAGCAGATCCTCCAAAAGGAGTCTCTTTCCTTCTCTACTTTGTGGTCCATAGACCCCAGAGAAATCCCATGAAAAATCATCCCTGACATTTCGGAAGTGGGGGGAGATATCCCTACTATCGACCTCTCTATCCTCCACAGCCTCCTCTATCTCAAACTGATTCCATAGGATCATAATGCCTTCTGACCTCACCTTAGCCAGTAAGGCCAACCCCTATGACAACCTAGCACCCCCTGCAATTGAAAGCTTTGAAAACTCCATTCAACCTTGATTTCAAATGGAAATATAAGAACCAATATGAGCATTATACACCCACGAGCCTCTAAGAAAAACATGAATGACATACATAGAAGGCCACGAAATCAACAACCCATCGTTCAAAGACAATGCTCCAAACTATGCCAAGAGCAACATGGCCAATTAAAGATGGATTCATGAAAAATAAACATGTTCCAAACTCAAAAACCTCATTTCGTCAAGACATGAAGGATTTAAATCATGTTGTAAACACCAAGGCTCTTTGCCCAAAAGGCATATGCAGATTGAGGCTCTTGAATGACTTGTCTTGAAGGATACAATGCAAGCATGATGAGGTCAACTCCTTAAAACAAATTTTTAGCTTTTGATTGACTTGAAGACGACATCCACTATGGATTAGAAGCTGCAAAATAGGATAATGGAAAAATGAGCACCTTGGTTAGCATTCGTCAATGAACTATTTGAAAGACACATACACACGAGATTTGTCATCATTAAAATAGAACTACCAAAGTCAACTAGGGGATCCAACATGGTAGAATCCATGCCTTAAGCCTTGTTAATTCTAGTTTCTTCTCACTATTAATATTAATCATGCTTTTTGCTGGAACTATTACATAAACTTTATTTTCATGTATATTAATTTCATGTCCAAAATTTATATAGTTTTGTAATAAATTATTTCCTTATGCTTATGATGGTTGTCCTATCGATGTTTTGATCACTATTTCACACACTTCACTCTCATCTACTGCCTTTCTGGTTAAGTACATAGCGCATACCTCAGTTTGTGGCTATTAGTTACGCTTGCAGATTATAGGAATATCTCTTGGACTTGTGAATCTCTCTGCTGGATATTCCTTCTATCAGACTAGGGGATCATGTTTTAAGACCTTCATAAGTCTCAGTGAGCCTGGGTTTCCCAGTAGGATGCTAAGCTAGTTGTACCCTCAAAGCTCATTTGTCTAGAAAGTACTCACTTGACCGAAGTTTTTCTATGCTCTAGATAGATAGCGTCCATCAGGAGACCACCCCTGTCAAGTATTAGCCTTCCCGCGATTGCGTTCTACCAGAATTTCAGTGCGTCGACCCTTTCCTCTCTCTGGTGTCGACTGTATCTAGTAGCGGCCTTCACAGAACAACCACTTCATGGTAGCCATCTTGGAATGACCAACTCTTCTACAAACGGCCCAGACATGACCGTTTCTTGTCCTAGTGTGTTTAACCTGAGGTCTGACCCACGGGTTGATTTTCCTATGCTCCCAGATGGTCTATTGATTATCTAGAATTCTAAAATCTTATTCAATAAGTTATTAATAAATTATCAAAGATAATGAATGTGTCGTTATGCTGTCAGATTCCTCCCGTAGTATAACCTTGTCATTAAATCATCAGTTGGGTATTGTGTTCCCACATTGTTTTTGATGATAACAAAAATTGTGAGTTTTTGGAAGCATATCATTGCGTGTGGATAAATGGTTTCAAAATATTGTGTGTTTGGAAGAGCATGTGTTTTGTAATGGCATTTGGTTGCATTGTGATGGAATAATGTTTCTCATTTGACTGTGTGAGTGCATGGGTTTTAATGGAACATTCATGTTTTGGGAATGACATCTATCATTTCAATGAAAGTGATCATTCATGCGTAAATGAATATCCCTCACTTGATGTTGCTTGTTATTGAGCATATGGGACTTTCAAGCTGATACCAACTATAATGACCCAGAATCTAAGTATTAGAAACACCCGATACTTCGAATCCGGGCCTGCCACCCACGGGCTGGGAGGCCCGGAAGGGTTAAGGGTTGGTGTGGGAGTGTACAAGAAGATAAAATAAACGCAAGAATATAAATGATGCATAATTTAATTAATACTTGAAGTAAACTATTACATGATTACAGAAATTATATAGTCTAGAGCTACAAGTCCAAAGTAAGTACAATCTACTGAAAAAAAAGGTACAAGACCACATGGCATACCCCATCTCTGGCAAACTAATGACTAACTCTGACCACTGGCACCACGAACCACCTCTGACGTACCATACACAAGCCTTGCCTCACCTGAAAATAAAGGGGGTGAGCCTCGTCTCATTGGCTCAGTAGGGGTCCCACAGATCCCTACCTCACACGATGACAAATAACAGTGTGATAATCAAACGTAAGAGCAGTAAATAAAGAACAAGGGAGGCAAGGAACTACTAGTAGAGGAACTCTACATAGGAACACTACACCTGCAGCTAAACCAAGCCTCGTCCACGCAGAACAAAAAAATTAAGCCACTAGTATGGTAAACCACAACGAAGGGAAACCCGCGTTAGAATCACTCAAGTGACAGGAGTACTAACCCCACTAACAACGAGACTGGAAGCGTCCTCCGAAAACTTACACCATAGCCTCAAGTCTCTCCCTGCATGCCACAGGCGAAAACTGGGACACAGTACACTCTACCACAGAATAAAGACTAGCCGGGGTCATGCTGGTCAGCACGCATCCACTACCCCCGACTACATGTGTACACATAGACCATCTACTCTTGGTCGGCTCCTCTAGCTAGTTTTCCCCGCAGTCAGACTCAGGCTACAAAGGCAAGGGGCCCTCAGGTAACCGGCCTAAAACCTCTATACGGGACAAGCCTCCACCACTCCCAGGTGGGTTGGCACACAAGCGTGCCCAGGTCAGCTGCGTCTAGTGGGTAGAGTAACCAAGGCTGAGAACCCGTCATAACTATGGAAGCCACCGGAGTACCATCAGTCTGTAGAAAACCACCACGAGATGGCTCACCAACCTGAGAACCAAGGACTACTAGCCGGACAGTTGAACTATGACTACCAGTGTGAACAGTGAAGGTTGGAACCCCAGACACGCAGAATACCAGAAATCGGGTGAAATAGGCCTGAAGGCCCTGGAAGGCCAAAGTGCTGGCCACTTAAGGGCCTGGGCGGCCACAGCACTGGTCGCCCAGAGGCAGGGCCTAGGCGGCCACACAGTTGGCTGTGGCCAACCCTTTGGCCACCCAGCCTTTAGGCTACAGTGGGCCTGGGCGGCCTAGGAGGCCTACTCTATGGCTACCCAGAGCTGGGCAGCCCAACCCTTCGTTGTCCAGGGAATAGGGGCTGGGCGGCCACTGGTCTGGGTGCCCAGTGGCCTAGGCGGCCAGCCCTTTGGTTACCCAGAGGGTTAAGTGCCCAGGTGGATAGTACTCTGGCCACCAAAGGGTGAAGATGGCCAACTCGTTGGCCACCTCACTATTATAGGTCCTCTCTGGAACCCACCTTCTGAAGGATCATTCCTGCATCCAAAAAATGACTCCACCGGGCTAGGAAAAACCTCAGAAACGTAAAACAACCTCCTAAGACTACCAATCTATTGATCAAACCCGATTTACACTCAAAATCCACTCTCACGGCCCTTAACATGGAATTCCCCCGTTCATAGGATAATCCCTCGCGAGGAAAAGGGCCGCTCAGGCAGCCCGCTGTGTGGGTGAGAGACGGCGGCCGTCAGGCGACGGTGCCGACCGAGCGGAAATAGATGTCGCGCGACTGATCGGACATCGAGGCGTTGAGCGTGTCGATGGTCCAGGACGCATCGATGTTGCACATCTCGAAGGCGAAAGTGCCCTGCTCGTAAACGCGGCAGACGACGTCGCCGCCCGAGGTGTCGATATCGTCGGCGGTGATGGCGCGCGGGTTCTGCGAGCCGTCGGATGCGCCGGCGAGCGAGATCTTGTACTTGCCGGTCGCCGTCACCTTGCCCAGCAGCGTGCCGCGCGGCAGCGGCGTGCCGGCGCTGTTCTGGCCGGTGAGGATCGTCGCCTTGCGCGTGTCGAAATCATCGCCGTCGGCGAACAGCGGCGTCGGATTGAAAGACGTATAAGCAGTCATATCGTCACCTCATGTCGGTGCGCGTGAAACCAGATCGGACGGCGGGACCGTCAGGCCTGACGACGCATGTGGGCGGGGATGATGGAGGCAAAGGCTTCGGCGCCCTGCTCATAGGCGCTCTTGGCGCCGCCATTGCCAGGCGCATCGGGCTGCACATCGGGCCGCGGCACGAGCGCGCCGAGATGGGAATGGGCCGCAGGCGCTGCCGGAGGCGCGGCCACGGGCACGCTGACCAGAACCTTCGCCGCGGCCTCGACCGACATGTCGGTGTCGAGCGCCAAGGTCATCGCCAGGTCGGCGCGGCCCTTGGCTTCCGCATGGGTGAGAATGGACCGGATGCGCGCGGTCGCGGCCGTTGACCCGGCCAGGGTCGCCGCAGCAACCGCCGCGTCGAGTTGCGCCTGGGTGATGCCGGGTTCACCGCCGGCAGCGGTATTGCTGTTGCTCATGGAGCCTCCTGTAAGCGACGTATAGCCGGCCGAGGAATTCGACCGACCGATGTAGGCGAATGCGTCATCAAGTGTGCCGACCGCGTCGGCGAGCCCGGCGGTGACCGCCTGCGGTCCGAGGAAAATGCCTGCCTCGGTTTTGCGGATCGCCTCGACGGGCAATCCGCGATGGGTGGCGACCGTGCCGACGAACAGGTCATAGACCGCGTCGACATGGCCCTGGATACGGGCGCGGGCCGCATCGGACAGCGCCTGATAGGACGAGAGATCGGCCTTGTAGGCGCCGGCATGAATGATCGTCGGCTTGACGCCGCCCTTGCTGATCGCCTCCGACCTGTCGATGTGCACCATGACGACGCCGATCGAACCGAGAATGCCCGAAGGCGCGGCAACGATATGATTGGCGCCGCTGGCGATGGCATAGGCAGCAGACGCCGCCATCCCGTTGACGAAGGCGACGATGGGTTTCTGCGCCGACAGTTCGCGCACCAGCGCGCCGGTCTCCATGGCGCCGGAGGCCTCGCCGCCCGGCGAATTGATATCGAGCACGATGCCGCGCACGTCGCGATCGGCGGCAGCCATGCGCAATTGCGCGTCGAGCCCTTCGTAGGACGTCAGCCCCGAATAGGCGCCGATCCATGCGCCGCGATTGACCAGTTCGCCCAGCACCGACACGATCGCGATGCCGTTGTCGAGACGATAGAGATTGGTCGGCCGGCCGTTCGCATCCGTCTTCGGCGAACCGCGGAAGCGCGAGGCCTCGATCTCCGGCAGATCCGCCGCGAGGTCGCTGCCGTCGACACCGAAGCGCTCCGCAAGGACTCTAAAACCAGGAGATCATTTTAGTCTTCTCAAGCACGTTGAACAAATCTCTCGTGGTAACTTGCACCATAAACAATGAAGGCCATTTATGTCCTTCATGTGTTCTTTTTCTTCTTTGTATATTTACCCCTTGGTGTTTACATGTTACACAGGGGTCAATCTGTCATGTAATTTATTTATGTTTCCCCTAGTAATATAAAAGGGGAGATAGGCCTACGGCTGGCTCTCTCAAGTTAGGAGACCAGACTGGAGCCTCCTCCACCTCTATTTCTCCTCTCATTCTCTGTTCTTCCTCTCTTTCTCAGGTCTGAATGGTACCAGAGCAAAGATAGACAGACAAAGAAGTAGCATCGGTGGTCTCTCTATCTCTATCTGTCCTGCCAGTGGCCAGAGGACCTGCGCTACAGTGCCACTATAGTAATGTGCTAAGTGCCGTGGAGAACAGGCTGGTAGTCTCCTTTCTCTCCAGCCCTGTTTTTTCCTGCAGGTTCTCTTACAGCCGCTGGGTTCTCAATGGTTTTCTGGAGTTTTCTGTGATCGCCTGGAGAGGAAAGTGTTGCTAGTGGTCTCGCATGCAGGGGGAACTCATCCCCTGGGCCTGCAGCATCTTCTCTAGTTCTTTACACCCTATTGCTTCCGCTGCTTCTCTTCCTCTACTCTTCACCCTGCATATCTTCTGTAGCAAGGTTTCTCATCCTTTTTTGAAAACACAAGGCAGAAGGGTGGACAGGAAAGATACTGTTGTTGCTGTATAGAGTTGCAGCAATGTTGTCGGCCTTCGACAATACCAGCATCTTGTCCTCTGCCCCTGCTGCTAAGGTTGACAATGTGGCAGAGAATATTCAGCTTCAAATCCCTCCTGTGAAGCTGAATGACATCAACTATCTTGATTGGGCTGCTGTGATCAAGACCTTCATCAGTGCATACTCAAAGGTTGGTCACATCAATGGGAAAAGCAAACCACCAGAACTTGATGATGACAAGAATGATGTGTGGGATCATAGTGACAACATTGTGTAGACCTGGCTACTTAGCTCTGCAACCGATGGACAGCTAGAGTACATTGTTCGAAAGCCAACCGCCAAGGACATATAGCTAATACTAGAGGAAATGTAGTGTAAAAAGGCTAATCAAGTGAAACTATATGATCTGGAAGTAGCTATACATGACAACAAATAGGGACATAGGTCCATTTGTGAGTACCACCGTGCTCTTCGAGCTCTGTGGGAGGAACAAGATTCCTTTGCCATTAACGATTGGGACACTATAGCTGATCACAAAAGGAACCTTAAGCATGTTCAGGATAGAAGGGTTCTTCAATTTCTTCATGGCCTTACTTTTGAATATGAACCCTTAAGATACGAGATCTTGTAATTTTGAGATGATCAATGCTATAAAAAAGTACTTACTGAAGAAAGGCGAAGGAAAACCATGCAGGTGGACACTTCGGTGGCTGGAGGGCAGAGCGTTGGAGATCACTCAGCAATAGCCAACACCACTATTAAAGCTACCGAGGGTGGAGATAGCACATACAAGGGACAAACAAGGGGGGGAGTGCACATACTATAGCAGAATAAATCACTCAGTTGAGACCTGTTGGGAGTTGTATCTAGAAAAGAAACTTGTAAGTTCAAGAAGAACCAGAAAGCTAACAAGAATGCAGCTGTGACCAAATCCACAAGAGCTTCACAAGTCTCCGCTCCTTAGGGTGGCACAACAGGCCTTACATGATCCCGTAGAAAATGGTGACAGATTTCAATATGTTTTGTGTGAGAATACAAAACATGATTTTTTGAAATATTAATAGCAGATGTATTATCGCACAGAATGAGTGTATTATTCAATGAAACAACAAAATCAACCAACTGCTACTGGATCCAAAGCACCTGAGCTACACAACTTCCTGCAGCCATGTATTCGGCCTCGGCAGTTGATAGTGCCACAGTATTATGTTTCCTAGAGGCCTCTGAGACCATGCAACACCCAAAAAACTGATAATAACCACTAGTGTTTTTGTGATCCACCAAACACCTAGCATAATCATAATTCATATATGCTACCAAATCAAAATTACCACTACGTGGAAACCAAAGACCAAGATCTATAGTGCCGTGCAAATATCTAAAAATTCTCTAAACTGCTAACATGTGCGAGTGTTTTGGATCAGACTGAAACCTTGCACACATGCATACACTGAACATAATGTCTGGCCTACTAGCAATCAAGTAAAGTAATGATCCAATCATGCCTCTAAACAGTTTCTGGTCAATAGACTTGTCTTTTTCTTTGTCCTTTATTAGTCTAGTAGAAGTGGACATTGGTGTCTTTTGTGGCTTCATAGTGTCAAACTTAAACTTCTTAAGCAGCTCCAATGTGTATTTCTTCTTATTGATAACAATTCCATCCTTCAATTGCTTCACTTGTAAACCCAAGAAAAAT
Source organism: Amorphophallus titanum (assembly GCA_024336825.1). Lineage (NCBI taxonomy): Eukaryota > Viridiplantae > Streptophyta > Magnoliopsida > Alismatales > Araceae > Amorphophallus > Amorphophallus titanum. Next base: position 21,206,774 of record JANBPO010002596.1, read on the forward strand.
GTTAACTCTCTCATCAAACTCATCTCAAACTCCCCCTACATCAATTTATCAAATTCATCATTCAAAGAATCAGTCATGGCTCCAAAGATAATGTCATCTACATATACCTGAACAGTAATCATGTGTTCATTGTAGCTCCTAATGAAAAGTGTTTGATCTATGTTACCTCTCTTGAAGCCATTTTCTATCAAAACAGTACTCAACCTTTTATACCAAGCTCGAGGGACTTGCTTCAGACCATATAGTGTTTTATCAAGCTTGTACACGTGTTCTGGATGACTCTCGTCCTCAAAACTTGGTGGCTACTCAACGTAAACTTCTTTCTTCACAAAGCCATTTAAAAATGTACTTTTAACATCCATTTGGAAGAGTTTAAGATTTATAATGCAAGCAAAGGCAAGTAATATGTGTACAGCTTCTAGCCTAGCCACAGGTGCAAAAGACTCATCAAAATTAATTCCCAACTCTTCGCTATAGCCTTTGACTACTAGCCAGGTTTTATTCCTAATTACTACCCCCTGATCACTAAGTTTGTTCTTGAAAACCCACTTAGTTCCTATCACGGGGTGACTCTTAGGTTTAGGCACAAGAAACCACACCTTATTCCTTTGGAACTGGTGTAATTCCTCTTGCATAGCCAAGATCCAAGAATTGTCATTTAAGGCCTCTTCTATGGACTTAGGTTCAAACTGAGATAACAAGGCTATGTAATCAGTTTCAAGAACTCCCATGAATGCAGCCCTTCTCCTCACTCCTTGTTCCACATCTCCTATCACATTGTCTTGTGGGTGATCTCGGTGGAACGTACATTGTCTTGGAAGGTTCTGAATTTAAATTTGTTGCTCGACTTCTTCTTGGGTTGGAACTTCTTCATCTTTTTTGCTTAACTCTACTTCATCCACATCAATTTGCTCTTCATCATGCTTCTGCTCTCCTTTCTCTTCAGGCCCTGCATCAAGAAAACGTGATTCTTTATTAGCTAAGCTCAAAGTATATTCATCAATCACTACCTTTTGTACTTTTGACCGGGGTATGTCCCGTGTAGTTGTACATTCAGACTTTGTTTATTGTGGACTTGTTCCTTTGGCAATTCTGGACTAGCGTATATTGACTATCACTCTGATAAATTTTAATTACTTTCACATTTCAGTTTAAATAATTATTCTAATTTAATTACGCGTGATGTAATTCTAATTCGTTATACGCTCCCTCGACAAACTCCTCCAACCCTTCAGGGGCCTCATCAACCTCTTGGATGACTTCTCCAGTTCCTGGTAGCGATAATTCGATGCTACATCAGGTTATCGGTACTTGGGGCTCTGGGTCGTTACACCGTCAGTGGCATCACAGCCACCCAGCGGCCGCCGCTGCAACCTGCCGTCTGTCGGCCTCTTCACCCCACCATCGTCCTCTAGCACGCCGCAGTCGAGCCCGCCCTCGCTGGTCGCCACCGGTCATCCCACGAGCCGAAGCCGCTGTTGCCATCCCACGTCGTTGGCCACCCCTGCCCAGCCACCGGCCCACCGTAGCCAACGCGGCCGCACCCCACCGCGGTCGCCAGCCACCTCCCGCCGCAGCACCTCCCGACCACCCCGCCGGGTACCTCCGCCACCGCCTCCGTCGGTTAGCCCAACTGCTCCGCGAACGGTCGCGAACGGCCCTGGTCCCCCCAGCCGCCGACCACGCCTTCGGCGCTGTGTCGCCCACCTCCAGCTGCTGCCGTCCCTCCGCCAGGCGCTACTCTCCCTGCCTCTCCCGTCCCCCCGAGTCCCTCTCTTCGATCGCCTCCTGGGAGTGCGCCGACTACGCCGTGCCTGGGCCCGGCCTCGGCCTCGATGTGTCTACTGTCTCTCCGGTCGGTCCGGCGTCTGGCCTCGTCGCGGCCATCCGGGCGATCGAGGCGGATGGGGACGGAGCGGCAAAAGGCGAGGAAGAGGCAGGAGCTCCTGAGCCGGGAGGGCCCGGGGCCTCGTCGCCTGTGACAGTGAGTGGACTTGCACATAGAACTGTTATTGTACTTTTTTTTAAATTAAGTTTTTCTCTTGCAAACAGCAGGTGTTTCCTTCATCTGTTGTTTCATGCTAGTCGGCTACATGCTTCGCAGGGTATTTCCATAAATCCCAATTGATTATGTAGTATCCGCCAAACATGTATACATAAATTTTAAAAATTGTAATATTTCTGTCAAACAAGTAACATCAATTTTTATCAGTTTTAAAATTTAAGTTAAAAATTGATAGAACATAATTTTTTAGGTAGAAAGAGCTTTTTTAAAAAAACTGTTCCCAAACACCCTATAAGTCTAGGGTGCCAGACAGATACCTAAAGATCTTTTTCATAGCTTTCATATGTGACTCTTTAGGACTAGCTTGAAAACGTGTGCACAAACACACTGAAAATTGAATATTAGGACAAGATGCAGTAAGATATAACAAGGATCTGATCATACCTCTGTAGAGTTTGGTGTCCACCAATTTACCTTCAGGGTCAGCATCAAGGCTAGTTGATGTACCCATCGGTGCAGTGATAGCTTTGAGGTTCTCAAGCTTGAATTTCTTTAGTAGATCCATGATATACTTCTCTTGGATTATGAATGTCCCTTCTTTAGTCTGACAGACCTGCAATCCAAGAAAGAATTTTAATTCTCCCATTGAACTCATTTTAAATTCATTAGTCATTAATTCAGAAAACTCCTCACATATAGATAGCTTGGTTGACCCGAACACTATATCATCTGAGAAGATGACTGAATGTTGCACCCTATTTTTTTTTAAAGAAAAAAGAGAGAGGAGAAGAAACCCGGAGGGAGCCCCCTCAGGATCCCTCCTCTCTCCTCTCTTTCTCTCTCAATTCGCAACCCGGAGGGATCCCTTCGGGTTTCCAAACCAGGAGGGAGCGCCTCTGGGATCGCCCCTCTCTCCTCTATTTCTCTATCAACCTGGAGGGATTCCCTCTGGGTTTCCAAACCAGGAGGGAGCCCCTCCAGGATCTCTTCTCTCTCTCCCAATTACTCTCCTCCCATTTCCTCTTATGCCCCTCCTCCTTTCAAACCCGGAGGGGCTAAAATGTCCAAAAGTCTTTTCACCTCCTCCATCCAAAATTAGGTGGGACCCCCTCCATGCTTCTCACCTTCAACTCCTATAAATAGGTGGGCTTGGCTATTGGAGGAGAGGGCTTCCTCAGTCGAGCCTACCAAGAAGGCGCAAGGAGGTCCAAGGAGGGTTGAAGACTTACGCCTTTTTTTAAAGGCATGAAGTATGAAGGATGAAGCTTGAAGCCTAAGGAAGGATCGTTCAAATGTTTTCTTGTTTGCGTAGGCGTAGCGTAAATGAAATCAGAAAAGAGGGTTTTGCATAAATACCCTTGACATCATAGGATAGAAATCATACATATGCCCTTATATTGGGTGTATTTTGAAGACTAGAAAATTATGTGAAGACTTTTTTTGTGCAAGATATTTTCTGAACAGTTGAATTTGCAAATATGCCCTTGTACAACATATTTTTTGGAGATTGGAAAAGGCAAATATGCCCTTGGGAAGATCTTCCATGAAATTTGGAAATCACAGACATACCGCCGCACAGGGTGTTCTTTGAAAATCTGAAAATGCAAAGATACTCCTGCACAAGGTATTTTCAGTAAAAGTAAAAAATTTACAGAAATACCCCTTGCTGGTGGAAATTGCAGAAAAGATCATAGAAGGTCCAAACATTATGAAAATATCCTCAAAAATTGTATAAAAGACCTTAGAAGGTCTAAAGATATCTCCACTTGTGGGAAAATTATAGAATCACCCTTGCTCATGGGAAATTGCAGAAAAGCCCCCAAAAGGTATCCATCAAGGATCAAGTAGCCCCGAAAGGCATTCACCAAGGACTAAGCACCCAAGAGAGAATCACCCAAGATGCTTGTCTTGTGAAGGCTTGTGCCTGTAAATCTATAAAATTAGAGAAAGGTGATATGCTGCATATATGCCCCTATGTGCATTGTTTCTAAGTCCTAATGGACATTTTAGGAAACAAATTCAATAAAATGAATACATATCAAGCATCAAGGGCTGGCTAAGGAGATCCAAGAATGAAGGCTGGTGCCCGTGCCTTGTGATAAAAAAGTGTGTTATTTGCAAATGTACTTGGGAGAGTCAAGAAATGGGAAAAACACCCCGGGGAAGTTAGAAAAGATTGAAATGTCTGGAAAAGTCAAGAAATGAGAAAAAGATCTGAGAAAGTCAAGAAATGACAGAAATGTCCTGGGAGAGTAAAGAAAGGGAAAAATTGATACCCAGAGAGGGTCCAAAATTGTAGAAATACTTCAAAAAATCTGAAATTATAAATATACCCACATGGATCCAAAATTGCACATATAATTAGTAAGGGTCAGAAAGTGTAAAAATGGCTAGAATTATTTTGAAATTGTAAAAATAATCTGGCATTTACAGACCAATCGGGCCCCATTCGCACAAGTAGAGTACTTACAAATTCGAAATAAGTTAGGAAATCTTTTCTTCATAAATTCTTCTATCTCCCATGTGACTTCTTGTTCTAAACTCTTGCTCCATTGAACTTTCACCATAGGAATTGTCTTGTTCCTTAATACCCGCACCTTTCGATCTAGTATCTTCAAAGGCTTTCGTTCATATGCGAGATCCTTTTGTATCACCAAGTTATCATGCTCTATAACATGGAACAGATCATGATCATATTTCTTGAGCATAAAGACATGAAATACATTATGGACCTCTGATAGTTGTGGTGGCAAGGAGATTCGATAGGCTACCTCACCAACTCTTTCTAATACTTCAAATGGATCAATGTACCTTGGTGTAAGCATACCCTTAACACCAAATCTTCTAATACCTTGACCAGGAGAAACCTTGAGGAAGATGTGGCCTCTGACTTGGAACTCCAGGTCTCTTCTTCTAGTATCGACATAAGTCTTTTGTCTCGACTGAGCCATCTTGAGCCTTTCTTTGATCACTTGTATCTTCTCGGTGGTGTCTCTTACCATGTTCGGACCTAGAAGTTGCCTTTCACCCACTTCGTCCCAGCATATAGGTGAGCGATAACTCCTTCCATACAATGCTTCGAAGGGTGCCATTTGAATACTCACCTGATAATTGTTATTATAAGTAAATTTGACCAGAGACAAGTGATTATGCCAACTTCCACCGAAATCAATTACACAAGCTTGTAGCATATCTTCCACGACTTGATTAGTTCTCTCGGTCTGACCATCCATTTGGGGATGAAAAGTAGTGCTAAAATTGAGTCTCATCCCCAATGAGTGTTGTAGACCCTTCCAAAAGTGAGAAGTGAAATGCGGGTCTTGGTCAGACACGATCGAAGTAGGAACTCCATGCAGTCTAACTACCTCTTTGAGGTACAAAGTAGCTAGAACATCAACTGACCATTGGCTCCTTATAGGTAAGAAGTGTGCCGACTTGGTTAGTCGATCTATAATAACCCATATCCCATCATGTCTGCCTTTAGACTTAGGTAAACCCATGATGAAGTCCATTCCTACATCTTTCCACTTCCACTTGGGAATGTCTAGAGGATGTAATTTACCAGCAGGCTTTTAGTGTTCCGCTTTTACTTGCTGACATGTGAGATAACGAGACACAAAGTCTGCTACCTCCATTTGCACATTAGACCACCAAAAAGTCTGTTTCAAGTCCTAGTACATCTTGTTAGCTCCGAGGTGTATAGTGTACCTTGATCGGTGAGCTTCTTCTAAGATCTTATTCTTTAATTCTGGGTAGTTCGGTACACATGTCCTTTCATGAAATAATAGTCTTCCATTAGATGCCTAGTTGAAATTTGGCCACTCCTCTAGCTTACTTTTAATCTCCAGTAGTTCTGGGTCTTCATCTTGTAGCCCTTTGATTTTGGAAAATATATCTGGTTGTATCCTCATGTGTGATAGAGCAATAGACCATTTTTCCTTGTCCATGCCTATATCAAGTTTGGAGAATTGCTCTAACATCTTCAATTCTTGGATCATATTATTGGCTAATAATGCTCTCGACTTCCGACTAAGGGTATCTGCTATGGGATTACCCTTTCTAGGATGGTATTGTATAGTGAAGTCGAAGCACTTGAGATATTGCAGCCATCATCTTTGTCTCATATTCAATTTCTTTTGTGAGAATAAGTATTTGAGACTTTTGTGGCTAGAGTACACGTTGACCTGGTAGAGGGGCGCCCATACTATGAATAGGACAAGGGTAGAGGAATTAGCACCCATGCACAGGGTCGCCTATTCAATGGATGACTCCTAGAATGGTCACCCATTCCAGAGTACAGATGGAACTGCTCATAGAGGCCAGCACATCACACTATGAGGGCTAGGCTATCATGTTTCTTCAGAGTGACATGGCATTCAAGGGGTTCTAGGATGTTTATGGTACAACCTGCTCGACTGTCATGAGGGAATCAAAGGCTGGCTTAGACTTACGGAGGTCCCAATAATGAAATCACCCGTCCGAAAGAAGGAATATCCCGTAGAGAGTTTAAACATCACTGAGAGTTGAGACGTATGCGAGAAACGTCGTGAAATAGAGACTGTATCTATGGAATGAGATATCAGTGCCAAGAAGACCCACGGTATGGGTCAGAAAAAACCATGAAGGAAACTGTGAAACATGAAATTGGCGCCCTGTCAAAGGGTCACCCATTCTGGAAATGGCCCCCTACCAGAGGGGTGCCTATTCTCATTTTTCAAAAATTTATACAATTAACCTGGTAATTGGCACCCTTGCACATGAGCGCCCATTCCAAAAAATTTCTAGATATTTTTTTAAAATCTAACAGCAATGGGCAGCCTCTCAGGAAGGCATCCATTCATGTTTTTTTTTCCAATCACTAGCAGCAGCATAATCAGTCGGCCATTCAAGGATCAATCACATTATGGCATACGGGTGAACAGGTTTTTGCATGAACAGAATTATACTGAATCCATAACATTATTATTAGAGTCAGGATACAAGCTTTCACATGTGGGTTGATTATTAACTATGCAGGAGAAATTGGCGCATGTGGTGGTAGTCATCCATGAATGGGTGATTGAGGGGGGTGGTCACCCATTCAGGGAATGGGTGCCTGCCTTCTTGTCACCCATTAATTGATGTCCACAGACTAAAGCCATTTACCATGCAGGCAGAATGAAGAAAGTTAAATGCATGATCGATGAGGAAATGGTGGCCAGGAGCAAGGTCACCAATTAATGGATGGCTGGGGTCCTAGTCGCCCATTCAATAATGGGCACCCAGTCACTTGGTCGACCATTAATGGGCACCCAGTGCCTAGTTGCCAATTACCTGTGTAATGGAAACTAAAAAAAATAGACAATACGAGCAGGGTTCATGTGATGAATGGGAGAACAGATGGACCAAGACTAATCATGCCTGCAGTCTAGTATTTACTAGGTGTTGGGCTTAATCTTGAGAAAACCTACCTTAGTTTGGCGGAAAGGAGACGAGGAAGTAGGGAAGAAGAAAGCAGTAGTAGTAGCAACTACAACTGGACATGATCACGAAGGAGGAAGTAGAAGCAACAGGCACACGACTCCTTCTACTTCTTGTCCTCAACAGCAACGAATAGAAGGAGAGAAGAATAGAACTACGACAGTACTGCTACACAGCTACAAGAGGATGAAAAGAATGACGATGGCACAAACGAGTAGCAGCAGTAACCCAGAGCTCGTTCGAGAGAGGGTTTAATTTATAGAGAAGGAAAACCCTAGGGGGGTCGAATTCTAATGAGAGTAAGGGGTTTAAACCCTTTCCATGCTTCGATCTGTAAGTTACTCCCTCCTACCAAAACCCTAGCCGCTAGCCGTGGTTTGAAATGAAACCTGAATATCCTATTCGTATGTAGCTTCGAACGTGAGTTGTTGGTGATGACAAAAAGACCTATCAGGATTTGAATTCCTTCTAGGGCAATACCCCTCAAGGAGATAGTCTGTTACGCCGGGACTTTATGTCTTTGATTTTTAGACCATCAGGCACCCTTATGACTGGGCTCATGATGTCCCGCGAGGATCTGTACTGTCACCCTTGCCATGCCTTTTAATTTCATAATTTTGGTATTGATTTTCATTTCACTCTAATTTATTTTTGGATAGCTCTTATTGGCTAGATATTGCAATGAAAGCTCACCTTTGAGGGTCAAGACTACCCCTATTTGACACCTCTCCCATATTGGGGAGTGCCTAAGTTGGTAATCTTATCGACCAATCTCTTGCCCTTGCACTCAGCCGAGTAGAGAAGAGAAAATACCTTCATGCATACCCAAATTTTGGCCAAAGCAACAATGGTGTGCCTTAAAGAAGATCGGCTGTGGCTCGTTGTGAAGTGTGTGGAAAACCCATGCTAACGGGTCACCCTTAATGATTGGGGAAAGAAATTCAAACTCCCAGCACGGAAATATCACCAGCCTAATGATGCTGCAGAAGCGACTTCATTTTGAATTAAACTCACTAAACCACTCAAGCATGTTTTAAGGAACCAACATTATGATCATGTGTAGGAGTAAAAGAAACAATAATAATGATAGTCATCTTCTTGCCCAAAATAAAAAATACCTTTGTAAATCCATGGCATGAAAACTGGCATCTAAAGCGAGAGCTTGATCATCGAGCTTTGAGGAGCATGAGTAGATTTGTATTCCTTGCTTGACAGGACGAAAGGGAGAAGATAGCAAAGGATCAAAGATTCTTCTACACGGAGGAGCGGCAGATACCAAACTGTACGAAGAAGGATAAAAGGAAGAGAGACGAGGGCTAGAACTCCCTCGCTATGGCACAGGGACCCTGATAACAAGAAAATAAATATAGAATAAGCAAGATCAACTGAGATTAAGGCAGACTAAAGCCTCAAAAATAGCATGAAAAAGGGTGAGAACTCCGAAAGGGTGAGATAGAAAGAATAGGAAGGTGATGAGGAGATTGCTGCAAAGGTAAGGAAGAAGAAGTGTAATCATCCGACATAGTCGGAGAAGAAGAATAATGGTCATCCGATAGGGTCGGAGAAGGAGAATCGTAGACATCTGACAGGGTCGGAGAAGGAGCAGAGGCAACACCAAAAGTACTGGGGATGAGGAATCAGAAGATGTCCCGAAATTGGGATGGAAGGAAATATCTAGAGGTTCTGGATGAGAAGAGGAAGAATCAGGAGAGGTCCTAAAGTCGGGGTGAAAGACAGGCATAGGCCGAGGCCTAGAATTGTAAGAGGAGGGAGAATCAAGAGGCCCTGGATGAGAAGAAGTAGGCAAATGGGGGCTTGGGGACCCCAGAAGAGAGGAGAAGATCATAGAAGCAGGATCTGAAGAGGGAAGATACACCACACCACCCAAGGGTGAGAGCTGAGTAGAAGTAATGATGAATAGAAAGGAGAGGAAGCAGAAGTGAACCCCTGAGTGCATAACATGCGGCCCTTAAACTGGCACCACCACCTCTTCTTATCAAAAACATCTTGGAAATGGGCCTGCCTAGTGCGGACTCAGACGTTTAGACTTCTTAATCTATTATATCTTCTCAAATAATGGGCCCATCTGGCAGACAGCCTAGCCTAATTTTAAACATGTAGCCTTGCTGGGGCAGTTGCCCCTATATGCCTGACGCTAACAATATGTAGACATTCGTGTGCCAACAGTCATATCGCCTGGGCGACTGGGAATCCATGAGAAATTGGGGAAGGGGGGGACTACATGATGGACATGTGTTGAAGTTGAATGCAGACTGGTAGACAAGTGGGCATGCAATGACACAGAGGTTGAAATGCACTGACTAATGTGAAATGAAGAACCTAGACTCAAACTAGTATCTAGTACCTGGCGGAGATATTGATCCAAAGGCCCAACTCACGTAAGGAGGCTACCTTCCAAATAGGCGTAACCTATCGTTTTGGCAGCACCTTTTCATGTACCAGATAAAGACATGAGGTGCAACACCGTGGACAAGACTTCTCTAGACTTAGACTGTGCTATGATGACTACCCTAGACTCGACTTGCTCTGATACCAATTTGGTGCGGGATGGGATGCGACTCAATACCGATTGGATGCGAACCTAGGACTCTTGGTGACGATGCAACCAATTTGATAACGTGACCAGCAATGACGCGACCAACTCGACACCAATAGAGTTCCAACAGAGGAGGATATGTCCTCAATAAGAGACATGAGCTCGTGGACATCCCTAAGTGAGGGAAATGTGTGGATCTGCGCGGTTGAGAAACCAGTAGTGAGTTAAGGGTGGTCGACTCTTTCACGTGCTCGAGTTGAGTCACGGGACAGGTCACACTCTCTTTCTCACAATGGTGATCAAATAATATATCAAGCTAGGATCCTATGACTCAAACAGCGGCATTCAAACATATACAAAATTAGCATCGCGACAATGAGAGGAGTGAGAATGTACCTCCACACTCTAGGCGTGGGGAAGACAATCCTGGCCAAGACCCGTACTCCCGGTATAAATAATTACCAATAGTTACAAAAATTATACCCACTCTACGCAGGGAGGTAATAGGTAACACGTGGGACCCGGGAGTATCGAGTTTGGGTTGACGGATAGCATTTTGAGCAGCTTCGATGAAGCCGACATGTTGCTAATCGGTGCTGGCAGAATGGCGCGTGCTGACGATCTGGAGGATCACGCTCCCGTCGGAAGGCTGATCAGGCTGAGAATGGTCCCGTTGTGAAGAGGACTCCTGGAGGAACAATCCCTTGGAGGGGATCACATTGGATCGCCTTGTGGAAGGCGGGGCCGTCCAACTTGTGGCCGTTGTTGCTTGTTGGCCCGAACCAGGTCTGCAGGTTCAAAATTGCGCGACCTAGCGAAAACACCTGCTGCAACCAGATCTGAGGCCGGATCGAAGTGAAACTGGTGCCGTTGTGAAGATCTTTCAAAGATCTACAAACCAATGCTGTTAGGGGTGATCATTATTTGGGTTCAACCTGAAAACCAAACCGTACCGATGGATTTGATTCGGTTTGGTTTGGGTTCAAATTTTAAAAAATTTGATTTGAGTTCAAACCGAACCATATTAAAAAATTTGGTTTGGTTTGGTTTTGAAGTTTAGGAAACCGAACAAAATCAAACCGAACCGAATAACCTAAATTTAAAAATATTTTTGTCAAGTTAATATAAGTGTATATGTAACTATAAACCCTAATTCAAAAGGCCATGAAAATAGATTAGAAAGGAGGTGGCACAAATACCATATTGGGCCTTGGCTTACTTTGATACCATCTTACAAATCTTAGAACCTAGGTGCTAGGGTTGAAGGGGCCCAAGACTATAAACTCAAGAAACTCACATGTGTTTTCCGCTATGGGATTATCTCTCATTCGGAGATCCAACAGAAAAGATTGGGTTATTGCTATATTGCGCACTCTGTCTTTGTGTGTTGAATGCACTACGCTCTGATTGACATGAATGTTATAGATTCGTCACGACACCCCCGGGTAATCTTCCGTGCTCGGGGCGTGACATGAAACTTATTTTAAACTAATGTTAATTTCATGCCAAAATCATATACTTGTGTAATTAACTTTGATTTTATATGATTCATGGACTTGTCTAGTTGGTTTGATCATAGCTTTATCACAATCCTTTCTTATCTATGAGTCATTTTTCTTAAGTACATGGCACATATCTCAGTATGATGTCATTAGATACACTTTTACACTTAAGCACACCATCTTGTTCTTGTGATCCTCTCGGTTAAATATTCTTTCTACCAGACTAAGTGATCTTATTTCAAGGCCTCCGTAAGTCTCTGTGAGCCTGGGATTCCCACTAGGACGCTGAGCTGGTTGTACCCTTAAAACCCAATTGTTTAGAAAGCACTTGCACCTATCAGAGTTTTCTGATTTTTGAGTCCAGACGGTCTTCATGGCGATCGCTAAGGCTTACCTAACGATCTACCCATGATCGCTTCTTTTTGTCAAATGGTCAGCCCATTACCGCATACCTCTCTGAGTCAAGTTTTTCTTGTTCTGGCTATGACCCATCACAAACGGCCCTGACTTGACCGCATAGCTCTGCCTAACGGTCCAGACTTGATGCTTGATTTATGAAACGGTCCAGTAAATGGCCGCTTGGTCCCGATTGTGTCTAACCCGAGGTTGACCCTTGGGGTTGGTTTTCGGGAATGCCTGGATGGTTTTAGGATTATCTAGAGCCTTAAAATATGTTTAACAAGTTAATGATAAGTTGTAGAACTTAATGGATGTATCGTTATGCTGCCAGAATGCCACTGTAGCATAATGTTCCTTTAATTCTTCTTTGAAATCTTACATCAATTTTGGTACATTCTCTACCTTGGTTACGTGGTTATCAACTTGTTATTTGGAATTGAATTTATTGGCTAAAATTATTGTTATACTCGTGAAAGTAGCTGGATTTATAACTTGAAGATGCAAGACCGGGCATGGATTGTGTCCGAGGGCTCCATGCGAGTCCCCTCGGAAGATTGTCGGAAATGTGTTGTAAACCATGGGGTATGATGATACTGGCGTCGCATTGTGCTGGGAGTACTTTCTCTTACAAATGAGTGAAAACCACGAGGCTCATGATAAAATTACATGCTTGTTACATGGCTTTCTAGTACATAGCCTTTACAAGATTATGTGTACTTTCTAGTTACATGCTCATACTTTCTTGTTTATGAAAGGCCAAATTTATATCTACATGATTAATCTTACTTGTCCATGCTATATATACTCGATCTTGCTCAGTTATCACATGACTCTATGTTCTTGATTATCTTGGTTATATCGCTTATTTACCGCATGCTTACTTCTACCTTACTAATCTAGAGCTAAAGACATTAATCACTTCAATATTGCCTTCATGTTGATGCGAAGATACTTACTGGGTAAGTGTGCTCATACTTAATTTCTCAATTTTCCAGGAAATATAGATGAATCAGATTTGGATTACGCAAGTAGCAGGTCTGAGAGTGATTGAAAGTCAAATGGATCGAGAGAAGCCTTAGTTGTCAAGTGTCTAGTTGGGTCTTATTGTAATTTTTTATTTTCTTGAGTCGAGGTGTAAGAAGGTCAGGAGTCATGGATCATGTATACTTCATATTCCCGTTTTCACTTTCTCTCTCCTTATCCCGTTTTCCCTCCTCCTCCCGGTTCTGGTTGGGGTTCTCCCGCGCGTGGCCTCCGGCCATGGCCGGCAGTGGGAGAGGGAGAGGCCTTCCCCGCCGGCCAGGAGCTGTACGTCCCGCTCCCCTGCTGGCATCTCCTGGGCGACAGCTACCTACCCCTGTCATAGTCAACCGCCGTGGCAGCCTTGCTGCTGGCCACGTTGGTACGGGCCACGTCGCCTCCAGCTTGTCTTCGTCCGCTGCTGCCTTCCCGAGCTCGGAGGAGGAGTTCCCGCCGCTCCCGGATGCGGCCCCCCCTCCTTCGACGTCGCAGGCAGCTGCCACGCCCTCCACCTCTGTCGGGGTGCCGTGTGCAGGGTTCGTCGTCGGCGTCCCTTCGTCCTCGACGCCGCCTACTGCAGCACCCTGCTCCGCTGTTGCTGCGACGCCAGCCTCCTGCCTAGGCGCGTCCGTCTCCGACGGGCTGGTCGCCAGACTGGCTGACGGTGTCGCGGCGGCCCCTGCTGCCACCGCCGCCGAGGCTCCCCCTCGGCCGGCGTCTGCTCCCGACCCTCAGGGTCGTCCACCGCGTCTTGCCGCCACCGGTGCTCTGCCGGTGGACCCAGCCGGCTCCAACCATGGCCTTGGCACACCATCTGCCCCTGTCAGCCCTCGCGCTGCTCAGCTCCAGCCGGGTGCTTCTTCTTCCGACCCACCGGCAAGGCCTCCACCTCCATCGGCCGCGCCAGCCTCTTCCCCCTGGACCCGCGTTGCAGAAGGCCCTCGCTCAGGTGGTTCCCAACCGGTGCCAGGCCGATCCTTCGCCCAAGTAGTCAGCCACGCTGGCTGCCTGCCGAAGCTTGATATGGAAATCCACGCACCAGCTTTCTCCGATTCTGGAGAACCGGCGGCCTTCTTTTCCATGGCTGAGGTTCAGAAATCATGTGCAACCTTCCAGTTTTCTGTTATTGCCCGCACCCCGTGGGGACGGCCTGCCTTCGACGCCGTCCGTTACCACCTAGCCCAAAGATTCCAGCTTCTCCAGGACTTCGTCATCAGCTCCCTCGACTCAAGACACCTCCTGCTGCGGTTCCAAAACCGGGAGGACTACCTGCAAGTGCTGCTTAAAGACACCCTGTTCATCCAGGGAAAACCGTTCCATTTCTTCCAATGGACCCTTGATTTCTCCAGAACTGCAGACTCGCCCATCGTGCCGGTTTGGCTGGAGTTGCCGGACCTTCCTGTCAACTTCTACCATGAAGAAATGCTTCTTTCTATTGCTGGCAGCATCGGCCCCACCCTGCAGATTGATCGGAATACCAGATGCCTCACCCGATCGCTCGCTGCATGTGTCTGTGTGCAGCTGGACGTCTCCAAGCCATTACCTTCAAGGGTCCTCATCAACTATGGACCTCACAGCTTCTGGCAACCGATCCTGTACAAGAATCCTCCAGTTTTTTGCCCCGTCTGCAAGCGCTTAGGCCATCTGGCAGCTAAGTGCAAGAAGACTGCAGATGCCCCTGCTGCTCCCCCTGCTCCACGCCAGCCCCCTGCTGGCCCCCCCAACAACCAGGATGCTACTGCTGCCCTTCCACTCACCAATGACGCCGGCGCGGGGCCTCCTGCTCCACTGGACGCCGCCACGGACCCCATGCCACCTCGGTACAAGCTGGATGCTCCTGTTGGCACCAATGCCATTTCTGCTCCCAGGGGCCCCAATAACTATATAATATTGGTCATATAACAACTATGGAGAACAAAATTTTGGTAAATGCAAAATAGAATTAGCTCAAATAAACATTGATATTAAACTTGTATAGTAAAAGCCACTAACGTAAGAGCCATTAGGCCTTAGAGATAAACAATAGGCTTTAGTGAAGGGAATCGTCTAACACTAAATGGGTTGAGAATATATATATATACATGGGCTCTAAATCAATTAGTGGGCTTTAGAATTCTCAAAGGGATAAAGGCAGCTAATGGGCTTTGCGTAGGAAAAAGCAAAGGAGTTCTAAGAATGTATACTCAAATATTATTAGAATAGGGTCCTGGGGTTATTTAAAACCTTTTCACGTTAGCATTAGGAATTGAAAACCCGAATGCATGTTCGAAACTGGCATGGACTTAGGATTACAAGGTTAGTATAACGCGGCTATAGTTGTGGAAAGAGATGTGCATGGGCAATTTTGATTCCATCTGGATTGTTACGTAAGGAAATTATGTGCCACTAGGAAAGTGGCTGCAACGTAGGAAATTTGAGAGCTGTTAAGAATGTATTCTGAAGAAATTGATCCCCATTAGGATCCTTGCACACTTATGAATTCTTCCTCTATAAATAAGGCTCCTGCGACCGGCAGAAGCCTGTTATTGCCACTGCTGTTCGTGAGTCTACTTCCTGGTGCTGTGTGTCGACTGCTGCCATTGCTGCACGAAGGGCGAACGAGCTTCTTCTTCTTCCCCTTCTTCCTGTGAGATCATGCAGCTACTACTACTAATGTTGTTACTGCAGAGAAACTGTGAAGGAGCAAGGCTTCTTCGTCTACTGTTCTTCTTCCCTGCAACTTCTTTTGTCTGTTAAAGCATCGTGAAAGGTAGGCAATCTCCCAAGCCAAACTGTAAAGAAATTATCATGCTAGATGGTAGGTTTTCTCTAAATCCAAGATCAAACCCTGTAGACATGAGAAAATAATGCTCCATGCATGCATACCTCATATTCTAGTAATGTTCTGAATGTCGTTCCTTACGTTGTCCGCATAAAAAGAATTAGCGTCCAACACCTTGGGCGCAGATTTCTAAATTTTGTGACCTACTGTTTAGACGCACATTATTTAGCGACCTTCACACCTGACGCCAATTTATTTGACAAATGAACAAATACAGCTTGTTTAAAAATTAATAACAAAGTAACCATACATCTAAATTCCATGTTCTGCATATATCTAGATTCCCCTTATTTTTCTCTACATGTCTATGTAATTAGCTTCCTTAAAACTTTCATAAACGTCAAAAGGACATTATTCATCCCCTAAAGGAATAGTAACTCGAGTAAATGAATAGCATTTTGTTTCTGTGAACACACCTGCCTGGTGTTCATTAACATGTAACTTGAAAAGAATGAGTGTCTGCCCTCGCAGATGCCAATCCATGATTTATTTAATAAAAAGTTGGAAATAAAGAATGAGCGTCTAAATAAATTGACGCACATTAATAAATAAGCGCCCCTGTATTGCGGCACTGTTTTGTAAAATTTAGTAAATAGAAAATATTTGGAAAATCATGAATCTGCGACATGATCATGGATGCTATTTAAAGAATGAGCGTCGTCAAGTTCAGTCGCCAATTATAATTAAATATTATTGGTTTTTGGAAATCTCTAGAATTAGCTCCTGTGCACAGAGTCGCTAATTCGTTGTCTTTTGTTGAAAATTTTATTAATTAATGATACCTGAATATCTCATTCCAGAAACAATTAGGCCCCAAATAACTCAACCTATTCCACAGTTATTCTATAATCAAAGCCGCCATTAAAATAATTAGAGACTCCAGAATAAATCAACTGTTTGTTTCACTGCTTTGTCAACTGGTTTTGGGTGGCATTATCTTCAATCTATCCTTTAAAGAGTTCAAAATGTTAAGTGCCCACGAGAACTGCAACGTGCTTAAATGCCCACCTGGAAGCGAAGGAAAGAAGGAAAAAATGGAAGAGAAAGCCATACCAACTGCCAAGTAAACACTCAACACTCGTGATAAGATTTCCAAGCAGTGGAGAGAAGAATCAAGTCAATTAGAAAAAACTTTCTTCTGGAAAAGAACCAATCAAGAAAGGTCAGGCTTGCATCTTGTCCACTGGGACAGAGTTTGCAGGAGCAGGGACGGTTGGTCCAGTTAGTATTGCCATTTTCAACAATGCCTTGCTTGGAGGCTGGTGATGCAAACTTGGATCAGATAATAATACTTTATGGATGTAAAATTGAGAACAGAGCACTACATGAAGTGCGGCCAATTTAGCTTGCACATTGGAGATAGGAAAACTATCAGATTCTAGGAAGATCAGTGGGGTTCAGATCACGATCTCTTTTTATAAATTCAGCTTACTCTGTGAACCCACATTGCAGAAAGGCAAGAAGGTCAGATATTTTATGACTCTAATACAACAGTTCTTGGAACCCCTCTACAGCATTATTCTGGGTTTTTATTCCCAATCAACTAGGCCTAGAAGAACCGGCCAAAAAAAGGGAAAGTGTGAATCTCACAAGAAAGCAGCCAAACAAAAAGAAGAATCCTGCTGTCCATCACGGTAATAGACAGAAACTCAAGCACAAAAATAACAGAACAGGAGCATCCATCCCATTAGTAGCACATCATTTTCATTCATTTGACCACATGTTTTCCTCAGATAGAGATACTAGAGAAGGCAGAAACTATTTTGCTCATCTATTTCATTAAAGTACTTTCAAATATGTTGCTTTGTTTTCCAATAACCATCTTGCATCCATAGGATTGAATGGAAAGGGAAGAAAGGATAAGTCTTTAATTTGTCGGAAGACCCTAACCTCTCAATTTTTTCTACCCAAGGAGAACTGTCCCAACCTTACTGGAGAAAGGGAGAAAGAAATGCTGGCAAGAGACAGGGGAGGAAGGGAGAGGAGAGACACGGGTTGGTGGGGATGCGGATGTGGTTGCAAGCAGGCAGACAATGGACATTGATGTGGACATGTCAGCTCAACCTACAATGCTGGCAAAAGTGAAATACAGGTATGTCTCCCTTCTCCCTCCCTCCTTGCAGCTACATACATATCTACCTATCTTATGCATATAAAAAGCGAGATGTGGATCATCTCTTTTTGGACTCTTTAGCTCCGCCATCAGTTTCTAAATTGACAATGAAAGATCAAGCTACGGTTGGCTGACTGAACAGCAGGACAGGTAAAACACTAGAAGTTGTCCTGGCCTAGAAAGATAAGGCTGGCTGGCTGGCTGTCATTGGACAAAACTAGATGTTAGCCTGGCCTAGAGAGAGGATTTAGCCGAGACATTGTCTCGCATTGCGGTGGGCCGGTGGCAACTCAAGAAAGGAAGGAAAAGAGAACTATGAAATTTGAATTTTTAGGAATAGTTTTTCTATAATTTTCACAAGAATTTATGGGAGATAAGGCAATGAAATCGTAGTTTGACAAAGCTATCTGCAGCATTCGAGGACGGACTCAAACTACTGGCTAGGGGTCGGCATTCCGCCCCCTCTGATTAAAGACTTCCCTTGAGCAGGGCGTGTATTTGAGGGTGGCTTGCCATAACCAATCGCCCCTAAAGAACGGTGCCCTTACTAAAGCCATACTTGGGATACAACCCAACCTAAGAGGGAGAAACAGAAGAAAATTAGAGATAAACTTTATGCAGGATGGGAGACATCAGGATTTATATTTCTTCTAGAGCACTACCCCTCAAAGAGATAGTCTGTTGCACAGGGACTTTGTGTCTTTTGATTTTTTAGACCCTTAGGCACGCATGCGACTAGCGTTTCCCTATGGGGCTTTGCCACTCTTGTCATACCTTTGATTTCATAATTTTGCATTGATTTTCATATTGACTTTCACTTTAATATTTGATAGCCCTTATTGGCCAGATATTGCATGAACGCTCACTTTTTGAGGGTTAAGACTATCCATATTTGAGACTTCTCCCGTATTGGGGAGTGTCTAGGTTGGTCATCTTATCCATCAATCTCTTACCCCTACACTCGGTCGAGCAAAGAAAAGAAAAGGCCTTTGTGCATACTCATGGTATGGCCAAAGTAGCAACGGTGTTGCCTTAGAGGAGATCGGCTGTGGCTCGCCGTGAAGTATGTGAAAAAATCCTCACTCAAGAGGTCACCCTTAGCGATTGGGGAAAGAACTAGACTCCCAGCGCGGAGCTATCACTAGCCTAAGGGTGCTATAGAAGCGAACTAGGCTTAACCTAACTAAGCCCCCCCACCCATGTTTTAAGGAACCGAGCATGATAAGCATGTGTAGAAATAAAAGAGATAGCAATGATAGCATGTTCTTTGCACAAAATGAATATACCTTTGCAAATCCATGGCGTGAAGACCAGCGTCCTGAAGCAGCTTTGATCATCGAGCTTCATTTTCCTTGCTTGACAGGACAAAGAAGGGGAGGCTAACAGGGACCAAGATTCCTCGACGCGGAGGAGCAGCAGACACTAAGCTGGATAAAGAGGGATAAAAAGGAAGAGAGACGAGGGCTAGAACTCTCTTATTAAGGCACGAAGGCCCTGATGACAAGGAACTAAATATAGAATAAACAAGGATTAACTGAGATCAAGGCGGGCTAAAGTCTCGAAAAGAGTAAGAAAAAGGGAAAGAACCCCGAAAGGGTGAAGATGAGTGAGTAGACAGAGGAGAAGAAGAATCATCACTACAAGAAAATTGGCCTATAGCCACGAATTTTACCTACGTTTGTAAAAAATGTAAGTATATATGACTTATTCTGACATTTTTTAAAATATGTAGGTAAATTTCCTACGTTTCATTATAACGTAGTTATATGGTCATCTTATTCCAACGATTCGTTAAGAAACGTAGGAAAATTTTATCTATTTCTACACTTTGTGAATAAATGTGAGAATAAGTCATAGATATTCTTTCACTTTTTACAATGCGTAGGAATAAGCCACTTCAAATAAAAAATAATAATAAATAAAAAATATAAGAATTAAGCTGGCCATGACGGCGGGAAAGTTACCGCCTGATATTTTTCATTTTTTCCCTTTTAACACTCATTTCTCCCAAATCCAGGCCATTCTCTCCCTCTTTCTCTTCCTCCCTCACCCCTTTCTACTTCATCCTCCCAGATCTAGCGGACATACTCTCCCTCCTTCACACCACTAACCTCCACACGCAAAAGGTATTCACGAAAATTAAGATTTACCAAAACCTCTACAAAAGCTTTTAAACCACATCGATTTAAAAAAAAAAAAGAAGTGTAGCCCGCAAAGTAGCTACCAAGTCTGATGAATATTTTGCCAACAAATAATGAGGATATTTTGCTCGAAAGTATCCTAACAAAGCCCCTAAACATATTCACGCCATGTTTGCTATTTCATCAAAATTCCAACGACCCCCAGTGAACGATGGACAACATTCAAAGAAAATAACGGGGATCTTGTCACAAAAATGTGAAACAATAATTCATAGCACACATTTTCTTGTTCGTCTTAATATCCTCTCAATTTCCTCTCGAAACAGTGCGGACAGGTTTTTAAGTCTGACGTGTTGGAATGATCGGTCACAACCCAACCCATCAACATCTAACCGTGTGGAAGACCCGACGAGCAGACTTCGGTAACTTGATTTAGAATTTGGCATGAGCTCTCTCTCTCTCTCTATATATATATATGTGACATGGCATATCCGTTTCTTTATAATCCTCGTCAATCCAACGAAGATATTGTGGCCCCTTAGTTACAAGTAATTGATCATATGATCGTTATTAGAGTATCCTTAACCGTCTGACAAAACAAAGTAACCTTCCTTCTTCTTCGTATGCACAAAGCCCACGTCAAATTTTAAACCCAATTACTTTACAAGTCTCCTCATCGATCGGGTCTTCTCCACTACGGCTGGACATCCCTTTCATATTTTGGTACATCATGATGATGGGTCTCCCACCCACGTTATTTTCCATGTGGTCCTCCCCTGTTTTTGCTTGGGGTCGTCATTGGAATATATTTCGAGGAAGGATGGTGGCGACAGTTATGCTTGTTATTAGCTTAGGTTGCTGGATGTATGTGATGATGCTCATATACTGGGTGTGCCGGAAAAGGGCAGACTGCACCGGTGAAGGCCCAGGGGTAGGTGTGCCGAGCTGGACAGGGAGAGGTGTGCCGGCTAAAGAGTGTGTCGCTGGCAGAGGTGTGCCAGCCAAGGAACCAGGGGAGTGTGCAGGACCAGGATGCAGGCGGGGTGTACCAGATGGGGGCTGGGAAGGGTGTGACGGACAAGGCACAGCTGGGTGTGCCGGAAAAGGCCTGTGGGAGGTTGGGGGGAGGTGTACTAGATAGAGATGTTTAGAGTGTGCCGGTCAAGGTGAGGTTGAGTGTACCGGACAAGGGTTAGCGAGGGGTTTCCTCCCCACCTTATGTGTCTTTTCTTTTCTTCTTTTTCTTGATTTTTTATGCAATGCACACGCGTTTCTCCTCTCTTCCTTTAATCACCCCCCCTCTCTTTTCTCTCTTTTTTTTTGTGTGACAAGTGCCCAAATTATGCGGTTATCGTTTAGTCCGGTTCTCTTCATGTCGTCCATAGTTCTCTTGTCTTAGTTGAAGCATCATTGATTTGGTGCTCCCTTTTGCACCCTTTTTTAACTTGTTATTGTCTCATTTGTTTGTTGCTCCCCTTTATTTTCTTAACATGGTATTGCCCCGTTTGTTTGCTACTTCTCTTTTTGACATATTATTTTCTAACGAAAATTTGATAGCATCTCCCCTTGACCCAGATGGTAAGGGAGGTAAAGGGAACGCGCCCACACGGAGTGGCAGAACCCAACAATCTGAGATGTGTGCCTGGGACAACAACACCTCTTATGAAACTTCAGAAAACCAGAAAGAAGCGACGAGTGGAAGACACCTCTAAGACTGCCCAGAGGTGCATTAGGCAAGAAGGGGGGACTGGTGACTAGTGTGCCAGCCAGAGAGCCTAAAGGGGCAGGAGAGGTGTGCCGGACTGGCTAGCACCAGGGCGTGTCGGGCTAGGGCGGCTATGGCGTGCCGGCTAAGGGCATGCGAGGGGTGCACCAGGCAGGTGACGAGGAGGTTGTACTGGGTAGGGGTTAGATGGAGGCTGTGCTGGGTGAGAACCATGGGGACTGTACCGGATAGGGCCCTGGTAGGGTGTGCTGGCCAAAAGGGGTTAGGGTGCACCGGCCTGGGGACCTTCGGGGGAGATATAGGTAGGGAAGGATTCAAGCTAAGGGTGTTGGGTTCGGGTGTTCAAAGGGACGAAGGCGGGATATCTCCCTTTAGGCAAACGGACTGGGGGGCAAGCTAGAGGCCCCATGAGGAGGTCATGACAATGGAAAGAGCTCAATACGAGCGATCAAACCGCCGAAAGGGGAAGGGGAAGAAAAGTTTGGATGATCAACACCTAGTAGCATAAACCAACAGAAGCGATGGAGAACCAAGAAAAGGGCACTTTTATTCATAAAGAAAAAAGGAAATGACCATGGCTGTCCATGTACATCAAAGAGTGCGTTCAAGCCAAACTAAAGATAGGAAAGAAGAAAAGAACATGGAACATGCGGGGAGGAAGAAGCAATAGAGGGAGTGTTGGGGTCGAGCCGGGGTGACTACTCCTTGCTCCCCCAACACCTCCCTGCTACATACTCTCTCTCTCTCCCTCTCTCTCTATTACTCTCTCTCCCTCGGCGACCACCGGAGAGCTCTGCTTCTTTCTCTCTTCTTCTTCTTCTCTTCTTCTTCAGTGGCTCTCTGCGTTTCTACACCTCTGGGCATGTGTCTCTGTTCGTATCTGTCCCTCTTCTTCTAATTTTTTGTTCGTTGGAGGAGGAGGGCATATATACTCCCAGTGGCGGGAGCCTTTGAACACGAACGACGAAGGTGGGAACTGACCGGCATTGATTGGGATTTGACTTTTCCAGTGGCAGGGGGTAGCCTGCGTGCCTTCATCAGATAGCCCACTACACGCCAAGGATCTTTAGGGCATGGTGTTGGATTTCCTCTGCCGGATGCACCGCTGGAGGGATGGGGAGCTATGTCGTTGGCAGGCAGAAGAAGTGTGCCGCTGGGAGCTTGCAACAATGTGCCGCTGAAGGGGGAACAGGGCTTACCGTTGGAAGGCAACCTATAGGCTTTGATAGTGTGTCGTTGGAGGCCATGGGCTAGTGTGCCGTTGAAGGGGCACGAGGGTGTGCCGGCCAGGTCTCGAACAAGGTGTGCCGGCAAGGGATTCGAGGGGTGTGCCGCTGATGGCATGCCAGCATGTGTGCCGCTGAGGAGCGCTGGCGGGTGTGCCGCTGAAGGGGCACGAGGGTGTGCCACTGGGTGACCCTGGCGGGTGTGCCATTGAAAGGGCACAAGGGTGTGTCGCTAAAAACTGAAAAATGTGCCGTTAGGACATGTTCAAGCCCGTTACGAGCACGAGTTGCAGTTCATTCTAATTTTCTTCGGGGCCCACGGATTGTGAGCTTCCCGAGAGTTAGTTTCTCTTCGCTGTCGTGACTCCGGAGGTGACTGTGGACGCACTTTTTATCAAGTTAAATTGATTTGTTCGTTTGTTGGTTTTTGTTAGTTAAGTGCATGGGCGTGCTAGTCACCGAAGTGACAATTTGTTCGGACTTCACAGAAGCCCATGGTGCGCTCGTTCTGACTTCGTCAGACGACTGTGTGGTTCGGGCCGGGACCAAAAACCGCCGTACCGTAAAGGTCACGACGTCATTTACATCCCCCATACGAGGGAACATCCTTGATTAATCGCCGAGAAAAAGGGCCTCATGGCCAGAAAATTAACTACATGAAAAATCTATTAGGAAACTCTAAAGTCCTCGCGTGAGGGTGTAGAGAAAGCATTTGAGATCCTGTTGGTCACGTGTTGACCATTTGATATTCGGACAAGCGTCCGGTTTCGAGATAAGCGTAATCGTCACGGGAGAATCGAAACATATGTATGTCAGGACGCGACAAATTTACTATTTGGAGGAACGGGAAGTGTTCAATTAAATCCTGGTTAGAGCGGTCAAAAACCGATAAATCTGTCGGCCCGGTGCGAGGTCAAGCCGCGACCATACTGCGGTGGGCCCCCCGCGGTCGAAGCGAGACTTGCCTGAGCATCGTTAATATTTCCGGTGCAAAGGGGGGCAACGGGAGAGATCACACTAAGAACCCGCATTGGGACACAAGTAATCGGACATGTCGGTCGCTCATGGACCTCTTCATATTCGGGTGGGAGCCCGTAGTGGGAAAGCGGTGAAAACCGGGGCAAAATCCTTTCGAATGTCGGCCGGGTGGATGGTAATTTTGATGATGACTTAGAAAGATTTCGATTCAGAGAACGAACCCGGTTTGGTCAAAATGTTGGCCCAAGGCAACGCCCTGCGGCGCCATCCGCATCTGCGTGGAGGTGCGCCCCGTACCGCGTTTGGTGGCGTTCATCGCTGGCTATCCTCCGTTTCGCTGGGCGGGGCTTCGCCTAGGGCGCGCTGTACGGCCTTCAGGGCGGCGTCGTCCACGGTGAGCAGGCCGAGGTCCATCCCGTTGCGGACGGCCCGCGCACGGCCATACAGCCCTTCCTCGGCCAGTGCGTCGGCATACAGCTCCCGTGCTCGTTGTTCGCGTCGGCTCATCATCACGAGCACCCCAGCTGCTTGTCCACGACGGCAGAGCGCGGCCGCATCAAGACCACCTTGTCGCCGATCACCTGCGGGTTGCGGTCGAGGAAGTCGGCCGCTTCAAAGATGTCCGCCAACCGCTCGCGGTCGATCCGCCGGTAAATCTCGCGCTCGATCTCATCGGCCCACGCCTGCTCTTCGTTGAGGAAGTCGGCATGTGCCTGCGCGCCGCGGCGGGTCCAGAACCACTCCGGGCTCACCTCTGTTTCGCCGGGAGCCAACCGAAAAACCTCCCAATGCAGAAAGCCCTTCTGGTTGGCGTACCAGTTCGACTTAATCGTGGACATGGCCCACCTCCTTCAACTTGTTTTGCAGGGTCGCCACGGTGGCAAGGGCCTCGGCCAGCATGGCGGTTTGGTGTTCGTAGATGTCGCGACGGATGTACTCAGGGGCGGTGATGCCGGAATCCTGCCACTCGAATTTCGTTTGCGGGCCAGCCCGGAAAGTTGGGAGTTCGAGAAATGCCGGGGGATAGACATGCCCCACCACCGGCGCCGTTTGGTACAGCTCACTTTCGTACTGCGCCCGACCGTGGAAGGTCGGGTGTTCGCTTGTGATAAGGCTCATGGCCTAGTCCTCTGATTCGATGGGATCGATGTAAGGTTCGCTGGCGTCGTCGTCCTCGCCGGACTCGAACGCCAACACGGGGAAGATCGGGGACCGGCTTTCGGTGGCCGCCAGCGCATCCCACTCATCCAGCGCGGCGGTAAGGGAGACGTGCGAGTCGGTGGCGCACCAACAGCCGGGGCGGGGGCAACGCAACACCAGCTTGCCGGTTGCCATGTCCTGCTCTTCGATGGGCTTCAGCCCATGGACGGGGCACGGCTCGGCCAGCAGCCCGTCATGTCGGATTTGGCGTTTCATGGTCAGTGCCTCGTCCGGGTAGTGGGGACCGTTACGTGCGATCCCTCGAAGGGGACCAGCTCGGCGACTTCGCCGTCGATGAGGTCCATCAACGCGCCGACCGCTTCGGGGGATCGGTCCACGCCGGCCAGCAGCGCGCAGGCCCGCGGAGCGTTTTCCTTCCAGTCGCCCATCACGGCATTGTTGAATCCGGTCTCGACCTTCTCGCCGGCATACCGCAGCACGTCATTGGCGAGACCGGCCATGACCACGGCGCGGCGCATGTCCTGCTCCTCTTCCGCGTCAGGTTCGCCGAACTCCGGGTCACCGCCGCCCATGATGTCAAGCGTGCCCTCGGCGAACTCGGACAGGATGCCGGTCAGGAAGCGCACCAGCCCCAGCGGCATTTCCAGCGGGACCATCGTTCTTTCGGGTGTGCTCATGGCCGTGTCCTCAGTTCGGCTTAATGCCGGCGGCCTTGCGCAACTCAGCCTCGGCCTCGGCGCCCGCCTCGGTCCACGCTTCGGCCGTAGCCCCTTCGCGCATCCGGGCATTGATTGCCTGCACAGTCTTGTTTTGCTGGCTTATAGTGTTAGCCATTATCAAAACCACTATCAAAACTATGAATATATATGACTCATGACCACAGGGGCACAACATCTCTCTCTCTCTCTCGAGCATCATCACTCTCACTCTCGAGCATCGTGCTCTCTCCTGAGCATCGCTCTCTCCCGAGCTCTCTCCAGTGTTCTCCTTGGTAGGGCCCAGAAGAAGCTCGGTCCCCAGCTAGAATTTTAACTTATTCGAGCTTATCATGAGCGCTTCGCTCGCTATTCCCCTGTTCTGAGCATTAAATGCTCACGTGGTTGAACGACGTCAGCGGCATGGCCGCCACCATGCGAGCACGGCGCCAGATGCGGCCGACCTACTCTGCGTAGGGAGATGCCTCCCACCTACTCCACTGCGCGCCTACAAGAGATAGGACGCCAGTAGCAACGACGGGAAAAAGGGAGAGAAACGATGACCTTCTCCCTCCGAACAGTGCCTTGCATCCCCTATAAATACCAGTCCCATGGCTGAAGAAGAAAGGGGAGGGGGAGGATATAAAAAAATGATACGAAGATATGAACATACGAGGGGACGAAGGAAGAAGAAGAAGAAGAGCCCTATCTTTTAGTCCTACCAGCAACTCCATTTCTGAGTGCTGAGGGAGAAAGGAAGAGGTGAGGGAATGGGAGTAGGGTCTGCGGCCCTTGCTCCCTCCCCCTTTGTAATTTCTTTTCTTCTTGTCCTGCTCCTCCAGTACTCTCTCCTCCCCGATACGAAATAAAGAAGCATTCCATTTTGGTAGATTATCTATGTTGCTACTTTCATGATGCTTACCCGATGGTGCTCATGCTTTTCTATCTGTCTACCTTCCTCTTTTATGGGTGATGTTTTATCCTCGCTAGTTGCTACAGTGATCGTGTTTTAATAGGGAGATCTCTCCCCTCTCCAAGTCCCACTTCGGGACTTGACTAGCTCATAGTCATGGTGCGGAAGGGGTAAGATACATGGGGAGTAATCCTTGGATACAGTTTTCACCTACACAGATTTCCCTTTTGGGGAAGGAGCACGGCGAGCTCCATAGAGATGATCCCGGTTCTATCCATCTTCATGGATATGTCTCAGGATCCTTTTGCTTCACCCGAGCTCCTATGGGATCCTCCCAGATTTTCTTTGACCCCCTTTCGGGTCGATTTCAAAACCCCTGATTCTTTTCCAAATTCTCAGTCACCCTCGGATCTCAGGGGACTTGCTTCCTTATAGCGTGGCCCTTGGACGACCTCCTTCAAAGGGTGAATATTAATGTCTGCATAGTCAGGTGATAGCCTAAGACCTCATCTCAGGATTGAGATGGTGGCAGCCATTGGGTCATGGGAGTCCCTTGTAGGCTAGTCCTCGGGGAGTCCGTGCCAGATTCAGGCCATAGGATGGTTGCCACCCTAGTGCGCACCTTTGGATGTTGCCACCTCTATCTTGTTTGAGGGGAACTTGGGCCAATCCTCCGAGCTGGTTGTCCCGAGCCATCCGAGCTATTCGAGCCACCTGGCTTGGCCAATCTACCCAACATACCCGAGCTACCTGAGCTAGTCGAACCACCCGAGCTATCTGAGCCACTCGACCTGGCCGATCTACCCAACATACCCGAGCTACCCGAACTAGCCGAACCACTTGATCTATCTGAGCTACTCGACCTGGCTGATCTATCCAACATACCTGAGCTACCCGATCTAGCTGAACCACTCGAGCTGTAGCATCTCGATTTACTCTTTTACTAGTATCCATTAAGATTCGGTCACATCTTTTAACCGGCGCTGAGTGAGGGCGACGAAGCATATGACCAAACCACCTGAGTCTATTTTATCTCATTTTACTATCAATTGGGACT
This sequence comes from Amorphophallus titanum, assembly GCA_024336825.1. NCBI lineage: Eukaryota > Viridiplantae > Streptophyta > Magnoliopsida > Alismatales > Araceae > Amorphophallus > Amorphophallus titanum. The sequence continues at coordinate 21,234,548 of JANBPO010002596.1, forward strand.
ATCCCTAAGTCCTTACTGATGCGCTCATTCCTCATCTTGTCATTTTTAATCTTACCACACATCTATCTCAACATCCTCATATTTGCTACACACATTTTGTGAATGTGTTCCTTTCGTACTACCCAACACTCGGTATCATATAACAAAGCATGTCTCATAGCCGTTTTATAAAACCTCCCTTTGAGTTTTACAGGCATTCGACGATCACAGAGGACTCCTGATGCGCTTCTCCATCTTAACCAACCTATCTTAATCCTATGTGTAATGTCGTCATAAATCTCTCCATTCTCTTGTATGATAGACTCTAAGTATCAAAAGTTACTACTTTTTGGAATGTTATGTCCATCAATTAGAACCGTGTCTTTCTGTACCACTCTCCCGTGTCTTTGGAATGTTATGTGTTGAACCGGTAGTTTTTCTTATTAATCAAGAAAAATAAAAAATTAAACTTATCCAACAACAGCATAAAACTGGTACACAGCCAGTGGCATTGTGTTCACGGATCATACGTGTGTCCGAGAAATTCTGATGGACGGAATTACACGCATAAAACCCCCATGTTTTGCACAACGGAATTTCCTCAAATGGGTGGCGGGCGGCAAAAAATAATGCACCTGTTTCAATGATTCTGCGATATTTTAGCAAGAAGAATAATTTTCCACACACCTGGGAGTTGTTCGGCGCACTCTGGATCGTGGTCCCGGTGAGACGGAATCCTCCAGCAGCAAGTCGACCATGCCAAGAAAGAACAAAGAAAGGCACAAAGCACTCCACGTGGGCTGCAGCTTGGTCAGTGGGAGAAGTCAGAATAAAAAAGAGGTTGAAAGGGACCCAGCGCCCCTTTCTATAGCCACCCAAGGCCAGTCGGGTAAGAGGGATGCACCTTCTCTCTCTCTTTCTCTTCTCTTAACCTCAGGGTGAAGAGAGAGGGCCTCGCCTTCTTTTGGTCGGGTGCAAGAGGGCTATGCCTTCTCACTCTCTTCTCTTATCCAGAGGAATCTACACCCTCTTATGACTTAACCGACCCGACTAAGGGGGTAATTAATGTTAACCCGACCGGACTTTGGTCCTAATCTCTTCTGGGTAAGCTCTGCCAAAACCCTAGGGTAACTCAAAAGGGGCCAAGAATAACGAGTGTTGGACGTGCTGGACAAGAAGAAGACTTGTGATTGCGTGCTTGTTAAGGAAAAAAAAAGACAAGGTGTTGTCAATATACCCCAGTCCATGTGCAGTTTGTAATCTGAAAATACAGAAATTGGGTAAATGCCCCCTTGTTCTGGGTGTTTCCATAAAACCAGAATTTATGTATATACCCCTGTCCTTTGCTGTATGTGATTCTGAGAATCAGAAATTGGGTAAATTCCGCTGTTTTGGGTGAAATCTGGAAAATAGAAATTGTATTTGTACCCCTGTTCTGGGTGAAATCTGAAAAAGCAGAAACTGTATTTGTATCCCTATTCTGGGTGAAATATGAAAAAGCAGAAATTGTATGTGTACCCTTGTTATGGGTTAAAGGTAAAAAGGCAGAAATTGTGTTTGTGCCCCTGTTCTGGGTGAAATCTGAAAAGGTAGAACATCAGAAATTGTGCAAATGCCCTTCCTGGGACATTATTTTAACATATGGATGTTATAAACCTGTAGTTGTTGATCTGAATACAATTATCTGTATTTCTTGTTTTAAGGCACCACAAATAGTAGTGGGATATGTCCAGTCAAAACTTTCCTTGGGCTAATCCTGTTGCTGTCAAGGTAGAGGAATGGCTGAATCTGTGCCATTCAAAGTTGGTCTGCCAGCCTTATGTTCAGTCATAATCATTTGATTGTTACCCTGATCATGTCTGCTTGTCCAACCAATATTGCACAAAATTCTGCAAAGCAACCAATCCAGCATGGAATAGGCGAATCCTTAAAAACCATGCTTGTATGGTCATGGATATGTGCCAGAGTCATTTGCCCAAAAAATCTATTGACCTATCTTTCCTGTGCAGATGAATCTGATGACAGGTGATATTGCAAATCTACTGGATCTTCTATGGTCATGGATATCTCCAGTGGAAGATGATCAAAATGTGTTGAGGTAATGAAGCCTTCGTGTTTACATTAAAAGAACTCTCCGAATGGAGATTTGTGACGTTCTTGTTATGTAATCATGTCCGTAATAGTGTCTTTATTCAGGCCTCAGGGTGATCCACAGATGATTCGCTTCTCTGCCCACCTTGTTCTTGTCCTCAGATATCTATTTCCTGATGAAATGAAAGATACATTCAAAAAGAAGCTTATGACTGTTGGTGATTATATTCTTCACATGTGAGTTTACTCTCCTTGCTGATTTGTAGCTTAACAGTATGCCACCTATACTGGAAATATTACTCATTTGTTATGATATGCCAGGCCTTCTCCACTCTGATGGTTTTTTCCTGCTGAAGTTTGGATTCATTTTGGATGCATGCTGATAAAATCAGTCGACATTAGCATTCCACTTGATGTGGATTTTCTTTTTTCTATTTGCATTCACTGGGTTGAACCAGATACATTTTCTTATCAGCAATTTAAGTAACCATGGTGTTGCAGAGATTCTGTTAGTGGTGAAATCATGTCAATAAGGGGCACCCTTGAGAAACAAATTGAAGTTGATGGTCCATCTCCTTATTAAAGAATATTCTCATTTGTCTAATTGGTGTGCAACCGCAATGTATCGGCAATTGAAACCTGAATTTTAACCGATCAATTTGGGTGAAAATTTGATCACCCTATTCTTGACAATCATTATGATACATGATAACTTCAGAACTGTAGAGGAGACCATAACTGTGGCTTATGAGAGGGAATTTCATCCCTGTTTTTATGTTTTATTGCAGGCTTTTGTTTAGTTAGGATATTTTGGAAATTTATTCCAGTTATGAGGGGTATACTTGTCCGCTGCATAATATTCTTGTTGCCCTAAGAGAATAAATAGAAGAGAGGGATCTGCGGCTCTCTTCTCAAGGCTGCAGGTCATCTATTCCTGCACACATATTCCCTCCATCTCTTCTTCTCTCATCATCTATTTCTCTTAAATTCATCTTGGTATGAGAGCCATGTTTACTTAGTGGATCCATATGTGGACATTTGGTCTGTAATGCCCCTTAAACCGGTTGGTTTGACGCAAGGGGGAGTGTTGTGGTTTAGTCCCATATCAGGTATCTATGGAAGTCTCACCTCTATATATATAGCGCGATTCCCTAAATTCAATGCTTAAGTTTTGGGTTGAGTTAGGGCCTTCAACAAGAACAATTCAGATTTTGAATCTATGGAAGGAAAAGATGAATTGAAGTAGTGGTATGAAGGAAGTGCTCTAATTGCTTATTTTCCAGTATGCTTGCGTGTTTAGTGCGAGGTAGGGATCCGCGTGACCCCTACTGAGTCTGACTGTGACTCTATTGAGTCGAGTTGGTCAATAGTCAAGGTCAAGTGTCTATGTAACCTTTGATTATTATTTTTGTAATAAAAGTTGAGATTTTGGAGTATAATCTTGTGCATTCCTCTTTATGTGTGAATGTTCACGCTCTGATTATATTATTAGCTTAAGGCATATTGCCAGCCGCTCACGTCCCCGATTTGCTTCCGCTGTACACATATCTCGAGACATGACAGTTAAGTTGGTATCAAAGCCTAGGCATAAGTAAGTCCTAGGAAAGTGTCAAGTCATAGGGTAAGTCCAAGATTTAAGGACCCATACCTATGAACTAGGAAAGAACTTCCGAACCTATGTGAGATTTGGGTAGAGCCCAGGATGAGATAGTTATCTAGAGAAAACTAATCTTTAGGTTAACCCCCATAAAATTATGAGAAATTGACAATTGTTTATTTTCGCAGGAACCTTACTCTTTCACAATGACCGCTAACCGAGCGAACTGGGAAGCTATGCAACAAACTGTTGTGGGTCTCACCTAGGCCCTACAAACGGTGGCTCAGGCTGGCGCAAGAGCAGGTGCCAGTGACCTACATCATAATTTCCAGAGTATGAACCCTCCGCGATTCTCTGGATCATCCAATCCTGATGAAGTCAAAAATTGGATAGATGAAATGGACAGGATATTCAATGTCATGCAATCCATGGACTAGGCGAAGGTCCTATTGGCAACATTTCAACTTAACAAGGACACTTGTACGTGGTGGAAGGCCACTTCGGCCCATCTTCATAATGCACAAATTACTTGGGAGGAGTTTCTCAAACTCTTTCGAGAGAAGTATTTCTCGGAGCATGTCCGAGAAAGGAAGGCTGCTGAATTTGCCTCTCTTCAGCAAGGCATGATGTCTGTTGTAGAATACGAATTACAAATTTCAAGGCTAGCACCCTATGCTCCACATCTAGTAGCTACGGAGCTCTTGAAGGCTAACCGCTTTATGGACAGCTTGAGGTCGATTTTCATTAAGCAACTTAACCCACAAAACATCCGGACCTATACTGAGATGTTCCACCGAGCCCACCTATGTGAACGGACCTTGGAAAAAGTCGAGAAGTTTAAAGGCAAAGGCAAAGAGTGTAGCCGAAGGTATGAGAAGAGAGAAAGGAAAGAGGAAGAAGAAAAGTTTAGTATCACAGAAGCTTATGAAATCCGCGACAATAAGAAGAGATCTCATAATGGGAATGATAATGGCAATGGCAAGAATAAGAGAGTCAGGGAAAAAGAAAATCAAGTCATGACAACTTGCACATTTTTAGAGAAATTCAGTCATTCGGTCGAAAAATGTTGGAAGCGTCTTGGTGCTTGTCTTCGATGCGAAAGTCAGGAGCACCGAGTGCCCAATTGCCCACTCTCAAGGGAACAATCCTTAAAGAACAATGATGGACGAAGGCGACAGGGCCGATTAAATGCCATCTTGGATGGTGAAGGTAAAACGATTGAAGATACAATCTTAACTTGTTCGCATCTAGCATGGTCTTAATTGACATCAGTAAAATACACTCTCCATAACTTCATGCAATGAATTTGGAGACCAAATTCTTTTTAAATGGGGGAGGGTGTAACAACCCTAATAATTATCTAATTTTTTTAAATTTTTAAGAATTAAAGTTATCTATGTTGCTTTTAATTTTTGGTTGTATTTTGGCTTCCCACCAAAAGTTCTAAAGCTGGAGCTGTCTAAGATTGTCGTAAAAATGAGGTTGTTAGGAACTTAGGAATTCGTTGACTTGTATAACCACCCAAAATCACTTAACCACTCCAGTTTTATACTGAAAATGAAAGCTGAAAAAAGCTTCCAACCGAAAGTTTCACCAAATATTCTCTTAATAGACTGTAGAATGAAGAACATTGAAGTCAAATCACATTTGAGATGGTTGCAGAAAGACTGAGCAACAGATGACCAAATAGCAGAATAACATACAGATGTAACTGGAATTCCTAAAAGATATCCCATCATCTGCTTTCTCGGTCTTTCTTGATGTATCAGTCAAATGGCTTAATTGATTCTTATGTGACTGGCCAATTGGCCCTACTGTGTTTTTCATTTTTAGATTTTCTGAGCGAGTTCTAACGGAAAAAAATTGGAAGCATGGCACGGTGAATCTCGCATTCAAACTTATCATTCGGGATACATGTGGAAGGTGGGATGCAACCGTGAAAGTTCCAAGCCAGATCTAATCTTCTTCAGCTATAATAAAACGGTTTCAGGCAGACGTTTAGTCTACCCAAAAAAGGGGAAAAGAAGACGAGATGATCTTCGGCATCGACAGAAATAATGCTACCCGCGCATAAGTGCTAAAATATAAGTTTCTCGCTTAAGTACCAAGTTACACATGAAGCCCCCCTTTCGGTTTTTCTCGGTATTTAGCAACAGACCATAGGAAGAGAACACGGGCGACAAAATCACGATGCACAGAACAGAAGAAGTCGATGAAAATGGATCGAAGTTCCGATCCCCTAACCTTGGCAACCATGCGTTGGAAGGTGATCTCTTCGTCATCGATTTTATCCTTCCCCTTGCCCCATTTCTTATCTGCACACAGGAGAACATCAAAAACAGCTCCAACCCAAGGAAAACATTCCCAAAAAATCTGACCAAATTACAAGCGGAAAAAAGTGCAAAAAAAAGATGAGACACCCGCAAGGACTTTCTATCACTCACGATGCCTGTAAAAGATTGCAAACAATAAAAAAACACAAACTGGGGGGAATTGGAACAGAGAAATAATCATTTTTCCCACGGATAAACCCCGAGAGAAGCGAGGATATAAACCCTCGATCGAGGGCTCCGCTGCAGTTACCTTTAGGGTCGGTGAGATTGGTGTATTCTCGCACTTCTCTTCCCGCCATGGATCGAGATCTCCAGCCTCTCTTCTCTTCCGCCCACGCAGTGCCACAGGGTGGAAGGAGACCGAGTTATCTCTTGTCGAAGGAGTCGGAGCAGGAGAGGAACTCGACCAACGGGAGAAGCGGGGGCAGCAGGGAAGGTGCTGAAGCCTCTCGAATCTTCGCAGTTCGCAAATACGATAGCTGCCGATCGAACGGCCGTGGTTCACCAATCAGATGGACGTCGAAGAGCGAGGACTGTGATGGACGGATCTCATGGCCCCAACCCCAGGGGTTTTCTCCAACGAGAAAGATTTACGTAAACGGGGAAATTAGATTGTTTTTAATTCATTAGAGAAATCTTACAGTGTCTCTATGTTTGTCATTTTCTTTCTGCCAATTCAATCATGAGATAGATGAACGTCATGAAAATTTTAAGTTTACATCAAAGATAAAAAATATTTTTCTTGATTTTTGATTTTCAAACAAAAATAATGAGAAAAAGAGGGCGGCGGCCAGCCCGATCGCCGCGGTCGAGTCGCGCGGCTCGCTCTCGAGCACGATGTTCGGGTCGCTCAGGTGGGGCAGCTGTGCCTCCACGGCGGCCCGGTGCGCGCGACCGGTGACCACCATGATGCGATCCTCGCCCGCGATGGGTAATCCTGTCTGACGCGTTCCCTCCCTTAGCGTCAGGCAGGATTTCTAAAATACCTGTTGACATTCCGTCCCGGCCGTGCTTCCATACCCTCAAATAGGCGCCCAGGGGTGCCTTTTAGATAACAGGTCTCTCATACGCCCGGCGCGCCATGACGACCACTCTCGGAGTGTTCTCGTCAATGGCTAATACTAATGCGCCGTTCGGCTTCCGGCAGGCTCAGGGCACTGGTTCCTCGCCTACTTACGAACAGGTTGGCCTCTATAACGGCGGCATTGACTACAATGCGTCCGCCATCTACTTCGGTGACCCCGTTGTTCGCGCCGGCTCAGGAGACGGCACGATCAAGCAGGCCGCAGGCTCTGCGGGTGGTTCCACTGTCACGATGGCCGGTATTTTCACTGGCTGCAAATACCTTAGTACCGCCATCGGTCGCACCGTGTGGTCTAACTACTGGCCCGGCTCTGGCAATGTGACTTCGGGCAATCAGTCTTCCATCGAAGCCTACATTGTCAATGACCCGAATGCTCAGTTCCTCGCGCAGTCCGACTCTACCGGCCTGACTCAGGCAAATGTCGGCGCGAACTACGATTTCAATATCGGCACTGGCACGACTGCTATTGGCATCTCCGGCGATTACATCATTTCGACTGCGGTAACTACAGCAGCCTATCCGTTCAGATTGGTGAACTTGGTTCTTTCGCCTCCTGGCTCCAATGGAACGGCATCTGGCGCTTACAACTATGGCCTCTTCGCGTTCAATAACGTTGAAACCAAGAACGCCACTGCGGTCAATAACTAAGGTCTAGGAGATAACAGATGGCCGTCAATCTTAGTGCGATTAAAGACCTGCTTCTGCCGGGGCTGCGTGGTCTGACCGGAAAGTACGGGCAGATCCCGTCTCAGTATGACAAGGTCTTTACTAAATTCACTTCCAAAATGGCCCTTGAGCGTACCGCAGAAATGCGCTACCTCGGGCTGGCTCAGTTGAAGACGGAAGGTGGCCAGACCTCTTTCGATAACAACGCTGGCGAGCGCTATACCTATAACCAGGAGCATGTGGAAATCGGCCTTGGTTATGCGATCACTCGTAAGGCAATTGACGACAATCTATACAAGACTCAATTCCATCCCTCTAATCTTGGGCTGATTGAATCCTTCCATCAGACCAAAGAACTATATGCGGCCAATGTGCTGAATATAGCCACTACTTATAACGCAAATGTCGGTGGTGACGGTGTCGCACTTTGTTCGACCGCGCACCCGATTGATGGGCAGACGATTGCCAACACTCCGACTACACAGGTGGATTTAAACGAAGCCACCCTGCTGAATTCGATGATTTCGATCCGCACAAATTTCCGCGACCAGGCTGGCCTGAAGATGTTCGCACGCGGTCGCAAGCTGATTGTTCCGCCGCAGCTTGAGCCCGTGGCAATCCGTCTGACCAAGACTGAGTTGCGCCCTGGCACTGCTGATAATGATGTGAACGCGATTCTGTCCACTGCCGGCGGTATCCCTGAAGGGTATATGGTAATGGACTATCTCTCATCCTCTTACGCTTGGTATTTGCTTACGCGCAGACTAGAGCACACCTCCATCTGTCTTCCTACACACAAGACTGGTAGGGACAGTTTAAGAAGTAGCCAAAAACATAAAAGGAAAGTACTACAAGTGCAATGGGATAGCACAAAGATGGTGGAATGAAAAGAAACACTAGTAGAGTCTATAGATCAAGATATTGGAGGCTGGTGACTGCAGCTACAAAATTCAGAAATGAAGATCTGGTTCTTCAAGCTTAGGTAGACTGCATGGCTACTCTATCACTCATGGCTTCTCTCTTCTTCTTTCTCTTACAGCACTGGACTGAGTCAAACTAGTGCTGGGCTGCTCTCACACCCTTCCTTTCTTTCTCAAAGGATTTCTTCTTAGAGGCTCAAGGGCGTGGCTCTCTCTAGGCAGCAAAGGAAGAAGAACAAGGTGCACAGGTGGAAGAACAGGGTGTGGCCTCAACAACACAGTCCGATCACCTCACTAACCTCTATTTATGAGGTTGACTTACAATATTTGTAAAGACAAGAATGCCCCCACTATGGGTGGCAAAGACAGAACTACCCCTGTCTACAGAAAGATAAATTAACTTGTGCTATTTAGACAAAATTAGGTTGGTTGGGTAACCAGGCTGGGCTGACGGCTGAGGTCAAACTGGGCCAGGTGAATACCTTAATCATACCCTGATCCCAACCCACAGAAATGCCACCCTGAGCATTCAGCTAGTTTGAGCTTTTATGCTCTGGACTCAGCGTATTTTTTGTTTCTAAAGAAGTGACTGTTGAGCCTTATATGACCAAGATGTGCTTACACAAAATAAGTAAAATGAATATGTGGAATTGGATACACAGTTAGATAAGCAGTTCATGCTATTCACCATCCACAACCAATCTATGAGGTTGAGGTCATGGTGGAAACAAGTTGGTTAATCTGAATCTAATGTTGGGATGTAAATTTGACGTTTTGGAGATGTCCATTGGCATCTGTTAAGTGCCTTATATGGAACGCGTACTCTTCTTCCATGCTTTAGTCCTGGAGTGGCCAAGTAATATTTGTTTACTGACCTCAGTCTCTATGTCATTCTGTTAGCTTGGTATGAAATAACTTGAGGCTTTTTATTCATGTCATGGTGCTAGATATGGACATTTCCATTTTCTCTTTGAGCATTGTAGGGCCCTTTTTAATTGCTCCCTCACTTGACCATAGGGTCATTATTAGGATGGGCAGATCACTGGACTGTGGAGTGGCCCACTTGGAACCGGAATTAGAGACTGGGTATTATTAGGCCTGTGGATCAGGCTCTTGGCGCACAAACATATCAAATGCCCTGCATCTATCTTTGCTTGAGGAAGTTGGAAGATGACTGTTTGTTGCTAAAGCTACTTCAAAAGAATTTATAAGACACAGTTGCGGTGAAGGACAAGTTGGTCATCTGTTTTATATTATATGATAACCTTGGCTCAGAATTTTTTTGAGAGGATCTGAAGCAGCTTGGTTTTGGGCTTTTTCAGATACCATGGACCCTGGCCCAGACAGTTCCATGAGAGAGGGGATGAGCTCAGATTTTCTCTGCCTTTATTAGCCTGGCCGCTGACAGCCGTGTATATGGGCAACCAAGCATAATAACAGTGCTTATATAGTAATATGCTGTGTAAGGCTTATGAGATTAGCCTGTTTACGTGTTACTCTATTTTCATTGAGTTCGGTTTACAAGCTCTTAGTAGCGAATAAATTTGAATTGCTTTTACTTCGGCGACGTATCGCCTGAAGGACTCGGGATCGCACTGAAAATCCGATCCGTGTTTTGCCTGCCACTTCTTTCCGTTGGTCCACTTGTTCCAGGGATATTTCCCCCGTCGTGGTGGAAAGTGCTTGATCGTCCGTGCCATAGAAACTACCCTTCTTGTATTACAGAAGAGTATCGAAACTGATTCACTTTTGCAATAGTCCAGCAATAAAATTTTTCCGAAAGAGTCTTTGAGGCGAGTCACTTTACGCAGACAATGGAGGTAAGGCGTGAAATAGAAAGAACTTACGAAAGGCCGATAGCGTGGCGCTCAAACCCATCACTTTGGAAGAGATCAAACGTCTGGAAGACGATTTAGCGGACATTGCCGGGCAAGTGCGCAAAATGCGGCAAGAATGGGAGGATTTGAAGGCCAAGGAGGTGGATCTGGAAATCGAGAAAGCCGTAGGTTTCGTCGAATACCTTAAGACAACCTGGGTGCATCGCTGCTACGCCCAATTCCGGCAATCGGTCGTTCGCAAGTCTGTGAGTGAAACCAGGGAGCGGATAAAATCACAACGAGACAAAAGCGCTAAGTGATTGACCAGTGACATAGAACTGATACACTTCTGGCATGACGCCAGAGCCATCTAAACCGCTTTCGCCCCGCGAGGTAGCCTCCCAAATCGGGATCTCATCGGCTGCTGTCTATGAACTTTGCAAGGCGGGGTTAATCGGGTATCGCCGCGTTGGCGCGAAGGGTGGTCGCCTGCGATTCGAGCAGAGCGACGTTGAGACCTATCTGGCTGCAACCCGCGTTGAGCCGGTTCCTCAAGAGTCGGTGCCACGTTCTCGCACTGAAAAGCGACGAGCATTAGGCCCTCAGCGAGGGTTCTCGATTCTGCGCGCGTATGGCTGGGATGGCAAAAGCGAGTTGAATTCCTAAGCCATCTTTCTCACCACCGCCTTTGCAGCCGCTTGCCTCAGATGCTCCGGCTGTTTCTCCAGGTGGGCGTAATGCTCCATCAGCATTCGCAAATCTTTATGGCCAAGCATGGTCGCCACCGTCGCAATATCTACCCCATTTAGAATTGCTTGTGTCGTCCAGGAATGACGGTAGGCATAAGCAACAGTTCCCTCTGGCAGACCAAGCTTCTCTTGCAGGTTACGCATCCGGCAGCGAATGGCGTTGGACGTCCACGCTTTGCCGAGACTGTTACGAAAAAGCGGGCCGTCGCCCTGGAAATGCAGCACAATTCGCGTCAGAGTTTGCAGACAAGGTGATAACTGCACCACCAACGGCTTCTTGGTTTTCCCCTTGGTTTTGTGCTGCTTAAAGATCCACGCATCCACGCTGGGAGTGACATGAGAACTGGTAGCGACTGCCACCATACCGGGCCGCGTTCCAGAGTGTCGTAGCGCGATCAGCACCGGGCGAAAACACGCGTTGCGTTGCACTGGCTGCCGTCCGAGATCGGCAATCCTCTTGCCTGGCGTGCGGCCGCCATCATCGGCACGCATCATCCTGGCGTGGATCTCGTCGGTAATCAGCCCTTCCCTTCGACCACCCTTGGGCAGCTTGAGCTTCGATAGCGGATTAGTCTTGAGGTGCCCCTGGTCAACGGCCCAGTTGAGAGCGCGGACAACTGCGCCGGCAGCTCCACGGCGAGCCCAATCGCCCCAGGTGGTTTGGCGATCGAGCCAGCGGGTCACGTGGTGCTTTCGGAGATCGATCACACGAATGCCGCCGAACATGCATCTTTAACGGACATAAACTAGTTTTTACATGTTGTGTCTTGCTATACCTTCCTAAATTTAAAAGTTTCTTTTAAGTACAAAGGTATCTTTGTTTGAGGAACTTCATTTCTGTATTATTTTTAAACATCATAATAATCTGAAAACTCCTAAAGGGTACCACATAATAAAAGTAATGACTTCAATCACACCGAATAACTGGGGATACTGGTGTCTGATAAACGTGTATCCTCACATAAAAAGGTGTGTGCTAAAGAATCAATGCTCTAAGGCAGAGCAATAACAAGAGACTCGCTGAGAAATCGAGTCCCTTCACCAATGAAGTGGAGTGGACAAAGTCATGAAGTGACTGTTACCTCTGTTCTAAATGAAGCAGAATGGTGAGTCACCCTGAGTAACTAGGGATGCTGGTGTCTAATCAACGTGCATCCTCATGTCAAAAAGTGTGTGCTACACCTGAATGCTCTCATAAAATGAAAAGTAAAAAGAAAAATCTGAAAATGGTCGCATCCCATGGATAAAATTAGAAATCTCATAAGGTGTTTAACCTCAATACTAATTGTAGTTACTCTTGAATCAATAAGGTGAAGAGAGGTTAAACAGAATTCCAATATGAAATATTAGTCCATTTCCATTAACTCTGAATGTAGAAATTTTTAACATTCCTAATTGATAAACTCAAAGTTCATTAGCCATAAACCAATCAAGAAAATAAGGATATTATCATTAGAAGTTCTATAATAGAAGATTCTGAAAATTAGTAACTCTTCGTATATGAGCAATGTTTTTAGTTGAAAACTCTCTATCCTAACAATCCTTGAAAATGTCCCCTCTGCAATGTTTGAAAAATCTACAATCTGTTAACATTTGGTATGAGAAATATGCAATTCCTTGTTGAAATCTACAATCTCTTCACTGCCTAGCCTTTTCTGTGCTGTAAGTGTGCTCCTGCACTGGCAGGGGTCGACTCCCAAAGTCGACCCTCTCCAGGTCTGGGTCTATCTGGGACCCTGTGGCACATTGCTCTCTGTGATAATTCTTCCTACAATTTACCCTTGCTGCAAGTCCTTGTTGATGTCTGTTTGCTCTCCTTTCAAGTGGTTTGGTGTTCATATCTACCTGTTTCTGGCCATTTCTGAAAGATCTGCAATCCGTTCATGGCCATGTATGCTACCTTCCTTGCTGCCAGGTCTGCTATTTAATTCTTCATTTAGTATCAATTGGCATCAGTTTTCCATTTTGCCCTTGAATTTTTCGTTTGGTATCATTTTCTTAATTGGCAATTCCTGTTTCATCAATTGGCTTCATCTACTGGCTACCAGAGTATGATCACTTTGGTTGGGAAGGTCTCTTGCTTCATAATGCTCTGAAATCTGCCTTCTCTTGAAGCTTGTTCTTCATGTTGTCCAGCTTTATTATTTGTTGGGTTCAATTGTAATATTCTTACTTCAATTGCTGCGCTCAATTACAACTTGCCTGTAGCGACCCGGGATCCGAGTACCGGAAAGGAACCGACGCAACCCGAACCTCGTCCCATTGCCCACGAACCCGAAGACTCGGAAGGGCTAAAAGGATAGGTGTGGTGTACATAGAAATAGGAAATAAATCAGGATAATAGATATAATAATAGAAATAAACAACTAACTACAACAGCGTCCAGTCCAACAAAAGTACAGTCTAAAGCAGTAAAACGTACCACATGCTAAGTGAACACTCGGCCCGACAACATCTTTTACCACAGTTTGGTTGTGCCGAGTATCGGTTGGTTGCGAACCGGTTATCTGGGTTGCATCCGGGCCGTCCGAAAAAAACTTCGCGAAATTCAGCCAGACATCGTGCATGGTCAAGGCACGGAACGCGATTGCGCCATCAGCGCGGTGTTTTCAGGATTTCCCAACATCGTGACTATTCACGGCAACATGAACGCCATCGCTGAATTGTATCGGCCACGTTTTGGCAGTTTTCATTGGCTCACGGCGCGGCTGGAAAATTACACTCTGGCTCGCACCGGCGGAATCATTTGCATCTCCGATCACATTAAAGGCCTCGTTGAAAAATATGGCGTCAAAACGTGGTTGGTTCCTAATGCGCTCCGGCAAATTTTTTTTGATTTTCCACGTCCGCCGCAAACGCCGGACGTTCCCGGCTTCAACCCGTTGCTCATCAACGTGGGAACCATCAGCCAATTAAAACGTCAGCGACAATTATTGGCGGTGTTACAGGAATTGCGACAGGCAGGGCTGCAATTTGAAATGTTATTCGTCGGGGCGTCCCCATCGAACGATTACGCCGCCCAATTTGCCGCTGAATTGCGGACAGCCAATCAAAAATTTGGCGGTTTTGAACATATTCAAAATCTCGACAGCGCCGATTTATGCCGGTTGTATGATCGCGCGGCGGCCATGATCCATTTTTCCAACGAAGAATCTTTTGGCCTTGTTTTTGCCGAGGCGATTGCGCGGGGATTATATTTGTTTGCGTCGGATGTCGGCGCGGCGCGGGACGTGGTCAAAGGCGTGGAACGGGCGCAGGTTTTTGATTTGAACGATTGGGATGGATTGAAGAAATCCATCCAGCAATGGCTGGTTTCCGGCGGCAACCGGCTGCCACGTCCGGCCAATCCACCGTCAACGTTCGTGCAGCATTTTCATCCCCGATCGGTCGCCCAACGACATTTGGAGATTTACCGCGACATTCTGCGGCCTCCGTCCACCTTCTCACCCTCGGGGGAAAAAGGACGAGATGATGGGGGCAAACGGATGATTTGAGTCGCTCTTTTTCCCCCTCACCCTGACCCTCTCTCCAAAAGGGGCAAGGGAATCCGCTTCTGTTTGAGCGGCGTTCAAACCGCCAACACTTTTTCGTAAACTAATTTGAGTTGTTGCGCGACGTCAATCCACGTCAACGGTTTGAGCGGCAAGGGCAATGTCGGCGCGGCGTCATAAAATTTTCGCAAAACCGCAGCCGTTTGTTCGTTTGAATCGGTGACCGGACAAAAGGTTGCGCCCACGGCAAACGACTCCCGCGCCCACGACAAATCGCTCAAAAGCAAAGGACATTCGCAAGCCGCCGCTTCCAACGCGGAAAGACTCAAGCTTTCCATCGCGCTCAATAATACAAAACCCCGCGCTGCGCGGTAAATTTTTGCCAGTTCCACACGGTCGTTGATCGCGCCTTCAAAGCGGACGAATCGGGGATTTTGTCGGGCGAAGTCAAAAAATTTCCGCGCATAAACGTCACCATCCGCATACGCCTTGCCGATGATCCACACTGGCGTTTGGGCAATGACCGCGGCTTGCGCGAGTTCCCAAACCCGTTTGCGTTCCGTGATCGTGGCGGCGCAAACCAGCCACGGGCCGCGTTCGGTTTTGGGCAATTCAAAAAATTCCGGTTCCACGCCGTTGGGCACGACGAAAATCTTATTTGAGTCGGCGCCAAATTTGTATTCCACGCCAGCCTCGATTGGCACTTCGCCGACCGTCTCGACCAGCGTCCGGTACGGCCACTGGTCCGCCGCCTCGGGATCGCCGTGCTCAACTATCCACTCCGGTGCGAATTCCGAGGGCTCGGTGACCACGACAACCGCGGGGCAGATCGCCGGACCTCCGCCTTTGGCGCCAAGGTAGAGGACGATCAAGTCGCCGACCGCGTACGACGCTTCCCGCCAGTCGCTGATCCAACCGCGTTTCCACCAGGTGGAGTCGTCGTGACGCTGATAGTTGGACTTGACCCAGTAGCCGCGGCCATGTGCGGTCAGTTCGTCCTCGGCAAGAATGCTCTCGAGACTCGCCGGTAGACCGACCCTGATCGGCGAGCCGTACCCGCCAGGTTTGCCCAACGGTGGATGCACCCGCGGCAGCGCCGCATATTCAGCGATGAGGCCAGCGTGAATCGGGTCCGCGTCGTCCCACCACGCTGCGAAGTATTCGGCGGCGGTCGCAATCTGAGCGGCGTCGAGCGTCACGCCGAGCTCGACGTTCGCATAGCTCTTGCCCCCTAGCCCCGCGTTGGTGAGGTTGCCGGAACCGACCAGCCCCCACCTGGAGTCGATCAGGCTGAGCTTCGCGTGCAGGTTGGGCACGCTGCTGAGCTCGAAGCCGGCGTCGAGAAGAGCGTCGAGACCCGCCGGATCGAGGACACGCGTCTGGACACTGCCCGGAACCAGCGCAGTCAGCAGACGTCGCTCGACGGCCGAGGATTCCGTCACCGCGGCGACGATCTCTTCGGCCACCGGCCTGCTCAGAAACGGACTGGCGAGCCAGACTCGCTCCACCGCCTGCCGAACCTGCGCCAGCAGCTCGGTGCGCGCATAGGTGACCAGCTCGCCAACCTCTCCCGTTGCCATCCCATCCAGAATCTAAACATCTGCTCGTTCGGGGGATCGCAAGAGAACGCCGATTACAGCAGCGCGACACCGGCAAGCCGCCATGAGACAAAGCCCAAGCCCAGATACGGTGTGGCGGGGATCAAGCTGACCGTGAGCAGTTTCGATGTGACTGCGTCTGCGACTCTCGTTCGGGAGAGGGATCCGGCGCTTGTCGTCTCGAAACCACCGGTTATCGGCGTCTCTATTTTCCGTGATGGCGGCGAGGCGAAAGAGATCGACCAACAAAGAACGAATACCGACGCCGCGATCGCGGAGGCCAAGATGCTCATCGCTGCGAAGCTTGTCGCGGAGTGGCGCGACGCCGGATTGCCCTTAGACCAGAAGCCAAATCGACGAGGTACCGTTTTGCTAGGACGAGAACGGGAGGTGATCCTCGCGCTTGGGCTGGCCCGGCCGCCGTGAGGCAGGAGCACCCGAATCCCGGCGGCGTCCGGCGGTGGGGCGGTCCGCCGCCGGGCGGGATGCCACTCAGAGCCAGCCGTTCTGGCGGCCCGTGCGGACCAGCGAGACGAGGCCGACCGCGGCCACGCCGAGCTGGAAGAGCCACTTCAGCTGCGGATCCATACGATTTCTCCATTCTGTGTTGGGGGCCATCTTCGAATCATTGAAGCACCTGGAGTGACGGCGATTCGGCTTTTGTATGGCTTTCTAAAGCTGCAAAGGCCAACTTGTTAGATGTAGGCGCGCCTGATGGGAGGAGCATCAAATCTGCGAGTTATCTGCTGTTAGATTGGGAGCATGAACGGAGCTTTGGATCGCCCTGACAACGCCGCCCTGATTGCCGTCGCGGAATCAAAGGGAGATCAAGAGAGGCTAGAGGAGGTGCAAGGGAGAAGAGGTACTGTAGCCGTGAACAGTACTCCGTGGAGAAGCTCTTCATCCATCCAAGGTATTTTGAAGCTATTCTTTGAAGCCATCATCCTCCAAGAAAGCAAAGAAGCAAGCCCGGTTCAAGGAAGCATTCATCATCATCTTCATCCACTCAAGAAGGTGATTCAAAGAAGGTGATTCAAGGAAGATCGATTTGCAAGGAAGAAGAGTTCGTGTGGCTGAACCAAGAAGAGATTTGCAAGCAAAGAAGAAGCCCCTATTGCTGATCCACATCAGATTTCAGACAAGATTTCTTCTACTCTTAGTCTTAATCATTTCTTTGTGTCTTGTCTGAACATCTCCAATTTTGTTTCCTTCTCATTTTCATTCAAACATTGAAGTTGAGAATCGTCCCTACCGTGGTTAGTAGGAAGGCAGTTGGAGGGTGTTCCAAGCTGCGGTGTGATCGTCCCTACCGGTGGTTAGTAGGAAGGCAGTTGGAGGGTGTTCCAAGCTGCGGTGTGATCGTCCCTACCGGTGGTTAGTAGGAAGGCAGTTGGAGGGTGTTCCAAGCTGCGGTGTGATCGTCCCTACCGGTGGTTAGTAGGAAGGCAATCGGTGGTTCTCCGATTTGCGGTTTGGTGTGCTGCACCAGTGAAGCCTCACCGGGGTTTGGTGAGGGGTGGACGTAGGACTGGGGATTCAGTCTGAACCACCTTAAAATCCATTGTGTCGTGATTTTCTTGTGTGTTTGATTCGTTCTAGATGCATGCTAGGTCCGGATTAATACATTACTAGTCCATCTTGCAAAGCAATTTGTAGTGTCCTTCGTTAAGCTAGTTTAATTCCGCTGCAATTTATTTTAACTAGTTATAAAGAGGACTTCATTGCGAAAAGAGGGGCAGATCTATTCACCCCTCCCCTCTAGATCCACTATCCACCACTCAACAAAATAGTGAGAGTACCTTCCACAATTCTGCCTTCAGTGGGTTCCATCTCTCGGAGAGCTTGCAGACAGGCTTCTTTCTTTACTGGATGCTTCTCATCTTTGGTGTATTGCTCCTTCATCAGTGGGAAGTCTGGGATTCGATGCTCTCGACTCCCACATCGAAGACAAGCTCCTAACTTCCTCCAGCATTCCTCGGTCTTATGACCAACTTTATCACAATATTTACAAATCTCCTTTGAGGGTGTGGTAGTGGAGAATGGCCTGTCGGTCTTCTGAAATTTCTTTGCCTTGGAGGGCTCCCCTCCCATGAAGAACCACTTCTTGTTGAATGATTGTTTGAATTTTTCTAGGCTTGTGACAGGTTCCTTCTTGTCTCTTCCTCGGATTCTCTCGGATAATTCGATGACGTCTTCTAGCAATTGGGCACGCCGAACTATCTCCAAATAGACTTGGATGTCCATCAGTGTAAGTTGTGTGATATAATGGGGCCGAAGACCGTTGAGGAACCTTCTCGCCTTCATCTTTTCCGTACACACCAAATGAGGTACATACTTTGACAATCTTGAGAACTGGGCCTCATACTCGGCCACTTTCAAGCCCCGTTGTTTTAGAACTGTGAATTTCGCGGCCTTCTTCTCCTGGATATGGTCTGAGAAGTACTTGTTGTTGAAATGCTCTGTGAATTCATCCCATGTGACATGGTCTTCTGGCAGTGTTGCTTCTATGGATTCCCACCAGCATCGAGCATCCCGCTCTGAGCCCTCCAGCTCATGGGCAGTGGGCTAGGATTTGAATGGTATCGCGTACATCACGGTATCCTGATCTTACGTTGCCTCATTGGCTTAGTAGGGGTCCTGCTGATCCCCACCAAAAAATAATGGCAGTAAATAGCAGTGCTAACAAGAACAACAACAACAGGAGTAGCAATGGTAACAATAATGGTGGAAGGAACAACCGTAACAAGAACAGTAACAACGGTGGCCGAACCATGGCCCTATAAGCTACTTCTAATGGCACAAAAAGTAAAGCCCGATCTCTCAGTTGGGGGACCACCGAACTAATAGAAAACCCTAGCTATGCTACTAGGAAGGGAAAACCATGACAACTCTGTCATGAAGGCCTGTCCTCGCAAACGAAGGCCCAACCCCAGACCACACAGTCCGGGGGCACGGTCATGACCTCGCCGTCATGAACCCTACACTTTCCATGGGAAAAATCTCGGTAACCCTACCAGAAACCCTAGACAACTACGTCGGGAAAGCACGTAGAAGCTACCTGAAAAGTCATGTTTTGCAGATGAAAAAACTAAACCTCGAGTCACAAGAGTCATGTGTCGTGTGACGGGAGTACCTGCCCACTAGAAGCAAGGCCGGATACGTTCACTAACATCTTAATCTGCATCTCAAGTATCTCCCAACTTGTCCCAAGCAGAAACTGAGACACCGTGCAAGTAACCAAAGAACACAGGACAAGGGTCTAGTCGGGGTCGTGCTCATCGGCACATGTCTGAAGGCCCCCGATCATGTGTACACACATTGACTGACTGCGCTACGTTAGGCCCTCCAGCTAGTTTTGCTCCCGGCCTGGACTCGAGCTGCCACAGTGGGAGGCCCTGCGGCAACCAACCTAAAACTATCTCTCCTGGGTGTAGCTCTCCACCCACTCCGTAGTAGGTTGGCACACGCATGCCCATGCAAGCTATGACTAGTGGGGAGTCACTGAATGGGAACACTCTCTGTAGAGAAGAAACACCGATGTACCGATGGTCACACACACACACCCGTCGCAAGTAACACGAAGTACTGGGTGGCTCAGTGTCACCAGACTCCAGACGGCTAGTTAGACCTACTAATCCAACGCTCCTTGAGTCACGTGACTCAGGTCAAGACCGTCATACAATACGACTTCATGCCATCAATCCCTTCATAATCCCTTCATCTTTCTTCAAATTCATCCTCTTACTTCTTCAGGACATCGCGTCCTTCGTCATCCTTTTCCTTTTAAAACATCTTTTTCCCTATTTCCTCCCAGGGCACCGTGTCCCTCGACATCTTATTCCTCCGGAACCTCCGGATCCTCCCTCTTTATTCCAATTTTTCCTCCTTCTCCTCCAGGATATCGCATCCTTCATTCTCTCCTTCCTTTTAAACCATCTCTTTCCACACCTTTTCCGAGGGCATCGCGACCCTCGATATTTTTGTCCTCCGGAACCTCCGGATCCTCCATCTTTATTCCAATTTTTCCTCCTTCTCCTCCAGGATATCGCATCCTTTATCCTCTTCTTCCTTTTAAAACATCTCTTTCCATACCTTTTCCCAGGGCATCGCGACCCTCGGTATTTTCTCCCCCCGGAACCTCCAGATTCTTCCTCCCCCCACGATTCTATTCCACTACCCCCGGATCCTCCGGATCCTCCTCTCTCCATCTACCAATTTCTCCCTATGATTCCTCCTGATCCTGGGTCCGACCCAACTTCTTCCTCCATTCTCACTAGGGAATCCACCCTAGGCTATTGGCATCCACCAATAAAGAAACACAAGAGAAAACTCTTAATTTTTCATTCATTCAACATTACTTCACAAGGGTGGGATGGGGTCCTATTTATAGACCATCATCTTTTTATTGGATAAGACTACCCCTGTCTAAACACAAAATGACTCAAGCTGTCCTATAGAGTAGACTATGGGCCTAACTAATGGACTACGGCCTGATTAACAGAGAACTTAGATAAATAACTCCCTAACCTTTATACTTGACTCAATAAAAGTAAAATTACATAGATATGACTCCGAAAAAATAAATAAAAATACATAATGTGACCAAAAAAGCTGATGGACTCGAATTCTTATTATCGATGATCATCCGAGTCTTGAGTGAGAGAGAATTGGGGAAGATGTCCCATCAATCTCCTGGGGTGCAAAGAACTTGACTTCATCGAGTAGAGGTGCACCACCTTGGAAGCAGGTCTGCCAGCCTTAAGTCAAACTGTAGTAGAGTCTCTGATGGAGGTCGGTCCTTCCACCCAACGAGGTAGAGCTCCTATGCCCTGTCCTGGTAATGGTACCCTGTGCATCTAGTATCATCTCATGTTGCTCACATCGGGCGCTCAAAGTTGAATTGGTTCCCTCAAGATTAGGTTCACTTGCAAGGTAGGGAATAAGTCCAATTTCCTCACTAGGTACCATCATGGGGCCCTTATGGGGCACGAGGTCTACCACGTTGCCAACAGGGATGACTGTGGATGCACTCGGGGTTTTATGTTGTTTATTATCGTTGTATCGTTTATCGATTTATTAGTTTCTCAAGTGAGGGGGCGTGCCAGTCACATATGTGACGATGTGTTCAGGTTTCGAGACTGGAGTGGTAATAAAGCTTGTGGTGCGCTCCATCTGACTAATTAGATGATTGTGGGTATCGGGTCGGGACCGGAGACCCACCGTGCCATAAAGGCCATGACGTTAATTATCCTCTCGAAGAGAGGAAAATATTTGATTAATCGTCAGGATAAGGGGCCTCATGGCCTAGGAATCGATTGAATACAAATACATCGGAAGGCATTAAAATTCCCTATACTAGGGTGCAAGGAAAGGGGGGTATTATGTTGGTCATATGTTGACCCTTTTATGTTCGGACAGACGTCCGGGTTGAAAATATTCCAAGTATACATACAATACTGGGATGAATGTATGCAGGGATATGGCAAGTTTAATGTTTGAGATGAGGAAATTCGGTTAAACCCGATATTTGAGATCATGTCAGTTGCATATCGACTACTTCGTATTCAGACATACATCCAGGCCGAAAATATCGAAAGATGATATACTTTGGTCAAATCCCGGTCAAGACGGTTAAGAATTAGCAGGTTATCGACCCGGTGCAAGGTCAGGCCATGACCATAAAGGGGGAGGATCCCCGGGTCGAAGATACCTGCATCATGCATCATTGCTGCATATAGGTGTCAGGGGGAGTATACTCATGCTCCATCATTTCACACTCCTTAACAATTCATTCAGTTCTTCCCATTCTTGCAAGTTAGATTGATGGTCAGTCAGGCCTTTGGTTCATCACAGTAAGCTGTTGTTTCAACAGTTCTTCCATAAGAACAACAGTTGCCTCTTGACTTAACTGAAGGTTTAGCCTTAATAGATTGGAAAGTTCAGAGACTGTAGTTCAAAAAGGAAGGGTATTAGAAGTCCTTTATAGCCGTCTTTTTCTATCTATTTGCACACTCTTCTAGGTGTATACATGAGCATTCTAGTCTTACTGACTCACTTGCACTTTTCGTACACCTATCCCTTCACTTTAAATAAAATGGGGGAGTTATGTTGCATGTATATATACATATCTGCTTGATTACATTTTGTGCATCTCATGCATCATCATTTGCATACATCTTGCTTTATGCTTTCAAAAGAAAATTAAAAATCTGAAAATCTGAAAATCAAAGCAAATCATTTGATGTGTCAAAAAATATTCCATGAGACATCTTGTCATGAGCTTTCACTGAGTCAATGAATCCGTCTTGTTGAAATTTGAACTTTCTCTTCTACACTTCTACACCTTGGTTTCAATAACAAAGGGGGAGAAAGTAATGTTGTTTTGAGGGAAAGAGCAATGGATTTCATTCTACCATGTTTCCCCATGATTACTCCCCATTTCTGATTATGTCAAAGGGGGAGAGAGCATTGGCATTGCATTGGCATTAATGCATAATATTTTGTCATCATCAAAATGGGGGAGATTATTGTACATGTGATTTTGATAATTACAAAATGACTCTGTCACTTGGACTTGTACTTGAATGGTTTCTCCATGACATAATCTTAGTGGAACCCCGTGCACAATCTTGTGCTAAGAGATTCTGATGATGATTAAATACCATGTGTGTGTTTCATTATTTATATACAGATGCTCACTGGAGTATGGGTTGAAATGTTCAATTTGGTTGAGTTATGCACAGTCTAATGTCAATGCAAATGCAATGGTCAATGGGCACTCTACTACAAGATCATTTGATAGAATTAACTAATGAGGTTCTTGATATGTTACAGGAGTTTGTAAGAATGGAATGACTTCGGATAAATCTGAACTAATGGCTCTGGATGGGGCACTGCGTCAACGCAGTGTGTACACTGCGTCAACGCTATCCTCCAACTTGCAACAAATGTCTCTGAAATGCCCCTGTGCGTTAACGCACTGTCCCAGTGCGTCAACACATCAGCTTGTCGCCTTGAGTGTTTTACTTCTGGAATGCCCTGTGCGTCAACGCACTGTCCCAGTGCGTTAACGCATCTATTTATTGGCTTGAGTGTTTTTACTTCTGGAATGCCCTGTGCGTCAACGCACTGTCCCAGTGCGTTAACGCATCTGTTTATTGGCTTGAGTGTTTTTACTTCTGGAATGCCCCTGTGCGTCAACGCACTGTGCACGCTGCGTCAATGCAACCTTCCAACCAGCAACAAGAGTTTCTGGCTGGCTGCTGCGTCAACGCATGGCGCAGTCACGTGGACGCAGCTGTTCAACGCTTCCAGCTCTTTAGCTTCTGGATGGCCACTGCATCGACGCTCTATAACCGGTGCGTCTACACAGCAGCTGCATCCAACAAGCTTTCAGCCTCTGGCTGTTCAGGCTGCGTCAACTCTGTGTTCAGGCTACGTCAACTCTTTGCTTCAATGCGTTAACTCCTTATGATAAGAGAGTTGACTCCGCTCTGCTTCGAACAACCATACTGGGTTAATCGTAAATCTGGATCATAGGAGAGTACGCCTATAGCTCGTCCACCTTCTTCCTGATGTGCTGAGCTTGATTCAGAAGTGATGTTGATCGTCTTCCTCCCTCCATATCCTAGGCTGTTGAAGCTCTGAAGCTGTGGCATCTTCATACCATTGTGTGAGCAAAACGAGATTCAAGAGGCTGAAAAGAAAAGGGGGGACAAAAGGTGTGCAAGAGTTGCACTCTTGGAGCCTCAACGTGGTTGAGAGAGGAGCTTTATGAACAGAGAAAAAAAATATGATGCATGCATGATCTAATGATGCAAACAAAAGAAATAAAGAAATGGAGAGAAAAGGGGAAAAAGCCTGGCAATTCTTTTGGCTTAGATATTCATGTGGGATGAAGCTTCCACGAGATGGAGCATGGCAGCATGGGGAGCTCCCTCCTTTCTGCAACAAACCGGCAGCACCTCCCTTCTGTTTTAAAAAAAATCTCCCTCTTTTGCAGAGAACCGGAGCTCCATTTATAGGGAAGAGCAGGAGGGGGATTTTTGGTAGGAGATAAAAACAGGAAGGAAGCTAAATAAAGTCCTTTCCAAAGTGAAACAGGACCCAAAACGGAGAAAGAATGGAATCCGGGAAGTATCAAAATTTTGAAGGCCCCAGCCAAGTAGCAGGATCGTCTCTCCAGGAAGGGCGAAGGGTGGAGACGAGCGTGGTAGCCCAAAGAGTTGGGCCTCGATGTACCCTCGTGCCACCGGGGAAGGAGATGAGCATCGTAGCCCACCATTGGGCCTTGATGTAGAGTCTGCCACCGGGGAAGGAGACGAGCTACGGCGAAGGGTGAAGGAGCAGGAAGATGGTCGACCGTCATAGCAGGAAGGAGAGTCGGTCACCGGGGAAGGAGAGCGGTGGCTTCCGTCTAGGTCTAGGGCGAAGGGTGCGAAGGGTAGAGGAGGGAGGTGGAGGAGGGCGAATGAGAGGCGACGCACGGGGCAGAAAGTCGATGGTCAGCCGTCGGAGTAGGAAGGAGACGAGGACAGCGGTGATGGCGACGGAGGGTCAGGCCAGGAGCTAGGGCATACATGTGCGAAGGGTGGAGGAAGGGCGAAGGGTGGGCGCAAATGCGAGGCGACGGACGAGCAAAACGGGGATGGGAGGCAAGGATAACGCATCCCCGCTTTTCGTGGGGATGAGTTATCCCTGTCATATCCCTGATTTCAGGGTTAACCCCGTTCTCCTTAACCGAGGATATCCGCGTACTTTTTAGCCAAAACAAATGGTGAATGGGGTTCAACCGGGGATATCCCCGGTGTATCCCGATACCAAACATGGCCTAAGTTTGCTATAACTTGAATGTCAATAGGGTGAAAGGGACATCAAGAGAAGCCACATATATGATGTGTGAGAGAGAGAGAGAGAGACAGAGGGGGGAGCGAGAAGACTTGAGTCTCGGTAGGGTGAAAGAGGCATCCAGAGAAGCATAAAAAAAAGAAGAAGATGTGGGCGGGGCCCACCTAGTTAGGGCTGGAATTGATCTTAATTTATAAGGACCACCGGCATCGGATACGAATGGGATGCGTCAATAAAAGATCGTTGGAGACAAAGGCATTAGATGGAGACATGAAACATCATAAACCAGTGCCAGCCTGTGTAAATCGAGGGCACCGTTGGCCCTATTTCTAACTAAAAGACCGTGTTTGATCCAACTTTCCACTCCCCTCTCTCTCTCACTCTCACGTGTGTGTGTGTGAGAGAGAGAGAGAGAGAGAAGGGCACAAACACACATCACTGTAAGTTAGCTGCAGAGCCCAGCAGTTCTGTATGAACCCTCCCCCTCTCCACATCAACCATATTTATATGCGGATCGATGCATGGTGCGATCCCCGGAGGTGCATGCATGGATGCTGCCCCAGGGGGCTGACAATTGCCTGGCAGGCGGTTGGCGGCACGGATACGGGAAAGCGCGTGCCGAGCAAGGCGGCGGTCGATGCCGGAGTTGCAGCGGTGGCCGTCGAAACCGAGCGCGCAACCGGAGTCGAAGACGGTCTGCGCCAGGACACCGACTTCCTGCTGGATCAGTTCTCCATGTCGATGACCAGCGCGCTCGGTGGCGCGGCCTCGGCGCTGCCCTCCAATCCTCTTTCGTACCGTCGCATGACGCTGCCCGATGGGACGCGCGTGGCTGTTCCTGTCTACACGGTCGTGGAGCCGCTAGACCTGTTCGTGATCGTCGGGCAGTCCAACGCGGAAGGGCGCGGCAACAGCGCGGAGAGCCCTGCGGCTCCAGAAGGCGTCTACATCAACGGCAGCACGATTTCCGCGCCGCTGGCCGACCCGGTGGGCGGTGCCTCCACCGGGAGCATGTGGCCTGCGTGGTCCAACGAATGGTTCGCGCGCACCGGCCGCATGTCCGCGTTCGTGGAAGCCGCCGTTGGTGGCACGGCCCTGCTGCCGGACGACAGCGCTCCGTGGTCTCCGGCCGGCTCGTTGCGCGGGACCGCTGTCACGGCCGCCAGCAACGCCATTTCCGCGATCAACGGCAGCAGCTCCTACACCCTCGGCAACGTCTACTTCGTGTGGTCGCAGGGCGAATCCGATGCGGTCAACACCAACGGCACAACCATCACCGCCGCCCTGTACACGGACGCGCTCAAGACGCTCGCCACGTACTTCAAGGCGCAGATCCCCGCTATGGTCAAGATGTTCGTGGTGACGACCGGCCTGAACTCCACTTCCGGTCCGACCATCTCGCAGCAGACGCTGAACTACGCCGCGATCCGTGGCGCGCAGGTGATCGCGGCCAGCGAGGACGACAACATCGAGATCGCCTACTCTGGAACGCCGGGCTTCATCGCCGCTGGCATGATGGCGGACGGCCAGCACTACTCGCAGACCGGGCTGAACATCGCCGGGAAGCTGGGCGCGGCGAGCGCGTCCGGTGCCAGCATCACCCCTGCCGCCCTGAACCGCCTGGCGGCGACTTCCTACGCCGACGCCTCCGACGCCAACAAGTCCAGCCGCACGCTGGTGCACACGGCGCAGGCCGGAACGAAGTCGGTCCTGCTGCTGGTGCACGGCACCCGAAACTCCGCTCCGACGATCACCGCCACCTACGATGGCGAGACGATGACCAACGTCGGCCGCGCGCAGTTCCTAGATTCTGGCACTGCGACCGTCGTGGCGGCGTTCCTGTACAACGACCCCGATGGCGTTGGGAGCGGCAGCATCGTTGTGTCGTCGACTTCGGCGCTGCTCTCCGCGCACTGCGAGGTGCTGGAGTTCGACGCGCCCGCCTGGGTCGAAGGCTTGGGCAGCAACCTGACCACCGTGTCCGCGACGTCCCAGTCTCACGACGTGGTGATCGCGCAACCGGCGCAGCTGGTGACGGCAGTTGGCTCCGTTTCGGCGGCGGCGGCTTCCGTGACCTTCACGGGCGCGACGGAGTTGCACGAGGTGTCTCTGCTGAGAACCTCCGTCAGCACCTACTACACCTTCGCTGTTGCCGCAGAAGAGGTGACGGAGACCGAGACCATCAGCACCACGCACGGCTCGACCTGCACGCACATCAACGCGCTGTCGATTGCCTTGCGGCGGGTACACGCGGACGAGGCCTGAGCCTT
The DNA here is from genome assembly GCA_024336825.1 of Amorphophallus titanum. Lineage (NCBI taxonomy): Eukaryota > Viridiplantae > Streptophyta > Magnoliopsida > Alismatales > Araceae > Amorphophallus > Amorphophallus titanum. The sequence goes on from JANBPO010002596.1 coordinate 21,261,990, forward strand.
ACTTCACGGCCTGCCACCAGCCAAGGTCGCGCTGCATGGCTTCCACCGTCAGGCTACGACTAGTGGCTCCATCACAAGGAAAGAGAAAGCTGCTCATATGGGATGTAGAAGAATGCCACAGTGCATATAAATTAGTTTAAACATGGCTCACACAAAACATGAGTTGAATAGAAATTACACATGCACTCTTTGAAATCTCCAGGTATATGACGGACTGGATCGGCGCCGTTATGTACCATGGCGGACCTGCTCATGGCTGCTATGCTTCACAGAACACAGGTACTTCTTAGGAAACCCAGACTGTAACGCACCTCAACAGGGGCGCTATAGAACGATAACGCACCGGCACATGGGCGTTAAAGTCAGCACGCACGCAACGTAGTACTCAAGGACTATAACGGACCGACAAGGAGGCGTTAAGTACTACATAACGCACCTCTCGTAGACCGCTATGCCTTCCAGAACGTGTAACTCTACAGGAAACCACGGAACATAACGCACCAATACAGGCACGTCAAACATTGCATGATGCACAGGTACTAGGCCGTTAAGATCAACAGACCTACACGTAAAACATGAGACTATGACGCACCACCTAAGGCGCGTTAAGCTCACCCGAACGATAAAATCTACAGAAAATCCAGACACTGTTCACATAACGGTTCACTAAGGACACGTTAAATCGACATAACGCACCAGGGGACATGCGTTATATCACCTGGGTTACACGAATCCACGAACCAGAATCGAAAACCCGTCCCGGCCGATGAAAATTGATGGGGAACGCAACGGAATACAAAACCTGTAAATCCTACCAACTCAAACCATCCATACAGGCCTAAGCATGTTTCTAGAAATTAAATACGATGCCAATGGAATTAAATTAACCAATTAAACAATAAATTCCACACAATTAAACTAAAATACATTAAACAGGAAAAATGCACGAATTTTAATACATCGGGCATCAGATCATAGCACAACTGATACCGGCGGTGTCCTAGCGCAATAAAGTTTCCATCCCCCTACCTGGGTGACGGCAGAAACAGCGATCCGAACGTGAACGGGCGTGAGGGAGAAACGCCACCTCGCGACCCAGCTTGACTCCATGCCGCACGAACCGAGGAACAAATGACGTCGGCATGATCCTCACGACGTAAGTGTTCCAACGGTACCTCTTCGGCCTCGATCAGCAGTCGTCTGGACCCCGAAACTAGAGTGGCACGTAAATCAAGATCAAAACCCTAAAATCACCCAAAAGAAGAAATGCACAGCAAACGAGGCAAAGGATGACAGATGGCGACGCAGAGGGTGTCAATGGATTCCTAGCAAGATGAGGAGTCCGATCCCCTACCTTTTGCGCGGCGAAGACCGTGAATCGGTGCCGAACGGGCGACGGGGGGCCACGCCGTCTTCTTGCTCGCAAGCGTCTCCACGCTCCACGAACCGCAGGAAGAATGGTACCCTCGCGATCTACACGACGAGACCTTTCCGTCGGTACCTCCCACGCGTCGATTGGCGTCCGATTGGACCACGAACCGGCAAAAGTGGGAGTGGAGGAGAGAGAGAGTGAAAATGAGAGAGAGAAAGAGATGGGGAGAGAGAGTGTCGACGGGAGGAGAGAGAGAGGGGTGAGTGCGTTGGGATATTTATGATCTTTTTGATTTTTTTTCTTATTTTTTTTGAAAAATAACCCTAAATTACTACAAAACCTTTTAAAAGCTGAAATTATCAAAATATCTAATTTAATTTCTTTTATACTTTAACTAATACTGACATAAAATTGAACAGATTAAAACCTGCACTGACCTGAACTATGCACGGACTTGATGCTGCTCAGACTTGATGCAGCCGTGCAAGGACTTGAGAGAAAATGCACGGACTTACTATCATGCAAGGTCCTTAGAATGTGCTCGAACTTGAAGTAGGTGTGCAAGGACTTGAGAGAAAATGCACAGACTTACTATCATGTAGGGTCCTTAGAATGTGCTCGGACTTGAAGCAGGCGTGCAAGGACTTGAGAGAAAATGCACGGACTTACTATCATGCAGGGTCCTTAGAATGTGCTCAGACTTGGAGCATTAGAGAGACATGCACGGACAATAACATGCACGGGCATGACTTAGATATGCACGGACTTAAAGGATAAAACGTGCACGGACTTACGATGCAACCTAATACCAATCAACCTAAGACAAAACATGCACGGACTTTGACTCAACCTCAATGCAAATATGTATGGACATTGCAACACATGCACGGACTTAGAATGCAGGACGAATGTCTACACGGACTTCATGTACAACATTACATTCTCAGTCTACAAATGGCTATGGTCAGAAGTACACTGACCTTGCAATAGTGTCTGCTCTGACTTAGACTGAGCCTAAGACTCTACATGCAGGGACTGCTATAGTAGTTGCTCTGACCATGCATCGACTTAGCCTAGAAGACGTGTAACATGGTCAGACTTGCATTGAGCATATACACTGACTCTAAGTATATGCTAAGACATGCACAAACTTGTTAGGTGACACACACAGACCCAAACGTGCATGGACTTGGACAATGCAGACCTCCTAAATGCACTGACAGACCTTCTATAAACAATGACTCTCCTAAATGCACAGACTTGCAGCAACAAATGGAACAGGCAGGACAGTACCAAGCATACCAATCACACCACTAATTATGCATAGCAGTGTCATAATGATCACTCAATCAAGCACTGATTTAGAAGTGAATGAAGTGACTGGTGACTCAAGAAGTTGATATCATCAAAACATCATCAAAGTAACACTCCATCAAAAGTTGCTATCATCAAAACAACACTCCATCATCAAAACCCAGGGGGCACAGCATGTGCTGTGATTGACATGAATGATTTAACTATTATGTTCTAATTTTCACATCAGGGCATGATAGTTTTGTGGTATCAAAGTCTAGGTTTTCTTTTGACCCTAGGTTTCCCTCGATATAAGTCCAAGAAGTTGTCATTAGAACCTACTACCCCAAGGCTTGCTAGAATTCACCAGTGAGATTGGGTAGAGCCTGGGCTAGGTCTTAAGAAAAAAATGATTAATCCCAAAAGATAGAACTTCATACCTAATTCTTCTTGTTGTTGCATGTTTCTAGTTCTATTCAATGGCTGCCGAGCGAGCACAATGGAGGGACATGTAGAGGGCTGTGCAAGGCTTGACCCAGATACTACAACAGGCAGCGTAGGCTTGAGCTCATCATAATGTCGGGGATCTTCACCAGAATTTTTGTAGTATTAACCCGCCAAGGTTCAATGGATCGATTGACCCAGATGAATTAGATCACTGGGTGAAAGAGATGGAGCGTATCTTCAGGGTAATGCAATGCACGAACCAGGAGAGAGTTCTCTTGATGACTTTTCAATTGGAAAGGGATGCCTGATCATGGTGGGAATTGGTGGAGGCAACTCTGCCCAATGATCAAGTGACTTGGGAGGAGTTCTTGGAATTCTTTAATATGAAGACGAGAACAAGAAACCTGGATGTCTTCCGTAGAGAAATAGACCGCTGGTTCCCCACGTTCCGTGTAAGCTGGGGCCTTCAATGGAATCCGACGATCCGTACTGCGCCGAGCGTCAAGAAGGGTCTGAGCATAAGTCCTCCGCAGCATAGGAGGTGTTGTAGAGGCCACTACGCCCGTAGGAAGGTGAGTTTCCGCCACTATAGGGTTTCTCACCGGAGAAGACGGGGGAATCTGGTCATCAGAAATGGGGGTAGAGGGAAGTTGGCTGCCAGTAGTCGCCGTGCGGATCTCCTTCCGCAGAAAGGATGTTGCAGTAGACGATGGCACCAGGACCTCCTGGGAGGCTCCAGAGCCCTTCGCCAGCAGCCGGGGGTCCTCCACCGCACCGGCCATAGCCGGCCGGGAGGAAGAAGAAGACGCGGGGAATGCGAAATCTTGGAGCTTCTCTCTCTTGTTCTTGAGTGTGTCCCGATCCAAGGGCCGCTCACGCAAGGTCCATTAGTGGGTTTCCTCTTCCCCTCCGACGAGGGGACCTCTTCTGTAGCACTTTCTGTACCCACTTCCTCTCCTTCACCTTCTGAGCCTAGTAATCAGGCTAGTTGTTCTTCACCTTCTAGTGTTTGGAGTCTAGGGGTAGCTACTAGAAAAGCCCAGGGTAAGAAAATTCCTCGTAGATTCTTAAGAGAGATAGCCAGGAGGTGCCAAGCTTGTTTAGCCATTCCCCGATTTATAGAAAACCCAATACTCCTACCAGGCTTAGAGTATGAGGATGAGTGTATTCTTGACGAAGGGTTCGGTGTTAATGAGATTATGAATGATGAGGACCCTATTGAAGAGGGGGATGAAGAATACGAAGAATATGAGGACGAGGCTAACGCTTTTGCCAATGGCATGAGGAGATTTGTTGAGCTGTCAGCCTTAGTAGAAGAGCCTACCAAAGAAATCAATCTAGGTGCTGAGGAAAACCCTAGGATTGTCTTAATAAGCATAAATTTGCTACCTTCTGAAGAAGAAGCGTTGATTCTAGTTCTTCAAGAGTACAAGGACACTTTTGCATGGAGTTATGAAGATATGCCGGGTCTGGACCCTGCGCTTGTAGAACATCACGTAACCCTTAAGCTAGGATCCGTCTCAGTCAAGCAACGGTTAAGACGTTTCCACCCATACATGGCATTAAAAATGAAAGAAGAGGCCCATAAGCTCCATAAGGCTAGGTTTGTTAGAGTCATCCTCTATCCTAATTGGGTGGCTAACATTGTGCCGGTTATGAAGAAAGATGAAAAAATCAGGATCTGCATAGACTTCTAGGACCTCAATCGCGCATGTCCTAAAGATGACTTTCCCCTCCCTCACATAGATGTTTTAATCGATAATACGGCAGGGTACGAGACTCTCTCTTTTATGGATGACTTTTCAGGATATAACAAGATCCGTTTGGCCGAGGAGGATCAAGAGAAGACCTCTTTTACTACACCATGGGGAACTTACTGTTATGTGGTTATGTCGTTCGGACTTAAGAATGCTGGGGCCACCTATCAAAGAGTCATGATAGCTATTTTTCATGATATGATTGACATTTTTATAGAGGTATATGTTGATGATTTGGTAGTAAAATCAAGGACAAGGATCGAGCATCCTGGGGTTCTAGCCAACATCTTACAGAGAGCACGAGAGTATCAACTGAAGATGAACCCTACGAAGTGTGTATTTAGTGTTTCATCCCTACGACCGTTATGCTCACCCGAACGCTCAGGTGACTCAGGGCACAACATGCAGACCATAACGCACTTACGATAGGGCGTTATGTACAGTATAACGCATCTACTCCAGTGCGTTATACTCCAATGAGCAGTGTCGTGAAACCAGAAACGTGGAACATAACGCACTGGGCACAACGTGTTATGTTGAGTATAACGCACCTGAGCATGCCGTTGTACTCGCACTGGCTAAAACTGGAAACCAGGGAACATAACGCACTGAAACGAGTGCGCCATGTGACCATAACGCATGGGTTCGAGTCCGTTAAAGTCACCCGAACACCATAAATCTACAGAAAACCCTAGTACAATGCAGTGTATAACGCATCAGGCTAGGAGCGTTATACAATGCATGACGGGTCTATCTTAGACTGTCATGTTAACCGCCTTACTAGTCAACGGTCAACGGTCAAACCCATCGATCAAAGGGGCTATAGCGGTCTACAAGGGGTGCATTAAAGCTATCCGAACGCTAAAAACTCCACAGAAAACTCAAAGCATAACGGACTCGCGATAGCGCGTTATATTCATGGCTAATCTGAGGGTTTCAAGGGTATAACGGATCTCAGGCGGTCCGCTATGCTCACATAACGCGCCCTCATTGGTGCGTTATGCTCATGGCGGTCTCTGGTCTGACCGCCATGTGAGCTGGGTGATGAACGGGTTAAATTTCAAATCGCGTCGCGCCCCAGTCGATCAAATCGATGGGAATCGATTACAAAACTGAAAAACAAGCCATCACCCACCAATCTCGCATGCATGCAAGCCCACAGAAGTTCAAATAGGTAATTAAAATATATTTAAATAATTAAAATGATATTTTTACACATTTTAAGATAAAACCTAAAAATGAACGAATCTAGGCCAATCGGCCGTGCATGCATGTGCAAGTGGTGTGGAAATAATCCTAGCGAGGAGAAGAGTCCATCCCCCTACCTCTAACGCGACGGGGAAGTCGATTTGATGCCGAACAGGCGACGTGGGCAACGACGACCTTTCGATAGCACGTGCCTCCACGCTCTGCGGATCGAGGGAAGAAGGATGTCCACGTAATCCTCGCGATGAGACCTTTCCAATGGTACCTCCCGCGCCTCGATCAGTGGCCGTTTCGATCAAAACCGGGAGAAGGGAAGAAAAAATCTCAAATTAGGCCTAAATTTAACCAAAAAAGGATTTACGCAGAAAATGAGGTAAATGTCTGCCATTCGCGACGCACGAGGCGTCAAAATGCTCCTGACAAGACGAGGATCACGTTCCCCTACCTCGATCGCAACGAAGCCCGCCAGACGGTGCAGATCGGGCGACGGGGCATCGCTGCTCCTCTTGGCCCGTCTCGTCTCCACGCTCCCCGAACCGCGGAATGGAGGATACTACCTTGACCTACTCGTCGAGCCCGTTCCAACAGCATCTCCCACGCTCCGATCCGGCGTCGTTTCGCCAAGAACCGAGAGAGAATGAGAGAGATGGAGAGAGAGCGCTTGAGAGAGAGAAAGAGAGGGAGAGAGAGTGTGTCGACGAGAGAGTGAGGAGAGAGAAGGGAGAGGGGTGGGTTTTAACGGGATTTTTTGATTTTTATTTTTTTTAAAAATATTAGTTAAATTACCATTTAACCCCTCAATTAACTGAAATTATAAATACGCCCATTCAATTTCTATAAATCTTTAACAAATTCTGATAAATGCCAAACCCGGGGGCCTCATCAGCCTCCTGGGTGGCGACCCCGGTTCATGGTAGCGGTAATTCGATACCTAGTATCGGGTTATCGATATCATGGGCTCTCAGTTCATAGTGGCGGTAATTCGATACCTAGTATCGGGTTATCGTTATTATGGACTCTGGGACGTTACAGATGGTATCAGAGCTGAGTTGGGGAATTACATCAGAAATTAAAATCTGCATTGGTCTAGAGCAAGTCCCTTTTGAGTCGTTTCATTGTTGGCTTAGGATGTTACTTGCAATGCTAATATGTTTTCTGTTGTCGTGTTTTCTTAGATTCAAGATGCCACCTTGAAGGCATAGAACCCCAGTTCCTCGGAATGAGGCTAGTGGTTCAACTGCTCCTGCTATACCAGTTCCTGCCCAGGCTACACCTATTCCTGATCCACCTGCGGAGTTACTTGGTAGTCGTGGACGGGCACTGAAAGAATTCCTGCTGTTCCATCCACTGACTTTCGAAGGTCAATCTAATCCTGAGGTAGCGAGGGAGTGGTTGGATGCTACCGAGCGTGTCTTCCAATGCATGGAGTGCACCGAGGATGAACGGGTTATGCTGGCTTCTTTTCAACTTCATGGTACTGCACGCACGTGGTGGACCTCAGAATGGGAAGTCACCTTTCATTCTCGTCCGCTTTGACAGATCACTTGGGCTGAGTTTGTTGCTGCATTCGAGCATGTTTATACTCCAGCCTGCCTGAAGTTAGCCAAGATGTACCAGTTTCTGGAGCTGACACAGGGTGACATGTCGGTGTTGTAATATCGCGACAGATTCATTGAGTTAGGCCGGTATGCACCTCATATCTTTACCGATGAGACTGTGAGGACTCAGTAATTTTTGCACGGACTGAGAGTAGAATTAAGCCTGTCGTTGTTCGCTACATGTGTTGCTGAGCTGGATGCCGCTTATCAAGCTGTTGTCACATTGGAGTTAGAATTGGCGAGGACTCGAGATTTTTCTCAGACTGGGATGGTGTCGTCAGTCGTGCCACATCAGCCGCCTCACTAGTCATCTTCTTCAGGAGTTTCTCTCACTTTTTCTCCTGCCGATAGTACTCCTTTCCAGCAATCTCAGGGCAGAGGTTTTCGTCATAAGAAAAAGCAAAAGAGGTTTGATCAATCGTCATTTTCTGAGCAGAGTCAGCAGTCAGGTTCGTTTGTTCGGCCGCGTACAGAATCTGTTATTTTTCAGCCGAGATTGTGTTCGAGATGTGGTGGCAGTCATTCGGGAGTACCGTGTTCCCTGTCGGTTGTATGTTATCGATGTGCTCAGCCAAGACACGTTTCCTGTAACTGTCCGTTGAGACAGCAGACGGTGCAGTTTACTCAGGCTCAGCAGTCGCAGCAGTCGCAATTCCATCTTCCACCGTCGCCTCAGCCTTCTCAACTGACTCAACCAGTTCTACTGTTTCGACCACCTGTTTCTACACCTTCTCAACAGTCAGCTGCCGATACTCGTCCGTCGAGAGCCAGAGTTACACATATCACTCGAGCGGAGGCGTTGGCATCTAATTTGATCGAAGGTATGATTTCCATTTATGATCGCACGACACATGTTCTTTTCGATTCTGGTGCGACGCATTCGTTTATTTCTAAAGATTTTATTGCCCGTATCGAGAGACTGGTGAATGAAATTTCCTGTGATATGCTCGTGGAGTTGCCATCTGGTGATTTTATGAGTACTCCAATGTGCTTGGAAAATTGGTCTTCGAAGGTGTGTTCATCATGGGGGTATGTGGATGGGTAGAGGTGGTGGTTGGGGTAGGATCAGTTGGGAGCAGTGGTGATTGGGCTATAAGGGTGGTCTTAGGCCAGCTGGATGGGGATGGAGGAGTGGTAGTGCTCTTCAGGCTATGGATATCTCGGTAGGAGGGGGAGGGTCGGGGTGCATAGACCTTCCTAAGCTCGGCCTTCATTTCTTCCCAAGTGTGAATGGGATCCTACCACCTAACACTCCTTAAACTTTCAAGGTGTCACCATTCTTCCTTTCTGTGGGGACCGAGCGCCTGCTTCACGACACATACCTTCCCATCCTCAGATAGGTAGTAGTGGTGCAAATATTTATCGATGGAGGTCTCCCATTTCATATTGGTGCGAGGATCATGACATCCATCGAAATGAGGTAACTCCGGCCGGACAAACCTGAAGTGGTAGTCATTGGTATGCCGAGTGAGGTTCATGTTTTTGGAAGGGGCTGGGGAAATGCATGGGCTAATGGATGCTAACGCCCTAGGACTGGACTTGTAGAGACAAGTCTAAACCTTTCTCTGATTCCACTTTGATGTGCCATAGCAAGGGGGTGTAGCAGAAATGATATGAAGACCCTCGGACCTACCGTCACAAGCACACTAGTGAAGGTTCATACCAGATGTCGGCAGACTAGCTTACACGGTGCGTTTCCCTTTCCTGGGGTTACTCGGGGATGAGAGGTCGAGTCTGAGGACCAGACCCTTGCTGGTTGGGACTATGGGAAGGTGGAGTGGGGATCTGACCCTTAGATGTAGAATTTCACTCGACAATGGGCAGACCACGTGCCTTGGTGGGCACGGGTATCACTCACACTATCGCGATGGCCACTCAATGTAGCTGGTCGGCTGGGGCCGGACACTCTCTTTCTCACCTGCGGAGCTCACAAATGATAATGAATGACAAAGTTAACTAGGAATAGGAGTAGGGGCTTACCTAGTCAGCATGAAGAAGCCGACCGTGGTCGCAGACGAGGCGAGTGGGGAAGCATGGGAACACACCCGCAAACTGCGTCTATGTCACTTGACCTGAGATTTAAATAATTTACACCACTACGCCTCTCACAGGAGGGTTGATCTTAGGGTAGGGAAGAATCAAATACATCCAAACACTACCTCTGCGTAGTGAGGGGCCTTCAGCCGGCCAAGTGGGGAGGGGAGATCAGTGCGGGAGCCAGTTCTACCCGGATAGCTCCTTGTAGGACAGCAATTTGCTATTGGGGATGCAATGGGCTCCTACGAGGGGTGATGGGGGCAGGGCCTTAGTCGACGCGACCTTGGGCGAGGCAGGAGCATGAAGTAGAACCCACGGGTCGTCTGGAGGCCGGTCCGAGTCACTGCAGGCCTGGCTTCACGAACTAATCTGGTGCTACCCCATCTGGTCTAGACTGATAGCAGTCTGAAGTTTGAGGTGCCACGAGCTTCTCTGAGCGCTTCGGGAGGCTACGTCGATGCCAAATGGACTAGGGATGGCGTAAAAGCTTGCTTTAGGATCCTTGAGTAGTCCAGAGTAGGTTTGGGCCACAGGAGGTCCAGTTGCACAGGCTGATCAATCTCTGCACAATCTGTGCCAGACTAGGAGGAGGTCGATGGCGGAGCTACTATGATGCGGGACGACGGAGAGACTCGACGGGGGACACGAACCTATGACCTAGACGCCCGGACACGACTCACTAGACGTTACCGTGGCTTGGCAGAAATTGACGAACAGAGACTTACGGGTGGAGGGCAAGGGTATTTATAGGCTTAAGAATCCCATAGACAGTTGGGGTTCGATTGGGTTAGGCCTTTCCTATCTTAATCCTTTCCCTTTCGTGATCTTACCCTATAAAACTCCCTGTTCGAACAGAACTCTGCAACCACTTTCCGTTTGATGATTCTCAGATAAATGGCGCCTTGTCAAGGGGCGTCTTTTAAATGGCGACTTAGGAAGGGGCGTTATCTATCTAAATTGACGCCTGTATGGAGACGCTCCATTTTCATAATTGGCGCCTATGAAGGGGGTGTTAATTACTTAAGCATTCATACATTCATACATAACATTCATTTGCAAACGAAAACCAAAAAAAGCATGTCACATCACTATCATATCATATACACATGAGTAACATTCAGGTACATCAGGCCTGTCCCTCAGGGCCCCCACTGTCACCGGTCCCCTCGTGCCTCTTCGATGGCAAGGCCATCGCAGAGCTAGCCTCCTCCCGGTGCCACCGGTGCCGCTCCTCATCCTCGTTCCTCTGACGACTGGAGAAGCTCGTGAAGTAACCCTGGTGGGAGCTGTGGGTGCCGTGTGTACCGTCCATACCGCTCAGAGCTCCGCTGCACTCCGACCTCCGGCTCATCCGCTCATAGGTCTCCACCACACCCTCCAGCCTCGCCACCTGGAGCTGGGCTTGCTCTACCTTGGCTCGGTAGTGCTCCGTATCTGTAGCACCAGTCGGAGTCGCTCTAACTTCGCGTGGAGGAGCACCATCTCGACTGCATCTGTCAGACGGCTCCACTTCATCTCCTCTCTAAGCCAGGTCAGCTCGGTCGTCTGCATGTACACGCATCATGGTTAGTCAATTGCATTGCATAATCATGACAAACTGGGAAAGAGTAATGTCTACGTACCCTCTCGGAGAGTGCCGCCTTGGCCCCCTTGGCCCGCACCACCATCCTGCTGAACTCCGCGTCTCGCTCGATACGATCCGTGGGTGTCTGGGAGGAGGAGGAAGGAGCATCAGCTCCCCGATGCTGGGCTCCCTCGGCACGCTTCATTTTAGAAGTCTGAGTTAGTCAATAGTGTAAGCATATGCATATTAAGTCTAAGGTTCAGTAAAACACACCAGGAGGTCCAACGCCTGCCAGAGCTCATCCCACTCCTGGACGGTGGAGTGGAGGAGGCCCTAGAGCTCGGTGATCTGCCCTTGGGGGTTGAGCTACATATAGGAAGTCAAATGTCAGTGCATCATAACCATAAAAGCATTTTAGAAAGCATAGAGTTTAGAGTCATACCGGTCGTCGCGGGCCACGGAAGACCTGGTCCCCGTAGCGTCTGGCGTAGGCCGTCAGATAGGCCTCCTCGCTCTCTGCTCGGGTGGCTACCACTCGCTCGAGTCCTGTCCAGTCCGCTATCTGCTCTGCCGCCCGAACTGTCCATTCCATATCAGCCGTCGGGCATCGGGCGTGCTGACCAACCCAATCCACTGGCTTCTCAGGCGCCGGAAAGTCGACCGCCGCCTGGTGGACCCCGATGGTCCTCTTCACGAGCCGGTGGTAGAGGGGCTCCACCACATTCATAAAGTGCAGCCGGATGTCACGTCCGGCGTAGGCTAGGGCTGCCACCACCCATGGCTGGCCCTTGTGCCCCTCACTCTAGTAGGGCATCCACCGGACCTGTCAGATAGGCAAAGTGCATCAGCTGGCCCTCAACCAGCAAGGGTCTTGCCCCACCACCTCTACTCGGCATCACCGAGTCACCACGGGGATCGTGTGTGTGACGTTGGTTCGGCTCCTACTTGTTTCTCCACTCTTGCGCGTTGTGCTTGCGAAGTAGGTCCAAGGATCTTTCATCTTATCGCCGCATTTGCCTTAATTGTGTCACATCACGATGCCTCCTATCATCTACCCCTTGAGCCCTTGCAGCAGGTTGCTGAACTAGCTCCTGTTGACCAATCGTCGACGCAGTGTGCGGTCCAACCGGGGATCTCTCTAGGACGGTGACTCTCCCTACTAGACCATGAAAAGACTGGTCTGATTCTTCAACCCAATCCTCTAAGGCCTTCATTCTCTCTTCCCAGCCTGTGCCTAGGCCATCCACACGTGTACTCAACCCATCCAACTTATCCACTCGCGTACTCATCCCATCAATTTTTTCCATAAGAGTTCGAAACATGTCGGCCACAGATGGCTCATCGGGATTATGGATTCAGGGATCTGCCATAGGTGGTGGTGGCGATGAGTATTGGGTACCTCTTTGAGCGGGCATGCAAATGACAAGGGGTTGGAATGCACTGACCAAGGCGAAGCGATGAACCTAGACTTAGTCAATATCCGGTACATGGCAGAGATAGGGATCCGAAGATCCTCTCACGCAAGTGTGCTACCTTCCTAATAGGCGGAACCTATCATTCTGGGAACAGCTTTTGATGTACCAGATATAGGAATGCAATGCACACCTAGGACATGACTTTCCTAGACACAAACCGTACTCTGATGACTACCCTAAATTCATCCTGCTCTGATACCAAACTGATGTGGGATGGGATGCGACTCTGTACCAATTTGATGTGGACCTGGGACTCTAGGTGATGACGTGACCAAATTGAAGACACGACCAGCAAAGACGCGACCAACTCAACACAAGCTTGCTGCTCGTCCCTAGCAAGAGAAGCGTGCGGATCTACGCGGTTGAGAAATCGGCAGTGAGTCAAGAGTATTCGGCTCACACTCGTGTTGGGATCGAGTCACAGGATGGGTCATGCACTCACTCTCACAGTGGTGATTAAAATTGAACTAGTTAGGAATCAAAATAACACACATGCAGCTGCTTAAGGACATATATGGAACAAGCAAGTAAGACAAATAGGGAGGCAAGTGTACCTCCACGCTCGGGGCGTGGGGAAGACGCCCCGGTCAAGATCCGTAACTCCCAGTATAGTGGTAAAATTTAATTACAACAATGATTTTATGGCCCACTCCACACAGGGAGGTAACATGCTACACAATGACGCCCGGAGCACCAATCTTGGGTTGACAGGCAGTAGGGCGGTGGGGTTCCAGGGCGGTTGCGGGCTGCGGCTCCAGATCTAAAATTTGTTGGCCGATAGAATAGCGAACAAAGGCATCCAAAGGGACGTCAACCTCTGGGGACCTTCTGAAGGCAGTGGTTCATCAAGATGATTGAGGAGGGTCCCTGGTCAACCCCCAAGAGTGGAGGCCACTGGATCTGCACCGGCATATTTCCTGAGGATTTAATTGGTGACCTCCTTCTGCTAGCCTGTCTCAGGATAAAACTGCGCGCTCTGGCAAAAACGATCACCACGCCCAGATCCGGTGTCGGATCGGAACGAAACTAGCGCCGTTGCAAAGTGCACTCAGAGAGCTTCGACATATGTGAATTTAAGATCCATCCAATGGTCGGATATTTTGTGAGCCCCCACTAGTTGTAGCTTTCCTGCGCACGCGGGTGCGGACCCACTTGGGAGTGGTGGAGAGCGTGACCCGATGAGAGATAATTTTACACTGGTTTTCATAGGGCCCCTTGCCTTTGCAGCCTGAGTCTGACTGGGGGAAAAATCAACTAAAGGACCTGACCTAGAGCAGATAGTCTATGTGTGCACACATAGTTGGGGGCAGAGGACATGCGCTGACAAGTGTGACCCCAGCTAGTCCTTATTCTGTGTTACTAGTACGGTGTCTTAGCCTCCGCCCGGGGCGTTGTAGGCAGACACCTGAGGTGCGAACTAAGACGTCAGTGGACGCATTCGACTTTACTTCTGGTGGGTGGTACTCCCATCACGTGACGTGAGTTGTCGTGTCACGGGTTACCGTTTCCCGTCTGTGAGATGGGGTTTTGTGTGTAGTTCGGGTGTTTTCCCTAGTCGGGGTCTAGGGTTTCCGGTGAGCATCACCGAGGGTTTCCCTAGCCGGCATAGAGTCCACGACAATGAGGTCGTTACCATGTTTTAGACCGCGTGGTTTCAGAGTGGGCCTTCGCGTGTGAGCACAGGACTCCACGACAGAGGTGTCGTGGCATTTTTCAAGTAGCGTGACTAGGGTGGTCCGTGTTCTGGTAGTCCCCTGACTGTGGAATCGGGGTGTTGAGTTCTGGTACAATAGGAGTAGCTGTAGAGCCAAGGTTTTACTGGCCACCGAGTTTACTGCTCCTATTGCTATTATTGTACTTGCTATAGTTGCTGCTTTTCGTACCCCCATTATTTTCGATTGGGGTTCCGCGGGACCCCTACTAAGCCAGTGATAGGAGACTCACCCCTGATTTTTAGGTGTTACGGTTCTTCCTCGAGGTTCGAGGGCGTTGCGTGGAGATTTTTAGCTGCCAGCTCGTCGGGCCGAGTGTTCACTTGGCATGTAATACATTTTACTGCTTTATACTGTACTTTTGTTGGACTGGACTCTGTTGTAGTTGTTGTTTATTTCTATTGTTATATCTATTGTCCTACTTTATTTCCTATTTCTATGTACACCACACCTATCCTTTAACCCTTCCGGGACTTCAGGCTCATGGGTGGTAGGTCGAGGTTCGAGTTGCGCCGGTTCCTTTTCGGTACTTGGATCTCGGGTCATTACAGTTTTGAGCAGAGCTTGGACACCAGCCCAATTCTAGCATCTTGTCCGAGCTCAACTTCGTCCTACCCTGGTAGCAGTTCCTTCTCTACTCCCTCCATTAGCACTTCTACGAGCCAGATTACATCCATCGTCGAACATGCGGTAGACCGCATCGAGGAATGCATGGAGGCACGCTTCACTGGGGTGGTTGCTACCCTCCTGGCCCAGGTGGAGATTTTGACTCAGGGAGCACCCTCAAGCACACCACAGCCCTCTCATGTGAGTATTTAATTTATTTTTTAATTTCGTAGACTTTAGAGTTATAATAGAGGAGTATCTGTGATACCAATGTTGTGTGCTCTATAGGCAAAACTGGAAGCAAGTATATGATAATGTGTGCACAATAGGATCTAGAGGGGGGTGAATAGATCCTATAAAAATTTTAACCTCAATTTTTAAGCCTAAGACAATTTAACACTCAGCTATCAAACCACGAGCTCAGATGATATCTGTGAGAACAATATAAATGAAAGTGACAAGAATGCACTAACTAAGAGAATGCTATCTCACAGAATCCACTCAAGGAATCGAAATTGCACAGCTATTGTCCAGAATTAGTCCAATTACACTATCCATTGCTGGCTTAGGATGTTTTCTGTGTGATTAATGAATTTTACTGTTTATTATCTGTTTGCTAGTCATTTCGAGATACCGCCTCGGCGTCGGAGATCCCTGATTCCTCAGGAAGCGAGCAGTGTTCCACAAAATGTTCCTGCTCTAGCTCCCGTTGTTCCAACTCAAGAGGATGCACCTGGCAGTCGTGGACGTGCATTAAAGGAGTTTTCGCTATTTCATTCGCCGAAATTTGAAGGCCAGACCGATCCGAATGTCGCCAGAATTTGGTTGGACGTCACCGAGCGCATGTTTCTTTCTATGGAATGCGCGGAAGATGAAAAGGTGATGCTCGGTACCTTTCAGCTCCAGGGCGCGGCATTGACCTGGTGGTATACCGAGTGGGAAGTTTCTTTCCAATCCTGCCCACTCCGCTAGATCTCATGGACTAAGTTCGTCGCCACCTTTGAACTCACTTTTAGCCCGACTTATCTCCACATGGATAAAATGCACCAGCTTTTACAGCTTGTCCAGGGAGGGATGTCGGTGCTCGAATATCAAAATAGATTTATGAAATTGGGCCATTATGCCCCCCACATTCTTGCAAATGAGGCATTGAAGACAGAGCAATTTCTGCGTGGCCTTCGTGCTGAGTTGAGGCAGCCGCTGATTGTTGCCCAGGTTACCACTATGGCTGAAGTATATCAGGCTGCAGCAGCATTGGAACTGGATTTGGCAAGATCTCTTGTTCCTTCTCAGGCATTATCGGTTCAGCCGACAGCTCAACTTCCTTCAGGTTATCTGCCTCCTGTTCCCAGATTTCCTTCTGCCACTCCTACAGCAAGTGGTGTTGCTTCTTCTGGCAAGTCCCAGTTTAAAGGATTCAAGAACAAGAAAAGATACAAGAAGCGATTTGATCGGCAGACTTCGTCTGGTGCTACCCAGCAGTCAGCCCCTTCTTTCCAGTAGTGACAGACTTCTGTGAAAAGCTAATTTAAAGGTTGTGCGCGATGTGGTGGCAGCCACCCAGGTAAACCTTGCTCGTTGCCAGTGGTGTGTTTCCGGTGTGACCAGCCAGGTCATGTGGTGAGAGACTGTCCGATGAGAGCAATTTCGGTGCAGTTTGCTCCAACAGCTCTGTCCCAGCCATCTCAATCACAATTCAGGCCTCCACTCCCGCCACCGCCGCCATTTCAACAGATTCTCCCTCAGGTTTCAGCAGCAGTTTCTTTCCAGTCTTCTGCAGCTGCCGGTAGAAAGATGAAAGGCAAGGTGACTCACATTTCTCAGGCAGAGGCTGTAGCTTCCAATCTTGTTGAAGGTATGATTACTATTTTTGGTTGTGCAGCCCGCGCTTTATTTGATTCAGGTGCTTCTCACTCCTTATTTCTGAGGATTTCATTGCATGTTTCGAGGAGCCCATGATTGAGGTAGCATGTGATTTAATTGTTGAATTGTCATCTGGGGATTTCATGGCGACCCCGTTATGTCTTGAAGACTCACCCGTTGTGGTTAGTGATCGGCAATTACCGGCGAGACTATATGCGTTGCAGTTGGCAGACTATGACGTCATTCTGGGTATGGATTGGCTAGAGCAGTATGGGGCTATGGTTGATTACAGATCTAAGAAGGTCTATTTTCAGCCACCTGGGAAATCGGCATTCTATTTTCAAGGTATTCGATCCCGTTCCTCTCTTGAGCTGAAGGAGTATTTCTCGGCTGGCAAGGGCTTCTATTATGTTCAGGTGAGGTGAAACAAGAGCTGCATGTCCTTAGCCATGAAGGACTCTTCCCACAAGGGGCGAAAGACTCAGTTCTTCTGGGTGGGAATTGTTTCAGTGGAGGAGTCTTGGAGATGCCCCGTGATGCCTAACTTTCACCCGAATATCCCTCTGAGATAGGATGAGTTCACCCCAGAGGTGGAGAAGTACGCAGTGATCCTGTTAAAGCATCACCAGTCTATCGAAGAGTTGGTGACCCCGGAGAATTTCGAGCTGTGCCTTCTCAAGTGACTGCGGCCGATAGGTATGGGCACCGGGAATCAGCTTTCCCTTCAGATGAGGAAGTCATTCTTCTTTCCCTGACCCTGTCTTCCTTTGCTCAAACACTAGGCGGCCAGCTGAGGAGGAGGCAACTTCGACTGAGGCCGCCGTTGAGTCGCGAGTACCCAAGGATTTCGCCCGAGCCCAAGACAAGGGCAAGGGTGTGGCCCGAGCCCAAGACGGCTCTGGTTTCGCTCTCCCCTCTGCTGATCTAGATGGGGCCGAGCCTATTCGACTTGCTCTCCCATCTGTTGGACAAGAGGGGGCCGAGGAGGCCAGGGCCAAAGCAGGCGGCTCTAGGACTGTGGCCAAGACTGGAGTGCTGAGCAAGGTAGGTGGCATTCAGGGCAGAGACGTCGGGGCCAAGCCGACGGAGGCCGAGGGGTCACGAGAAGAGGTGATGCAGCCCCAACCGATCGAGGCAAGAGGGGTAGAGGAAGCAGCGGCTCAATCTGGGCCAGCTGGTGCGGTCCCCGAGGGGGTGTCGCTTAGAGGGGGAGCCCCTATTCCGGCTGCTCTGGAGAAGCTGGGCATCGGGGGCCCTCTATACCAGAAGGGTTGCAGCATAGCCACTAAGGTGGTGCAACGAGGAGATAGGTAGCGCTCCCCGACCGTGGCCCTCGAAATGGTCATGGAGGGTGACCTGATCCTGGCCCAGATGGGGGTCTCCCTAGCTGAAGCTTACACTCAGTCAGAGTTGGACCTGGCGAATCTTGCCTGGAGTCTCGGTACGTCCGACAAGAAGATAGCTTGGCTCACTGAGGTGCTTGATGGGCTTCGGTGGGAGCTCTCCTCATTTAAAGAGCTGGCGAGGGTGAGTCAGGCGGAGGCCCAAGCCCTGACTGAGCAACTGGCTCGGGCACGCAAGTCGTTCAAGAGGAAGAGCAAGCTTCTGGAGGAGGAGCGCGTGGCCCACGCCGAGCGAGATGGTCTGTGGGAGGATGAGAGCGCCGAGCAACTAGACCGAGCAGAGGAAGCCGTGCACCTTCGGTTGGAGGTTGAGGCTGATCGGGCCGAGGCGGAGAAGCAGATGGCCAAGGATGATCGGAGGTTGGCCGAGGCGGAATGGGAAAAGGCCGAGCTCACTAGCAGGGTGGGATCAGTCGGGGCGGAGGCATTCAAGCATTATAAACACTCGGAGGCCTATTGGTTCGACCTCAAGGAGGCGGCCCTCCCCTACTATGAGTCAGTGCTTCGCCAAGATATCCGTCGGGGGTTCAAGCACGGCTATGGCTGGGCCATCTCCTAGGCGGAGGAACAGGCACCGGGGATGATCATTTTCCCCTCTGGTCAACGTTACGGCTCAGACCTAGCGACCTCAGAATCTTCTGGCTCGGCATCGGGGGAAGAGGAGGACCAAAGGGACTCATCTTCGTCCATCCCCTAGTCATACCCAAAGTTCCTCGCGAACCGATGTGGGTAGTACGGCTCTAAGGAACTCATCGCTGACCGGTGCAATGTCAGCACCGTCAACCGGGTACTCAGTATCCACTCCGTCCATAGCCCAGCGTCTGCCACCTCCTGACCTGGATGGGTGCTGGTTGCCCCTCCACCTGAAGCCCCCAGGAAGAGGCTAGAGTCCCTCGTGGCGCTGTCAAAAGGCATCCCCTCCTCTCCCCTGGAGGGCAAGTAACAAACGGCACGCCTAGCCCCCTCCAACTGCGCCTCTGCGCCCCCGTCGGACTATCTAGGGAAGCTAAACAAGAGTGGTGTCGTCAGATTCCTCACTGTCCCCCGCATCACCAAGCCTGGAAATAACAATCCGGCCCACACACTGAGGTAGTGGGTCGGCAGGACTATACTCCCCTCTCTCAGCACCGGGTCCACTGCCAAAACTCCCAGCCCCTGGTAGATGTTGGCCAGTGCAGTAGGAGCTAAAGCCAACTATCTCCCCTCAGCTAACAGATAGGCCGGCCACAGCAGCTCGGCCCTCAGCAGACCATCCTCCCCGTGCAAAACTACGAACGTCGCCAACCAGTAAGCCAAATAGGTGGCGAGGTGGGTCATGTCTGGCAGACCGTGAGGGTTCCACCCCTCCTGTGGAGCATAAATGTACCAGCTGTAGGTCCTGAAGCATAGCTCCACCTCTGTGTACTCCTCCCACGGAGTCTGGTCCTTGGCGAACTCTTGGTAGAAGCAGAATGGCCCGTTGTAGAAAAGACGGACCCATACATTCAGTGGCACTCTCAGAGTCTATGCCACTCCCTCTCTCCCTACCAAATCCAAGTCCCTCCAGGTCTTCAGGAGGTACCGATAGCTGAAAGGTACCCGGTACCTACCCTTTCCATCACTATGACTGCAGTGGAGGTCATCCAGCACTACCTCCTCGTATCCCTCACCGTTGATCGGCATCCCAGAAATCCTGAACAGAGACCACAAGTCCAGTGAAGTCTCCCCCTCTGCTGTGGCCACCATGTTCCAATGGCGGTTGAAGTGCTCTAGCAGCCCCTGCAGCAGCCCAGTGTAGTAGGGGTATGCGTACAAGGTGTCAGTCACTGCGTACCTAATCCCTACTCGCTCCAATAGCACCTGGTAGTGATGGATAATCCCCACCAGCCACTCCATGGCACCCTGGCGGTAATAGTGCAACAGAATCATGGCCTAGTGACTGTACCAGCTAGTGACAGTCTGTCGCATGACTCCATCCAGCATGTTGTGGTCATCATAGCCCTCTCCAGCATATTGCAAGCCTGTGGGCTCCAACACCAGTCTGGCGGTCCCCTCTATCTCAGCATGATGGTGGCCGTGCAAATCCCAAGAAGTGGGCCCTAGCGGCCCAACTTTGACCCCTGGCCTCCCTACTCCGCCAAAGAACCCCAGACACTTAGCACTAGGGAACTATCGCTGCCTCCAGTAGTCCTTCGAGAAGCTAGGGTAGCTGTAGGAGGCTACCCTATGCAGGCTGTCCCTGCAGATCAAAATGGCCCGCTCAATTCGACGATGGGCTCCAGGAATCCGCGAGTCCTCCTCCTCCATGCCAGGAGGAACGTAGCTCCGGAGAAACTCAAACAAATGTCGATCCAGGGGGAACTCCAACGGGTAGCCTCCACTCCTGTCATAGATGTACATGCTGTCGGCCTCCTGAATCCTGGCCACCTCCACGAAGTGGTTTGATGGTTATTGTAATAAATTAGAATCTTTCACGATCAATAGAATTATTTCTTTCTATAGCACTTGTGTAAATGCTTAGACTAGCATATTAATATCATTTCTAGGTATTTCTGACTGTACGTTCTGATATTTCATGTCGGGGCGTGACATCATAATAGTACCTTCCACAAGCTGCGACGACTCTGCTTCTGCCCTGGTCATGTGGGAAACTTTGCCTCAAGCTCTCTGCCTACCCACACTGGCTGATCATGGTAGAGGTGGATATTGCCCCTGCTGCTTTGCCCCTACTGCTTAAACTATTGCTGTGGGTACTGCTGCTGCTGCTGAGGAAACTGGGGTGGCTGACACAGCCGCTGCGGACAGTCACGTGCCATGTGTCGTGGCTGATCACATCTGAAATAGATCACCGACGTCGTACACTACCTGCCTAGATGTGACTCGCCACAACGGGAACACCCCACACGAGAAACACCGATTGACCCCTGCCACTGCAAAGGTGTCGGCTCCTGAACACTGCCCAAAGAAGCCTGCCGTTGCTCTCGGCCCTCCTTCTTCTTCCGAAATCCCTTCCCGAAGAACCTCTTGATCTTGGCACCAAAAGATGCAGAACCCGTCGCTGAAGCCACCGGAGTCGAAGCTCCTGAACTACCAGAAGGAAGCTGGAACGTGCTCTGCTGCTGGGTATTCGTTTGCTAGCTACGGCCTGACAGGGACTACCCCTGGCTAATCGGTCCTCGTGCCCTCTGCCTATCTAGCTCCAAAGACGCTGCTATACGAGAAGTCATCTCCAAGTCAGTGGCAGCGTGCATAATCAAATGGTGCCTCAGCTCCTGCCTCAAGCCCTGGACGAACTGCTCGGTCTTCACCCTCTCATGCTCTATGATATGAGGTGCACAACGACCCAGCGCAACAAATCGAGCCCTGTACTGCAACATGGACATGTCACCCTGTACCAGCTCCAGAAACTGATGCATCCTCTACGTAGCAACATACTATGGGCAGCAAGCACACTCGAAAGCACTGACAAAGTCACTCCACAAGATCTACTCAAGTGGGCGAGACTGAAAAGGCGTCTTCCACTCAGAAGCCCACCACTCTCGAGCCGTGTCCTGCAACTAGTTGCAAGCCAACATCACCCTGTCCTCTGTAGTACACCGCATGGAACTAAACACCCTCTCCATCTCATCGAGCCATCTCCGAGCCAAATCAGGGTCAGGTTGGTCGTCATAGTAAGGTGGATGGAACTGCATGAAATCCCTCACTACTCGGCTTGGCCGAACCCTGGTCGACGAGCCCTCACAAGCCTCTCTGCCGAACTACTGCGACATAAGCTGGTGCATGCCACGGAAGAAATCCTTGGCCCCTAAAATTCTCACAGTATCTGCTGCCTCGGTGGCCACCAGAGGCACTCTGCTCTGCTCCTCTTGCTCCTGCTGAACCTCCTGCTGGATCTCCTGAACCTCTACTGACTGTCCCTGCTTAGAGCGAGTCCACTGTCTTGGCACCATGCTCGCTCCTAAAGCAAAAGACAGAAAGCACAGAAATGGCAAGGTCAATAAAAACACACGGTGCTTGATGCCAGCGTCAATTGTACATCATTGCTGTGGACTAGTGGACTTCTATAATTACTTATAATTCTCGTATAATCCCACAACTGCGCTCTGATATCAGTTGTAATGACCCGAGAATCTAATTACCATGAAGGCTCGATAACCCGACTAATCAGATTAAACGCCACAAAATGCCCTAAAAATTCGTAAAAATAGCCTGAATTCACAGAATAAAATGTAGACTCATACCAGTAAGGATCCACTAAGGCACGTGCCTTACAACAATCATCTGAGGCATTTATTAGAAGGTAGGAAATAGCTACTTCAGCTGCTATTGATAATGTGAGGGACATGCACATTGAGTGCCCAGGAGTCATTACAAGATCCATGACTAAGTGTGGATCAACGAGAAACATTCTTGAAACCACTAATCAATAATGAATTACATTGTTTGGAATATCAGAGGAATAGGGAATGACATATCCATTGGTCGTGTGAAATTCCTCATTAAAACATATAACATTGATTGTATTGCTCTGTTGGAACCCAAGATAAGTATTAGCAAAATGGAGACTATATGTAGGAAATTGGGAATGTCAAAAGCTATAGCCAATGAGGATGACATGGCCCATATATGGGTGTTTTGGAAGGATCCTCTGGAGTTCTCACTGGTTAATAGGGATGCCCAGCAAATCACTCTCCACATGTCTTATGCTACTATGGCTGATTTCCACATTTCTTTTGTATATGCAAAATGTACTGTTTCTGAGAGAAAGTTTTTATGGGCCTCCCTCTCTATTGTTCAATCTCAGATCAAGGGACCTTGGTTAGTAGTTGGGGACTTTAATTGTATTCTATCTGTTGACGAGAAGCTAGGTGGCAATGATCCTAACATGGCTGCTATGACAGATTTCAAGGATTGTGTATCTGACTGTGCTCTTATTGATGCTGGCTTCATTGGATCAACTTATACTTGGCACAACAATCAACAAGGAGGTCGAGGTATTTGGGCAAGATTGGATAGGGTCTTATTCAATGTTGATTGGATGGCACTGTTCCCTATCTCCGTTGAGCATCTCTCCAGGGAAGCATCTGATCATGCTCCCCTATTAGTTAAGTCTCTTTCACATGACAGGCCTAAATCTAGATTTTATTTTCAGAAAATGTGGACATATCATGGTCAGTTTCTGGAAGATATCAAAAGATGCTGGCACACTAGCCCGATGGCCACCTCTCCAACAACTACATTACATCTCAAGCTAAAGTACCTAAGGAAACTGTTAAAGGTTTGGAATAGTTAGGTATTCGGTAATGTCCATTTGAATTTAATTGCAGTTGAAGATGTAGTCATTAAAGCTGAACACTCCTATGACCTTCTACCATCGGATGCAAATTCAGCAATTCTTGAACAGGCCAAGTCAGACTTATCTGAGAAATTGCTTCAGCAGGAGTGTTTCTGGAGGTAGAAATCAAGGGTTCGCTGGCTCACTAAAGGTGATAGGAACACCAAGTTTTTTCATTCTACTACTATGGCAAATAGATGAAAATAAATTATTCCTCAACTTCAGAACTCTGTTGGTATGCTTACTTCAGACACTGAAGAAATAAAAACCATTGCAGTCTCTCAATTTCAAAATGCTTTTACCACCCAAGACCACTATATAGAGGATAAGTTTCTAGACTGCATTCCTCGGCTAGTGAATCAGGTTGATAACGAACTTCTCTGTGCTACTCCTACTGAATTAGAAATTCATGATGCTGTTTTCAAATTATCTCTTGATAGTGCCCCGGGCCTGATGGGTTCTCAGGTGCCTTTTTCCAAAAAGCATGGGATATTATCTCTACATCAGTTGTCAGTGCAGTCCAGGAGTTTTTTATGACACAGCAAGCTCGTGATTGAGGTGGTACCTGGTACGGCGCCTATGTCGAAGGCCCCTTATCGTATGGCACCTGCGGAGTTGCGAGAGCTAAAGGCGCAGTTGCAGGAGCTGCTGGCGAAGGGGTACATTCATCCTAGCTATTCCCCGTGGGGTGCGCCAGTGTTATTCGTGAAGAAGAAGGATGGTAGTTTGAGACTGTGCATCGACTACCGTCAGCTAAATCAGGCGACTGTTAAGAACGAGTATCCGTTGCCTCGGATTGATGACTTGTTCGATCAGCTTCAGTCGGCCAGGGTGTTCTCGAGGATCGATTTGAGATCGGGCTATTATCAGCTACAGATTCGAGAGTCTGATGTGGAGAAGATTGTGTTCCATTCGAGGTATGGGCATTATGAGTTCTTGGTGATGCCATTTGGGCTCACCAATGCCCCCACAGCGTTCATGGATTTGATGCACAGGGTGTTTTGTCTGTACTTGGACCAGTTCATGGTCATATTTGTGGACGACATCCTTGTGTATTGGTGGTCTGCTGAGGAGCATGTGCATCTTTTGAGAGTGGTGTTGCAAACCCTACGCGATCACCAATTGTATGCCAAGTTCAGCAAGTGCGAGTTCTGGCTCTGAGAGGTGCACTTTCTGGGGCACGTGATTTCTGGGGATGGTGTTTGCGTGGACCCGGCAAAGGTCGAGGTAGTGGTGCAGTGGCCGAGGCTGAGTTTGATCACGGAGATTCGGAGTTTCTTGGGGCTTGCGGGCAATTATCGGAGGTTTATCCACCATTTTACTCATATTGAGGCCCCGATGACCAGGCTTATGCGGAAGGATGTGCCATTCGTATGGACGGAGGAGTGTAAGCAGAGCTTCATGGAACTGAAGAGATTGCTCACCACTGCATCGGTGTTGGTGTTGCCTTCAAGATCGGGAGGTTTTGTGGTGTGTACGGATGCTTTTGGGGTAGGTCTCGATGCTGTGCTGATGCAGCACGGGGGAGTCTCGACAGTTGAAGCCACATGAGGTGAACTACCATGTTTAGGATCTTGAGCTAGCGGCGGTGATCTTTGCCCTGAAGATCTGGAGGCATTATCTGTACGGCGAGAAGTTTGAGCTTTTCACTGACCATCAAAGTTTAAGATATGTGTTCACTCAGAAGGACCATAACCTCAGGCAGAGGAGGTGGATGGAGTACATGAAGGATTATGATTTCACTCTGTCTTATCAGCCTGGCAGGATCAATGTCGTGGTTGATGCTCTGAGTAGGAGAGTAGTGGTCAGTCAGATGTTGTTGAGGAAGTGGAGGCTTTGGGAGTAGGTTCTGGCCATGACTTTTAGGCTCAAGATCCCTTAAGATTAGGGTTTGGCTGTCCTTGCCAGTCTGATTGTCACGCCAACTGTTCGTCAACAGGTGACTGAGGCTCAGCGAGCGGACCCCGAGCTACCTCGTATTTTGTCGATGGCTGAGGCGGAGTTTGGTGAGGATAGAGCCGTGAGGTTCAGAGGTAGGTTATACGTCTCAGTCGAGGAGCAGGTGAGGCGTACGGTGTTACGTGAGGCTCATGGAAGCTGATATGTCATGCACCTCGGTTCGGCCAAGATGTACCAGAGCCTGAAGAGGGAGTTTTGGTGGCCTGGCATGAAGAGAGATGTAGCAGAGTTCGTGGCTAGGTGTTTGACCTGTCAGCAGGTGAAGGCTGAGCACCAGTGACCAGGAGGCACACTTCAGCCCTTGGAGATACCCGCCAATTCTTCGCCGTAGGCTCTTTCTCTCAATCTCCTCTCTAACTCTTCACAGCTCTACTCTTCTGCTTTGAATTCTTCTCTTCTCTTTTTCTGTATTCTGTGTTCTTCAATAATTCTTCTGAGTCATCAGGCCTCTATATATAGGCTCGAGAGAGAAGGGCGTGTGGGAAACGTGTTCTCGCCCAGGGAAATTTGAAACGAGGAGCTCCACTGGAAGTCCACGTGTTAGGAGATGAAGGCGCGTTGTCCACATGGCTAAATTTCCACTTGAGACTTGCCTTGGATCACGTGCCCAATAATAAGCTTCCTGGGTTCACGTGCTTATCACTGGATCACGTGCCTTAACTTCCACAAGTAGGAGATGAAGTTAGCCTTAATGCCACCCAGGTGTTTGATCTTGGTTGCTTAAGCCTTTCCGTACTCAAATCCCTATCATCAAAATAGAGGGCATTTTGTCAAACACCTTGTCAGCATTAATATGCATCGACCTATGAGACAAAGAGTCACAATATAATAGCATAGAGCTAAAGTATGAAACATATATGCTCAGACCTTGGTATACGATAATGACAATGTGTTCAGACCTTAATATGCTTAGACTTGTATGTGCATGGACTTCTATACAGGCGCATACATGAACTTCCAAATGTGCACAGACCCTAGTATGCTGACTTAATAAAATGTGCACCGACTATGCCTAGTATGCTCTGACCAGATGCCTTTATGTGCACTAGCTGCAGAAATAATGCTTTGACCTTGATTATGTAATGTGCAAATGTGCACAGACCTTAGAAGGCAGGATGCACAATGTGCTTCGACCTTAAAAGGCAAGAAGCAAAATGTGCATCGACTTTACATGCTATCGCTAACACATGTGCATTGACCTTACATGTTATATGCAAATGTGCACAGACCTTAAGTATGCATGGACTTGTATGTGCGTAGACCTAACAAGGCATGTTAAGAAATGTGCATTGACCTTAGTATGACTAAGGCACAATGTACATCGACCTTAGTATGACTAAGGCAAGATGTGCATTGACCTTAGTATGACTAAGGCAAATTATGCATCCACTTTCATTTTGTAACACAGTGAACATGCATCGACCTTTATATGCACTATAGTAAACATGCATCGACCTTTATATGCAACACAGTGAACATGCATTGACCTTTAGATGCACTACAGTAAACATGCATCGACCTTTATATGCACTACAGTAAGCATGCATCGACCTTCCGAAGGCCAGCGGCATATGTGCATCGACCTATATTATTACTTGCAAAAACATGCATCTACTCTTGATGAACCATGTAGAAACATGCATCGACCTTTGATAAACCATGTAGAAACATGCATCGACCTTTGACACTTCAGTCTAAAACATGTACGGACTTGATGAGAAGACATAGTGAATGTGCATCAACCTTAGTGATTTGCGTCCTGAATATGCATCGACCTTAGTGACTAAGTGCCTATATGTGCATCGACCTTTGTTTTGACACTTAGAGAAAAATCTGGCTTGTCCAATATGAAGGTACTTATGCATTTCAGTTTTAACATGATTCATAGCCTGTCATTATCAAAATCAGGGTTCCAACAATCTCTCCCTTTTAGATGATGACAACTATGAGTCATGTATGTTTACACAAAGAGAAAATTACACACATTCATTCATTTAATCACTCAATCAAGTCTTAGCACAAATTTTCAATAACAGTCAT